>PVIH01002307.1:0-119146 GCA_004025045.1 Sigmodon hispidus | reverse complement strand
CATTCATAATTTAAAATTTAAATTCATCCATTATTCATTTCTAATTTTTTTCCATTTAATATTTCAACCTAGTGTGAGTGTATGTATGTGTGTGTGTGTGTTAAGGTGTGCCAGGGTAGACACTGATGTAAGTGTATATATACACAAAAAATAAATAATAAGTAAATGTTGAAAATTAAACCATCGATAAGATTTGAGAAGGTTTTTTGCTTGGCTGTTACTTCTAGCTGATTGAACACAGGTGAACTGTCTTCCTTTATGACAGAATTCCCCACTTGTCTATGCAAACCCCCTGAATATATTATAAATGTGCTGAGTTATTGAACCTCCTTTTTCCTTTCCCCCATGTGCTTTACACTTTTTATCATCCTCAAGATGACTTCTAGTAGGAAGAGTTCGGAACACACTTGTCTCTGATACAGCAATACCCAAAAACCCAGGCAGGATTATCAAAACACTGTGTGCCTTTGATGAAGTACATTGCTCTTTTTTTGTAGGCTGAGATGATCAAGAAGGCAGAAGGAAGCATGATTCCATCTTGGCCCAAAACACGTAGCTATATGTCAAAAAGAATTACCTGTTTAGTTCCTGTAGATGAGGAAGGACCTGGGGAATAGCAAAGGGGGATGCTTATTATCTAACCCAGGCAAAGACATAAGACCAGGCTTGCCATCAAACATTTGCCAGAGCTCACACTGAAATATTTCCTGGATACACTGGTGCCAGCCAAAATGAGTTGAAACTTGGAGCAAGCAAGGCCCTTGGTGCCTGGTGCATTTGTCATTTGCAAGTTCACTTACATGCAGAATATTCCAAAGTAAATATAACCCTTGAGCTGACAAAGCACAGTTCATTGCTGCTTTATTTTAATGTAACTAATGAAAAATATAACTTTTGGAAAAGCTTATAGAGAATTTGTGACCCTGCATTCCTGATAAGAAATTTCAATGTTTTTATCTATTGATACTTGCAGTGAACCTTTTGCCAGCCGCTTCCGCAACTACATCATTATTCATTTTTTTTTTTTTGAGTGCATCTTAACCCCCAAGAGCAGCAAGTAAGGTATACAATAGAGTAAGTGCTACAATCAGTACAAATTTGAAACTAGGACATAACTTTGACTAAGAGGTGCCAAATCAATGTAAACTTAAAAATTCTGGAACATAATATTTATAGTATGTATAATTAAGAATGCCCATGTAAGCTTACAGTGGTGAAGCAAATGCACCTCCTACAGTGAGTGCTGATTCTGTCGAATTTGTTTGTGGCTCTTGACACACTGTTAGTGCTTGTATTACTTAAGGTTCTCTTCCTTGGATTTCAGATATGTGAATTTACAAAATGGTCTTAACTAGTGTCCCTTTCAAATGAGGAAAATATTGTGTCAGCAATCAGGTTTTATTAAATAATTCAAATGAAAAATAGTTCATTGATTTACTCCCCAGAATGGACAAGAAAGATAGCATTTTTCCCCATTATTGTATAGAGAGCCAATCTCTGCAGTTTGGAGTGTTGGAATATTTCACTACTTGTCTTTGTTTTGTGAAAATTATATGCAGGAAATTATTGAGTGAGCTTATAGGGAAATGTTAAGTGAGCTACATGGTAAAGAAAGAAAAATATGCCTGAGGTTGTTTAACATTATTTTGGAACAGTTAGATGATTTCAAAATCAGCCGAAACTAATATCATACTTTTAATAAAATAAATGGAAAAGAGCACCAACAACTTCTTATATATGTGACATAAGATCGCTTTTCTAATATTTAAATAAACTACTACATTCAATTGAGCCTCTTACTTTATTGACCAAGGAAAACAGACAAGACAACAGCCATAGCACTTAGATGTTGATACTTTGACTCTATACAGTAAAAATTTGCTGGAAGAAAAAGACCTAATTCATTCCCCCTCCCCTGCCTTTTTCTTTTAGTCAGTAAGACTAGAGATGGATATTCCAAGCCACAGATCAAGAAAGTTTCTATTACTTGTTAGAAGATGAGGAAAACAGATCACTAAAGAAGAATTAGGGGTAGAATGTTCATGGAATTGAGGGAGCTCTCAGAGTCTTACAATACCATCTACTTGGCAACTAGTACAGATGTATTACTGACATTTAAAATATTTATATAACAAACAAATGATTACTATTGGTGTCAATTCAGTATGATTTTCCACCCAAGATATATTATCCATATGCCAACAATATCCAGCTTACAACAGCTTGGGGTGCCAGAGGGATCAACGTCTAAATTGCTGGGCATCAACACCTTTCCAGTTAGCCAGATGTCAATCATTACTAGTGTTGACTTGTTGGAGAATAACAGAGCAAAGAATATATCGCTACTCAGTATGTCAGGTAAACTACAATATAAGTAAATGATTTCTTTTTGTAGTCCCTGTGAGTCACACTAGAATATGTGGTGACAATGAGGATACTACTCTGCTTGTAACACAAAAGTGAACTAGACTTATTTAAGCCACAAGTTCAAATTATGAGTGTAATGGCATAGGTGTTGAGAAAATGAATGTGTCTTCCCTGTTAATCAGCTGCCTGGGGTCAGTGGTGGAAATGTACATATGGTTCTTTTATACTTACAAATAAATATTAGCATCTCCTTAGCTTGTTGTGAATAGAAGATATAGTGACTATTCACTTTGCTGATTTTGAATCAAAAATTAGATTATATCAAATCAAATGTAAATATGCTTAGTCCTTTCATAGATTATTTTTTGGTATCAGAAAGTTTGACCCCTTAAAGTCATCCTATTTTCCAAGAAATGGCAATGCCCCTGCTGGACCAAATGCCCAATCTTAATGAATAGCTCTCTTCTTGCTACTTAATAGAATACGAGTTTTACTGGAGAGGCTAGGGAGGTATTCCCTGGATAGAGTGCTGGCTGGGAAACATGAGGACATGAGTCTGAATCTTATGCGGACTAGTTTTATGTCAACTTGAAAGAAGCTAGGGTCATTAAGGAGCCTCAATTGAGAAAATGCCCCTAAAAGACTGGCCTGGGGAGAAAACTGTAGTATATTTCTTAATTAGTGATTGATGTGGGAGGACCCAACCCTTTCTGACTGGTGCCAGTCCTGGGATGGTGGCCCTGGGGTATAGAATATAGCAGGCTGAGCTAGTTGTGAGGAGCAAGCTAATAAACAGTACTTCTCTATGGCATCTGCATCACTTCCTGCCTTTCTTTAGATAATGAACTATAGTATGGAAGTGTAAGGAAAATAAACCCTTTTCATCCCTAAGTTGTTTTTGCTGAAGGTGCTTTATAATAGCAATAGAAACCCTAAGACAGCTCTCTAGCATCCACATAAAAAGACAGGTTTTCAGAGCACAGTTTGTGTCTTTAGTACTGGTTTCCACTGTCATATGTAAGAAAAGCAAGTGTACACACACATACACACATGTACACACACATACACACACACGAGACATACACACAGACACACCCACATCACACACATCCACATCACAAACACAAACCCCCACATCACACACACATGCCACACAAACACACACACACACCACATATAGACACACACAGACACACAAACACAACAGACACACAAACTCACAGAAACACACACACACCACACACATACATACAGAGAGAGAGAGAGAGAGGGATGTTTAAAATATCAGTGGAATTATAATAATTCAGATAAAAGAAAATGCTTTTCATTTAAACACTTGACTGTTGCCATCAGAACTTCAAATGATTAGAAACTTTTGCATAATTGTATATAGAATTTTTATGGTATTACATGTGGAAATATGTTAATAAAATATCAGAACAAATTAGATTATGAGACTATATTTAATTAAAATTTCCTAATACATCCATATTCATTAATTTTTACCCTTTGGAGTACAATTCCCTACTGACCCATCCTACTTACTAACTTTAAGAAGTGATTTAAGATAAAATAGTTTTGTTTCTGTATCATGTTTGAATAAAGTAGTACTAATTATTCAGCTTAGCATCAAACACTGTTGAGGGAAATGTTTGAATAATTCCTTATGAAAGCATTTTAGGACCAGATAAATGATGAATAAACACTCCTAGTAATTATTGATATTAGTTATCCTTAGTGACTTGTGGTGGAAAAGGAAGTTCATACCCACTCAGTTTGACTTACTTGGATTTTTTCCTTTAAAAGTCTTGTAAGTTATTGGTCTTAGTGTCTCCCAACTAGATAGAAGTGTCTTCAGTGTAGTATTGCTCCTCTTGTGGTTAGCTCTCTGCCTGGAGTCAGTTTTCAGTATGTGTATATGATTTGCATATTTACAGATGAATATTAAGGGTTGTGTTTCTTAGTATCACAGGCAATAACAAGGATCATTGCAAGAACTACAGGTACTCAGAGAGCCTCTTCACATTGTAAAAGTGAAAATGCTGTTCAAATATCTCAGAGAAAAATAACCGAACTTCTGAAGAAGCAAACCTGGACAACTATTAAGATGGGGAGTTAGGATAGTTCAGTGTAGAGTTTTTGCTTAGCATTTTGGGGATCTAGTAAGTGCTTTAGGAGTCGAGAGCCATGGCCATGAGCACATTGCAGTTTGCATGAATACATGTGTGTTGCTGAGTCCTAACTCTTCCCTGGGGGAGGTGCTGAGAAGGTATAGGGCCAAGGGCACAGACCCTGGGAGAAAAGCAAAAAACAGATTACAGACTTATTTATTCAGCAATAGGGAGTGACTTATATACCCTCCTCCCAGTATCCAAGCCATCCCTCATTGGCTGGGCATGATCAGGAGTTCTGACAATATCTGTTGCTAGTCCTTCAGGAAGACTCCAGTTTGGCTCCCAAGGAAGTGCATTATATGAGTTCCTTGGCAACTGGTTTGAGCAAATTTCCTTGACTCTATGGACCTGGCTTACTCCACATGTGTACATGACCACAATTGCAAAGGGAACCTATCCAGTCATTATGCAGAGGTAAAAGCAGAGTAAAAAAAAAAAAAAAAAAAACAGTTGTGTACTTATCTGCATGCAGAAGATCTAGCCACATCAAAAATGGTGAGAAAGAACTACAGTATTTTGAAGATTTTTTTCAAGGTTTTAAAAGATATACAGGAGAAAACACTCTAAAAATACAAAATTACATTCAACACTTTTCATTTCATGCTTTATTCAGTAAATTTAAATGGCTTTTGACACTGTAACAAACATCAAAAATCTGTGGCTTATTATAGAAGAGCATTGCCTTGAGATTCTGAAGGCTCAAAGGTGGAAATCAAGATGCTTTTAGGGGTGAATCCTCCTGAAAGGCATAAGAAAGAATATGATCTAAATTGTTCTTCTGGCATTCAGTAGCCCTAAGCCTGTCTTAATACTATTGCTCTAAATTGTCTTCCTTCTATATGCTTGGGTCTCTATTTCCAAATTTCCCCATTTTATATTAATGTAAATCATAATTGGCTGGAAAACTGCAGCGTTTGAGTGAGAATGTTTCCCATAGACTCATATATCTGAATACAGTTAGTGGAACTGCTTGAGAAGGATTAGGAGGTGTGTTCTTGTTGGAGAAGTGTCACTGGGGCAAAGCGTGAGTCCACACAAGGCTCAGTCTCTCTCTCTTTCTGACACGTTTCCGGAGAAGATGTAAGCTCTCAATTCCTGCTTCAAAGTCATGCCTGCCTGCCTGCCTAAAGCCATGTTCCCCACATGATGACTATGAACAAATATTCTGAAATTAAAATCAAACCCTCAACTAAATACATCTTTCTACACACTTGCCTTGGCTGTGCTGTGTCTTCAGAACAATATAACAGTTCCTAAGATAGGAAGGCCTTAATGACCCCAATTTAATTTGATTACTTCTGTATAAATCTTAACCCCCAAAGAATTCATGTTTTTGGACATTAAGAGCTAGAATCTCAGAATGATTCTTTTAAGGGTAACATTAAACCATAAAACCACCTATCCACTGCTAGCTTCCATTCAAGGCATGAACAGATGGTTAAGGCACTCTCTCTCTACTTCTACATGTTTATAGTGTAGCAGTCATAATAATCAGAAGAAGAAAAATATTTCTTTAAAAATCAACAAAAACTGACTGATTGTGACCTCTGTGGGTAAGACTATCTTAGCATTTTCAGTTAATCCTGGTGTCAATTACAAGATTGCTCATTTTCAGCTCCATGGGAAGATTACATTTGACTTGATCTATCCAAAGCCTCTTACTTCCTTACCAACTCTGCTGAGTAACAAAGTGGGAGTCAAATGGTATTTCTTGCACTTGTGGTGCACAGGAGTTGCTCACAATCACAAATACAATTATTACTTGCTCAGTGTGGCATACGTCCTGGATAGACAGTCCTGAGAAAAAGTATTAATAAATCTCATAAAGAATATTATAGATTCCTGAACCAGTTTTACTTTATTTTATGTTTTGTGTGTTGGGGAAGCACCAACTCAGTGATTTATTCTTACCCTCCTTTTTCACCTTCTCTAATTTCTTATCTGGTCCTATCATCCTGGCTTCCCAAATCTCAGTCACAAACTCCTTGTACAAAAGCATTGAAAGCTATTTTCAGAGTAATGAATTGCCATCTACATTAATTATGTTAGGAGATGTTTAAATGAAGTTCATTATTATTGTATGTTCCATTAAGATGTGATAATATATAAATGATAATCCTGTCTTACCACTATTGTCACATATAAACCACACACATATGCATATATATACATATAATAGAAATACAAAAATTAGAGGACATTTTGTGAAATATACTGTCCTGTCCTTCTATATGATCCTTTGCCCTGATTTAATGATGCTCTAGTGACTTGTCTTACAATTCCTTAATGTTCTTTTTGCCCTGGGTTCACTTCTCATACTCATATGGCTAAAATATAGAAAAATGACATAGCCCCACAAATAACATTGTTGTTAACTATGTTGGATCTTTCAATAATCAGTCAGACCCAGAAATGTAGAATGAAAAAGTGGTTCCTATAACAAGCTGTCTTATTTCAACATTAAACCATCTAAAGCCTCAGGCTCCTCATCTTCTGTGGAAGAACTCAGTAAGAAGGCTTCCATGTGTTTGGTGAGTGTGTTTACAGACACAGACAGATGGAACCATTCTGAAGAAAATACTCAGCACAGTATCTTCGAGAAGACTAAGAAGAGAATGGGAAAAATATTTGCAACGAGTCCATTTTTAAGGTACATGCTTTTCTTTGGAAGACAAAAAAGCCAGCTGCCCTCTCCTCCCATGCAGATAGTTTTGGAGAAATCCCAATAAGAAAGCATATCACACTCATGGATACTTTCCTCTGTTCGAAGGGAGCCATTAAAAATGGGAGCTCTTCAGCAATGCTAGGAGTCTTTGAACCACAGGCTTTGATCTTATCAATAGAACAAAATCTAAAACACAGTGTTAATATTATCGCTGCCCACCTTTCAACCACATCCTATGAAATTTATGGTTTTGGTCAACTTAGGTAACATAGTATCTAGGATATCTTCTATAGTAGAGGTCTTCCCACATAAGAACAATTCTCCACATTTTGTATTTCTGTTCTTTTATTTTTCTCTCTAACAGTGATAATTAGGAACAAATACACATTTTCTAAGGAATAAATTGTTCATCTTCTTCACCTAATAGCCCCTGATGGTGATAACCAACAATGTCTTTGGAAACTGCCAAATGTTGGGATATATGAAATAACAGCTTCTGACCAACAACTACTACTTTACAATGATAGCGGCCTCTCCAGAAATATTTAATATTAACATCCCTAAGTGCAGAATTCTAAGAGCACACTGAGTTTCTGAAGAACATTCCCCTTAGGTAAAGGATATGGCTGGCAAGAGCAGTGGCAAGAAATAGTGTGGAAAAGAAGTGGACACATATGCCCATGTCTGACACACCTGCACATGTAGATCCCCATTTGCTGGTGACAGATTTTTAATTAGCATGTATGGTCTTAATTATCATTTTGGTATTTCTGAACACAGCATATTTTAATGATTTTCCTTTTACCCCAATCCTTACTTCATCTGACACCCTCCATTGTTTCCTCCTTTTCATGTTCCAGGTGTTCTGTTCTCTCTCTCTCTCTCTCTCTCTCTCTCTCTCTCTCTCTCTCTCTCTCTCTCTCTCTCTTTCTCTCTCCATCCTAGTTTCTGTTGGTGTCAGATTCTCCATCCCCAGGCAGATGGCACTATCCCCAGTTATATGGCAGTAGAGGGCACAGAAAAAATGCCTCTCTCTGAAGGGCCTTTTGGTGATAGCTGGGAAAGCAATCTTAAATAGTCAATTTGAAGTTAAAGAGAGAGGGATTTTGGAGTTTTTAGTTGAATGATAAACGGGAGACAAAATGTGATAGCTTAAATAAATTGGCAGTTGTGTCTTGGAGCATTGCATATCAGAGTTTAAGCTTGTGAGGCAACCAATCCATGTGAGAAAATAAGAAAAGAAAACTTGGCCAGAGATCACATGGTGAAGAAACAAAGGTATTCCCTCTACCTGAATGTAATCTCAACTTCCCAAATAAGGCAAAAATGTACGTGTATTTTAATGCAAGATAAAAGTGAGAAGGAAAAATTCTACAGATTCCAATGAAGTTAGTACACAGTGATTTAAAAATTTAAAGCTAAATAGGGGCCTCTACTCCTTGCTACTGCTCCAGCAGGTACTCCCATTTTTCTAGGGCCATGTATCAGCGAAAGCAGAGGTTTTTGTGGGGAATGGAAGACACAGGCACCATGGCTTCCTAGAGTGGGGTGTGTCAGTTCACCTTTTTCACTGGAGAATATTACTGTGTCTCAGCCTTTACTGCTTTATATTTTTGAGTCAAGAAAACAGTATTAAATATATGAAATGACTTGGAAAACACTTTATAGATAGCATAAAAACAATAAACTCAAAGTCCTAAGTATTATGAATCAAAAATTTTAATAGTTCTTGGCTCCAGTATTTGACACAGTGATGATGGACACATTTATTTTAGCTTACAATAATTTACTCTTTGTGATGAAACTATCAACAGTGAGTTCACAGTGGCCTCAATTCTGATGCTTTTGCAAATACCACACATTTCCTTAAATTTGCCAAATGTGTAGAAACAAAGAAACCAGTAGCTTGTCATATTATACAGTCATTTGCTCACATGTATAAAGTTCAGAGACTTGTTTAGTGAGAAAACTAATCTTGCTTAGGAGAATTTGGACATTAAATTTTGGATTTAAAAATCATTTCTATGGAAATTAATTAGCTCTTTGTTGTTGGTGGTCTCTTTGACTGCCATTGGGAGAAATAGAGAAGTGAGCAGACACAAAACTTTAGATGACTTTGCAGTAGGGAAATTACTATTTTATGAATGTGGGGACACTAATGCTTTCAGCTAATGTTAATTAACTTTACCTAGAGAGGGTCCCAGCAGCTGTACAAAAGTGACATTGGGATACCCTGCAAAAATCTTTGTTCATTTTTATTCTCCCTTGGCCCAGGGAAGGATGTGAGATTTCCACAGTTCAGAGGGTAATTAGTGCTTTCTATGTTGCTTCTAAGATAGAAAGAGGCACTCCATGCAAGAGAGGATTTCCAATCAATGCTTCTTTCCTCATTCAGTCAACTAATAAAAAACCAGCAAGTCCATGCATCTCAATTTTCACACACCCAGTGTGGTCCTCTCGTTATAGCCTCTGCATTCTTCTCAATCTCTACCTGGTTGCTCAGAAGCTCTTTTCCTCCATTCCTCCTAGTTATGCCTCTGAATGTACATATACATATTTAATAGAGCAGTAGGATCTAAGTGAAATCTATGCTTTTCTAGGAAAACTTGCTCGTTTATCTGCCATGTTGTTGCATATCTATCATGTGTTCAAGAAGTTAACAAATTTTGAATGTATTAAAAATATGAGGATAAGTATAGTATAAATAATAAGGACCTCATTTTGGGGGGAACCTCTCTGAACACTGAATTTTATATTTGAAGATCATTTCTTTGAATATTAATCCGCTCATTCTTGATGGTGCTCTCCTGAACCGGCTTCTAGGAGAAATAGAGTGGACTGAGTGTTTGACCTTACAGATTCTTCCATAATACACTATTCCAGAGTGAAACTGAACAACAGGCAGAAAGTACATTGAAATCAAACTGGGCATATCTCAGTCATTAGCTGTTGCCTTACAGTACACATTAGTCTGGTTGTCAACAAAGGCTTTGCTAAAAGTATCACAAGAGGCTTGAATTTGCCTTAGCTTTAATAATGACATCACATAAGGCTCACCCTTTACTGAGGAGCAGCATAGACTTGGATCAGATACAGTCATCAGACTCATCATACTCTCTGAATCTGTCTTTGGACAGTAGAAAGAAGAGGATGAAAATAAGACTGAGGCCTATGAAGTGAGCCCTAGGAAGACAGCTATAGACCACTCTCCACAATCGGAGTATCACTGCACAAGGACCCTCAATACCCTGAAGACTCTGTGTCTTTGGAAAGATAATGCACCCCTTTGCAGTAATTGCCAGGTGTTATCTGGGAGGAAAAAAATGAGTTGTCAAAGTAGAAAACTGGGCTCATGGAATCTTAAAGCTCCAGTTGATAATTCCAGGGGTCTCTGGGGCACATCCATTTCTAGCCCAAAGGTGTTGACAGGTTGGTTTATCTAGAAATGAATAAATAATACAGAGGAATGAAGCACGCTGATTTGAGGAGAAAGGCATGGCTCTGCAGTGTACTCTGAGAAGCTCCAAATTTGGAAATCCAAGCCTGAAGCTGCTACTATAAAATCCCTAATTCACAGAGAAGACTAAGTATGTAAAGGGAGACTAGACATACTCTACCCTCTTACTGTTATATAATTAGATAAATGCAACAATGTGCCCTTGGAAAGTTATTTACCTCCATTCCTATCGTCCTCAGGGTCCCAGTGGAGTTAGAATAGCAATTATCATTTAAATGGCTGCAATAATTGAAGAGTGGGTAGATGATTCATAAGTGACCTACTTACCTTCAAAAGTAATTCCCAACAATTTGCTGAATGAAACAGTGAATCTTTTATTTCTTTAAACATTAATAACCAGACAGTCTGGGAGATGGCTCTTTCTGCTAAGCAATTGCTATGCAAACAGAAGAATATGCATGTGAACTCACACAGGCACACACACACACATACACATGCACATAAAATTGTTAATATAGCTCAATAATAGCGTTTAGCATGGATGAGACCATTGAGTTCTATCCCTAGTACTGACAAATGAACAGATAAATAGCTATAATTTTTATTTAAATTAGCCTTTGAGGTAGCCTCAAAATGTTGTTAGTAGTGGTATCTCACAAGGATGATACTCTATTTAAGTGATAATGAAGATCAGCCCATAGATCAGGCAATTCTAATAGGTGAACTAGAGGAATCTGTCCCCTTAGGCACTCCTATAGCATTATATGGAAACAGCTGAGTACAGCTGGACCACACTCGAAAATTATCAATATGAAAAAATGTTGGGCAGAAGAATGTGGATTTATTTCATGTAATATAAGTATTTTTAATGTTGCAATTGTATTGTAAGATATAAGTAAAAGTGAACATAGAATACTTAATTGAAGATTTTCTACAAAGAGTTCTCTTAAAAAATTAAAAAGTATTTTAAATTAATATTTACCATAATATCTAGTGTGATTGTTTAACATATAAATTGTAGGATTTAGTTGTAAGTGGAAAAGCAAGCCTGAAATCCCAGCTACTCAGAATAGTCAGACAAGAGAACTGCAAATTTATAGAGTTCTTAGACTGCAAAATGAGTTCAAGGTCAGCAAGGGCTACTAAAGGGGAGTATACCAGCATAAAAACAAAATGATAAAATGTGCTTAGGCTATACCACAGTGGCTGTATTCTTGCCAGTAGGCCACAAGTTTAGTTCCTGGCTAAAAGCAGAAAGCAAAAACTCACAATGAAAAAAAAAAATCAGGATCCGATTCCTTCTGAGCGAGGTATCACAAACCCAGAAATTATTTTTATTTTTTTATATTATTTATTTTAATAATAATAATATAAATATTATTTTATATTTATATATAAATAATATATTATTATCTATATTATATTATTTTATTTTATATTTATTTGCGAGGTATCACAAACCCAGAAATTATTTCACCCAGAAAGTGAGCAGGGGATGTACTCACTCATTAGTAGACTCTAAACAAACAAACAAACGAAAAAGCAAAGCATGCCCAAGCTGCAAACCATAACCACTGAACAGCTTGGGATCAGAAACACCTTGGACTGGCACCTTGGATCCCACTCCCCCTAGAGGAACACCTGACTCACTCTTGATGCTGGAGGGAGAAAACTGGATCTGCCATGAGTGGATGCTGAACTAAGCAATATTGGGACCTTAGGACCTTGGGATCGCCTACCCCTGGGAGTGATGGGGAGATGTGTAGAAGAAAGAATGACCTGATATGGTGGGAGGGGGAAGGGACCTTGATTAAGGATATACAAGGATAGAAAATGTTACTTCTTTATTCATAATTTAAAAAAAAGAAAAGAAACCCAAAACTTAAATGTTAAAAAAATAATAATCAAGATTTATCCTCCTATTTAATGTGAAGCAATGTTTATACTTCTTCAACCAATTGATTAGACCTTTAACAAATGCATGATTTTAATAAATTGAAGAAATATAATGATTTTTTTTGCTACTTTATTGACAGTTATCCATAAACAAGTCTCCACATGCTAATGGCTTCAGCTTTCAGTGTGGAAAATGACTCCATCCTAAGTCACTAGGCCTTGAAAAACCTCCACAAGATGGTATATAAACAAGATATACCCTTACCACTCCCAACAACTTTCAGATTCAGTAGCTATTTTATAGTAGGAAGCTGTTAGAGAGAATTAAAACCTTGGAGGCATTTCAGTGCATCATGGTGCCACCCCACAGAGCACGGATTGCTCTTAAAGGCTAATGTGATTACGTGCCAGCATTAATGGTGGAATGAGAACGTTTCAAACACTGACAGACTCAAATAAAACAATTCTCTCCCTGTCCTCCAAGCTTCCTTGTATTTAAGTATTGCACAAAACACCCGGTGTTTCTTATTTAAAAGCCTGACACTCTTGACTTTCACTTTAAGAGACTTACATGAGTCAAACTTTCTTAGTCAGGTGCAGTTAAGATACCCAAGAAACAATCACCTTTACCTGCCTGCTACTTTGCCTGTCCTTGAGGGCTGGGGGTGGGGTGGGAGTTAAGGAATCTGATAAACAAGCCAGGAACCAAAGCATGTGGGAGATAAAAAGGCAAAAAAGCCACATATTAGGGTGTGAACCAAGAAGTTTGGGGAACAGAAAAGTAAATGGATTCCATGAGCATGGCCTTGGCTTTTGTCCTTAGGTCTCAGTTCCCTCACCTAGAAGCAAGGGGACAAACTTCTCTGATCAACTATAGGGACACACAATAAGTAGTGGCACTCTTTATTACTGTCACTGCAAAAAGGCTCCAACAGCTGCTTCAATTATTCAGACATCAGAAATGTGTGGTGAAAATGTGAGAGTATGATTAGAAAAAGTAGATCTCAGCATCTGCTACTGCTTATCTTCTAGAGACTACAGAGGTGGAAAGCAAAGGGGAGTGAGGACAGGCAAAAGCATCAGACAGTCAGCCAAGACAAGACAAACTGGCAGAGATTTAAGCCTATAGAAAGACTTGGAAGATGGTTGAGTTGTTAAGGTGTTTGCTGTATAGCCATGAGGACCTGAATTAAAACCCTTAGCATCCATATAGGAAGTTTGATACAGTAGGTAGCACTGTGTTCTTGCAATCCCAGTATTGGGAATATTGAGAAAAGAAGATCCCTGGAGATTTGAGACAGAGAGACAGAAAGAGACAGAGAAACTGGGAGAGACAGAGATAGAGAGAGTGGGGGAAATTAACTGGGCATGCAGCTCAGTTATAGAGCATTTCAGGGCAAGTGCTTAATGGATGCTTTGGGCACTAAGCTAGTTTGTAGTGACCAAAAGGTCTGAGATATTGTATTTATAAGAACAAATTACATAACTCCTATTTTCTGAATCCCTTTTCTGTAGATCACCCCAATCATTTTCTTTCTTCTTGGTCTTGCCTCACTAACAGGCCTACTATTTATATACCATGAGTTTGTATATGCCAGCTTCAGTACCCTACCTACGTTCCAGTGCCCTAAGAACACAGACATACAAAACAGAATTTTCATTCTTTAGATACACTGCTGTTTAAAGCATGTACATGACATGATTTTTCCATGTTACAGGGCAAGAAGTTTAAACCCTGGTGTCTCAGATGATCCCAATAGGAATGTAAGAAGGATGGCAGTGCTCACTTAAGCTTAAGATAAAGAGTAAATTAATGCATGGCTCAGGTTATTATTAACAAAGAGCCTAGCACAAGATTAATGAGTTCTGCATTCAAAGTTGATGCTGACATCCGAATTCTCCATTTCTCAGTGACAGAAAACAACCTGCTTTGCATTAGAGCTCCTCAAATTTAGATTGAATGCATAATGTAAGTCTATGAGTCCACAGAATACACCAACAAAAAAGACTTGAAAATAATACCAGGTGCACATTCCCATTACTTAGTTTAATCTAAGTAAGTCTATAAAAATAAATATTGTTCCTGTCAACTTTTGCCGTAAAACTGAAATAGTTACCTTCACATTTTGATGAATAGGAAAATGTGTTGCAATCTGGGCAAGAGAGAGTACCTAGCAGATGGAAGCCTCTTCCATGCAGGCAGGTAGCAGTCTGTGTGGTGTGGGTGAGCATCAAGGAAAGAGACACACAGGCTGTGCTTACATGAAGACTTCATTATAGTGAAGGAGAGGGTGAGAGAGGGATGAGAGAGGAAAGAGAGAGAGAAAGAGAAATGAGAGAAAGGGAAGGTCAGAGATGTGTGTAGCCTCTGTCAGGAGAGAGAGAAAAAGTGAGGGGCTCTTTTCTTGAAGGAAGCTAGACACTAGGATACTGGGCAGGCCAGGTTATTGCTTATTGGCCAGTACTCCAGGAAGCAGGTCAGAACACTCACTTCTGTTAGTCAAAGTTCCTTTAAAGTAATATAAAGCAAGAGATGTCATACTGATAGATAATAATTATCAGTTTATAGGATTGCAAAGGATAGGTATGCCCACATAGCAACAAAGGCAGAAGCTCAAAAGGAAGTTCATTCTGTGGTTTATTTAAGTATTTTCCAATCTTCAGGAAAAACTTAGTTCTGATCTTATATCATTTCAACTGGTTTAATTAGACTCCAAAACATAATATACAATTATCTCTTGTACTGAATGTCAACTATTGCATAAATTCTATTGGTTATTATAATAAAAACTCAGAGCCAGATATTGATGAAAAGCTGAAATATCTGAGTCGCAGAGGAACAAGCCACAACCACTTCTCACCTAGACAACTCCTCAGGTCAATGGAATAGACCCTGTCTCCAGGAATCTTCAGACTGAATACTTCTGAGTCCTCAGCAGAAAGGAAGCACAGGCAAAGGGAAAAACTCCTGCTATCTCACTTCTTTCTTCAACTTTAATAGTGCTAGAGTTAAAAGTGGACTGCCTGGCTGACTCTGTTTGGCCTTGAACTCACAGAGATCTAGATGATCACTGCCTCCTCCCCAGTTCTGGAATTAAAGGCATGAATCACCACAAGGCTTGGCTCTGTCCTCTGATTTTCAAACAAGCTTTATTAAATATATACTAATATCGCCACAGTCAACTATTTATAGAAGGTAAAATTTCTATAAAATACCTCCCCCAAACACTGAAATGAATTTGTGATACTTTGACCAAATACTTAAAACAAACAAACAAAAAACAATTCAAAATAGGAGAGATTTATTTTAGCTTGTGTTTTCAGGGGATCCATTTCATGGTCAGTGGCTTTATATTTCTGGCTCTCTTAAAAGGCTGAAAATGGCTGTAGGATTTAGGGGAGGAAGAAGCTCTTTATGTCATGGTAGACAAGGAAGCTGAAAGAGACTAGATACAACCAAGGATGGAATAACCACAGGATTGTGTCTTGGATGACTCATTTCTTAGAGCTAAACCCCTGAAGTTTTCCAATATCACCTGAGGTCATAGGCTTTGACACATGAGCCTGTGAACTCATGTGTTAAAATGGTATATATTTCATCTCAAATCATAAATTTAAGTTAGTGCTTGATTAAATAAGTGTGTTTTCTGGTCCTTTCAGTTAGACACAGAAAACAGATATAATGAATGCTACTTGGTATGTAACAATTTTTCTATATTCGTTTCTCATAGAAAACCTACAGGTTAAGAATCATAAATAATCAGCCACTGGTTTCCAAATGTGATGTGTTGTATAGGCATGTTGTATGTGTGGTAATAATTAGGACTTGAATCATTGTGCATTTTGCTCCAGAACCCATTTTACCTATATTTTCTATAGGAAATCTATATTGTTTCCATGTTCTTGATATCCTGGGATGCCAGATCTTTCAGAAGATGTTATATCTAAACACCTCTCTCTAGGAACATAAACACACATATTTTTTTTACTTTGGACTTTCCCATTATTTGTACATCCATTTCTGTTTAGTTTCACTAGAAGGTAATGATCCAAATAAACAAATTTCATGTGTTTAAGATAGAATTTGTCTCTGAAAGTACTGGAGTTTTTTCTATTCATGCAACATCAGGATATTATACTATGAAAACTAGTATAATAATAACTTACTACATATTCATCTCAGGAAAAGTCCACCAAGGTGAAATTTCAATCCTGACTATTTATGCCCCTAACACAAGTGCTCCTACATATGTAAAAGAAACTCTACTAAAGCTTAAACCTTATATCAAACCAGACACATTAATAGTGGGAGACTTCAATACCCCACTTTCACCCTTGGATAGTTCAACCAGACAGAAATTCAACAGGGAAATAAAGGATATATCAGAAGTTATGACCCAAATGGACTTAGTAGGTATATACCAAACTTTCTAGTCAAACAAAAAGAAATACACATATTTCTCAGCACCCCATGGAACTTTCTCTAAAATTGACCACAGGCTAGGTTATAAAGCATATATCAACAGGTACAAAAAAATGAATATGACTCCATGTACCAGTTCAGATCACCATGGTCTAAAGTTAGAGTTCAACAACATCAAGAATCACAGAAAGCCTACCAACTCATGGAAACTAAACATCACTCAATCGAACTACCTCTGGGTCAAGGAAGAAATTAACAAAGAAATCAAAGGCTTCCTAGAATTTAACAAAAATGAATCCACCACATACCCAAACTTATAGAATACAATGAAAGCAGCATTAAGAGGAAAGTTCATAGCACTAGATGCCTACATGAAAAGACAAGAGAAATCCCACACAAGAGAATTATTAGCACAGCTGAAAGTCCTAGAACAATTAGAAACAAACTCATAGGGGCTGTAGAGATGGCTCAGAGGTTAATAGCAGTGACTGTTCTGCCAGAGGTCCTGAGTTCAATTCCCAGCATGCACATGGTGGCTCACAACCATCTATGATGACATCTGACACCATCTTCTGTATACTATATACATAATAAATAAATACATCTTTTAAAAAAAGAAGAAGCAAACTCGCCTATAAGTAGTAGATGGCAGGAAATAATCAAACTTACAGCTGAAATTAACACAAATGAAACAAAAGAACAATGCAAAGAATCAATGAATCAAAGAGATGGTTCTTTGAGAAAGTCAGCAAGATAGATAAACCCTTATAGAAACTAACCAAAAAGCAGAAAGAGAGTATCCAAATTAACAAAATCAGAAAAGGGGGACATAACAACAAAACCCCAGGAAATCCAGAGAATTATCAGGTCATACTTAAAAAATCTATATACAAAAATGGAAAATCTAAAAGAAATGGGCAGCTTTCTGGACAGGTACCATTTACCAAAATTACATAAAGATCAGATTAAGACCTAACAGACCTGTAACACTAAAGAAAATTGAAGCTGCCAAATAAAAATTCCAGGCACAGATGGTTTCAGTGCAGATTTCTACCAGACATTCAAAGAAGAGCTAATACCAATAATCGTCAAACTGTTTCATAAGTAGAAACTGAAGAAACATTGCCAAACTCTTTTAATGAGGACATAATAACACTGATATCCAAGCCACTCAAAGACAAAACAAAGAAAGAGAATTACAGACCAATTTTCCTCATGAACATCGATGCAAAAATTCTCAAAAAAATTTTGGCAAAGCAAATCCAACTACATATTAAAAAAAAAAAAAAAAAAGTCTTTCATCATGATCAAGTAGGCTTCATCCCAGAAATGCAGGGATGGTTCAGATATGGAAAATTGTAAATGTCATCCATCATATAAAACAATTGAAGAGAAAAAAAACCATATGATCATCTCCTTAGATGCTGAAAAAGCTTTTGACAAAATCCAACATTCTTTTAAGATAAAAGTCTTGGAGAGATCAGGACTAGAGGGAAAATACCTAAATAAAGGCGATTTATAAAATGCTGACGGCCAACATCAAACTAAATGGAGAGAAACTCAAAGCAAAAATCAGGATCTAGACAAGGTTGCAGAGTGAGGGGAACTCTCCTCTATTGTTGGTGGGAGTGTAAGCTTGTTCAGCCACTCTGGAATGCAGTATGGTGGTGTCTCAGAAAACTGGGAATCAATCTCCCCAAGGATCCAGCAATACCACTACTGGGCATAAGATGCACATTTGCACCCCAAAAGCATTAGCTCAGCTATGTTCATAGCAGCATTGTTCGTAATAGCAAGAACCTAGAAACAACCTAGATGCCCTCAACTGAAGAATGGATTAACAAACTGTGGTACATCTACACAATGGAATACTACTCAGCAGTAAGAAAAAATTATATCCTAAAATTTGCAGGCAAATGGATGGATTTGGAGAATATCCTCCTGACTGAGGTATGACAAACCCAGAAAGATAAGCAGGGGATGTACTCACTCATTAGCGGACTGAAAAAAAAAAAAAAAAAAGATGTCATTGCACACAAGAGCTTAAGGCTAGAACATAGCGAAATGACACAGTGCTTCACTTCAGCACTGATGGCCTCTGGCAGGGGTGTGGGTGAGGAAGGATTTGTTTTCTTTAAGGTTCTGGCCAGAGGGAGTTTAATTATGTTCTGGTAAGTAAATGAGCACCATGAATAGGCTTTTATGTAAATGAGGAGATCATAAGAGTGGGTATGAATCTGAGAGGACTAATAACTGAGTTTGATGTAAAATCATCAAGTAATAAATATAAAAAGTGATAAGAACTTAAATATTCCAGGAAAATTATCATCTAAAGCTGAGAGAGAATTGGATCTGGTAGAAAAGAAATTACAGGATGTAATATGGATCACTTGGATTCAGAGCTTGATTGTATTATAGTCATTTTACCTTCTACTCATTCTCCTATAGGATTTTTTTCACATTAATTGAAATTTTTCATTTACTTTACATACTGACCACAGCTTTTCCCTCCTCCTCTCCTCCTGTTCTCACTGCCTTCCCAATCTACTCCTCTGTTGTCTTCATTCAGAAAAGGGCATACCTCTCATGGGCATGAACAAAGCATGGCACATTGAGGGAAGTCCAAGCTCTACCCCATGCATTTTGGCTGGACTAGGTAATCCAGCATGAAGAACAGGTTCCCAAACTCTAGCTACGCTTGCCAGGGACAGATCATGATCTCACTGCTAGGAGTCTTACAGTCAGACCAAGGTATACAACTATCATGCAGGGGGCATTGGTCAGTCACATTCAGGTCCTCTAAGTCCACAGTCGATGAGATTCCACAAGCTCAGGTCAGCTGTCTCTGCAATTTCCCCCATCCTGACTTCGACTTCCTGGCTCATAGAAACCCTTCTCCTCTTTTACAGTAAGACTTCCAGAGCTCAATCCAGTGCTTAGCTGTAAAGCTGTGTATTAGCTTCCATCAAAGCTAGATAAAGGCTCTCTGATGATAATTAGGGTAGTCACCAATATAATTACAGGAGAGCAGATCAGGCAACCTCTTCACTATTGCTAAGAGTCTTAGCTGGAATCATCCTTTTGGATTCCTGGGAGTTTCCCTTGCACCAGGTTTCTTCCTTACCATGAAATACCACCCAATCAAGAAATTTCTTTTCTTACCCTACCACTGGGTCACATTCCCAACCCACCTCCCACACCCAGCCTGCCCAACCTGATCCCTCATGTTTTCATCCTCGCATCCCATCCTATCCCTTACCATGTTATCAGTTTATGAAAGAGTTTTCTTCTATTTCCCCTTCCCAGGAAAATCCATGTATCCCTATTTGGGTCCTCCTTGTGATTTACCTCTCTGGAGATATAAACTGTAGGTTGGTTATCCTATTCTGTACTCCTAATATCGACTTCTGATTGAGTACATACTATGCTTGTCTTTCTGGATCTGGGTTACCTCACTTAGAATAAATTTTCTAGTTCAATCCAAAAAGAAAAAAAGAAAAGAAAACTAACTTTCATGTGCAGATGTTACCTACCACATTCAGTCTAACACCTCTGTCATCTCTGCATACTATAACTGTGGCAATGAATCACCTAGTCAGCATTGTGATCATAACTCTGTAGAAAACATTTCTTCTCAAAAAAGATCCCAGTGCTCTCCTGTGTTCACATAGGTTTTTACACATCCAGGTCAATTTGGCTCAATCTGATGTCATATCTTCATATCTATACACAAATGTTAGTCTATAAAACAACTTGTTTATACATGGTATTGTCCCTATAGAAGCACACTACTTTTTCTTTAGATTTTTATAGCATCCTCCTAAAAATGGTTCACATATTTGACATGTAAAGGAAATTAATGATGCTCTTTTATGCTGTAAAGCAAAGAAGCTATGTTTAAAGGTACTTCATATTAAAAATACTTTCCAATATAAAGTTATTCATCTAGGAAAAATAATCAATTTGTTTTGTTTTTATTCCCACTATTCTTTCTTGCCCTCGAGATATTTGATAGGTAGTAAAATACTCTGTGGCTTGACTAGGCCAATTTTAACACAATTGACAGTAATAAGAATCCCATGGACACCAGAGGCCTACACCACACTGGCCTACTGTCTGCAGAGAGCCCTGTGTTGATTTCATTGCTGGCTTTCTGTCATGAGTGCTGTTTGCTTCCAAGATGTTTCAGTGCATGGGCAGTTAAGATATTTTCTTGACAGGCAGCCAAGCAATCCAAGTATATGATTCAATTTCCTAGGAGGAAAAAATTCTTGCCATTTATTACTTCTATTTGTGTCATGGATATGAAGGATTTATTTGCTTTTTAATCAAAGCATATTTTATAATTTATGGAAGAGAAGGTATCCATTCATTATGTTGTACAAAGCAATTTATTTATAAAATTGTTATTAGCTCATATGTTGGGCCAATATTTTCTTTCATCAAGAACAGATGAAATAAGATAGCTTGTAAACTCATAAATCTCCTCTTTCTCTCTCTCTCTCTCTCTCTCTCTCTCTCTCTCTCTCTCTCTCTCTCTCTCTCTCTCCCTCTCCCTCTCCCTCTCCCTCTCCCTCTCCCTCTCCCTCTCCCTCTCGGTCTTCCTCTCCCTCTCTGGAGAAGGAACTGCTGCTTCCCTGCTTCCTGTGTCTTATTGCCTGACAAGAAGCAAATTCTCCAAATAAGAACTAGAGAAGTCTGAAATATCAAACCTAAACTGTTATGGCATCTCTGTTTAGACTCCTCTACTGCTACCTTCTTAAATCTTTTAAGTAACCCCATTTCCTGGTGGTGCTCTGTAGCAGAGGCAATACACACACACACACACACACACACACACACACACACACACACACACACATCTTTTTGTTGACTTCATTTTTTCTAAAAACTCCTCTTTTCTTGAATAATTAAATTTCTCCAAGAAATAATAAGCTTCCTGAAGACAAAAACAGATTTTCTCTTTTGAAAAATTATCACCTCCTTTAGATTCACAACCCAGTATCAAATGATTTGTCCAAATACCCACTTTATGAAGATAAAGTTTCTTGCCAGGCATGGTAACTCCCATTTGTCATCCCAAGGCAGAAGCAAATGGATCACTAATCTCCAAACATACTGGACTACAAAGTTCAAGGCCAGCATAGGCTACATAGAGACAAGTAAAATATAATTTTAAAAGCCCTATTATGCTAAAGATTTAAATTAGGAGAAAATGATAAAATATGAAGTAATATGAAAGACATCACTGCAGTGTGTACTGCTAGAGTACAAGCCAATGAAAGTATTCTACTGGACAGATACTAAAGTCCAATAGAGTCCTATAGAGGCACCTTTATGGAACACTAATATTCCAAAGAAATCAAACAGATAATATAGTCAAAGATTCAGTGGATTGTAAGAGTACTTACTGCTCAGAAGTTGGTTTCCAAAACCTGTGTCGGGTGAATCACAATAACCTATAACTCCAGCTTCAGGGGATCTGATAGCCTCTTTAGCACTCCTCAACACACACACACACACACACACACACACACACACACACACACACACACACAAAGAGAGACAGAGACACAGAGAGAGAACAGATGCTATGACTTAGAAAATCCAGTGCTACTTGAACTGTGAAGAAATCATCTCTTGCAGACATTATAGTTTTTTTCAGAAGACTAGTAGCCCCAAGGTCTATGATCTTATACCAGTACAACAGTGATTAAGTATTTCAATCCATAATGTCTATGCTGAGACCATATATGTCAATAATATTTGAAAACAAATAAAATGATGCCCTAGCTCATGTGTATACATCTGCATTAACTTTACTATTACAGGCAGGTGGGAAAGACTGCCAATTTCTTGAGAAAAAAACAGATGAAATAAAGATTACATAAATGTTCATGAACAGGCCACTAAGTGAGTTGATCATACTGTATCCTCCTTTAGAAAATTCAAATGTACCAATAACCATGCAAATGCAAGGGTGTTCCTTGCCAGGTATAGTAAATATAACTTTATTTATATTGATTATCTGGGTGACTTATCTCTGAGAGGCATCAGCTTGTTTTTTTTTTTTTCAAAGAATAAAAGTGACAACATGTAGCCAAGTATTCTTATTGAACATGAGACTGTTACTAGAAACTGGTTGTATAATTACTTGTATTCTTTTCTCATTCCTGATAATATAATAAACGTCATCACTTTCAAAGGGGGAGAGATAACGTCAAATAAGTTAGAGATACTCTGAAACAAATATCCACTATATGTGAGCTCCTATTTCCAGATCCATTTCCACCATATGTAAGTCTCTATTTCCAGGAGAGAGACAGCAAAGCTCAGGAAGGGGATGAAGAGAAGACTGGGGTTCTGTTGGGGTGTGAGAAGCAGCTTTCTTGCTAACTAGCTCTGTTTGAGATCTGTGCCAATCTCATGGTTTGAGGTTTTGTTTTTTGCTGCCTTGTGACAGGATGGTTTATTTTGTTCTGTTTTGTTTGGTTTGGTTTGGTTTTTCCTGCTCAGAATCTGAGAAGAAGCCTGATTTCTCATTGTCTCTGATTGCTGCTTCTCTCTCACAAACGACTCTCATCAGAAATCCAGACAGAGTTGGACTACACTACCAGGGATCCTATCTTTAAAAAGGATGTCTTGGGGCTCATTAACTTAGGATAAACATACTGTCACAATATGTACATTTATACCCCTTGGCCTCCAAATGCCTGATGCACTCTGAGTATCAGCTTTTTGTAATCCCAGGGAAAATAGCCAACCTTCATCCCCACCTATGCTTTCTGGAGTCTTAGTAGGCCCAGGGCTCTGTCTACCTGCAGTAAGTTTGCTTCCTTTTAGAAAACTCTAAAGGGTTAGGTACTGTAAATGCAAAGGGGATGAATCTTAAAGAAACAAGAGGAGGAGAGAAGGAGCCGAGAGGATTGTAGAGAAGAAAGAGTAAGAAAATAGATGAGAAGAAAGTGAAGAAGAAATGGGAGGGCAAGAAAGATTAGAAAGGGGCAGAGAGAGAGAGGATGGGAGGGAGGGAGAGAGAGGGGGGAGAGCAGAGGACAGTGAGATGGTCACTAGAGACCATTGCTGGTCCCCAGTTAAGTATTCCCCCCTTTATTGTACATGAAAGGTCATCATCATAAAATAATTTATGTTAGTTCTTATCAGAACTACTACTCTTTATAATCACAGGTACTATCTATATTTGTGAAATATGAAAACAAATAGAAAAGTGAATAAAGACAATAATACAATAATAATTATGTTCCCTATATTGCACATAGAAATTTTTACCTTTCATAAAGTCTTTCAACTTCTTTTCTCCTTTACAAATAGCCTTTATTATACAAATGAAACACAGAAACTTGATAATTTGATTAAATCCACATATATGACACATTTTTCTATTAGGAATGAAACATTCTATTGATCTATCATCTATCACCATGCATGTTCTTATTTGAAAGCTTTTTTAAAATGTAAATAATCCTGGTGAAGCAATGAATGCTGGTTCATCCTAACATGATAACACTTTCCTTGAGGATATAGAAGAGTAATAAAAGATAAAATAAAGACCAGTCTTATGAGGGTAGCTTTGGCTATAAATAAAAGCATTAAGAGTCTAGCAAGAACCCTATTTACCACCATATCCAATGACGTTAAAGCAAACACAAGTTCATGAGCATATTTCCCAATTGAAAAAGCTAAGGTCAAGGCTTATACACATATGCACTATGCTATATGCAGTCAGTGACAAAGTTGAGTCTCCTAATTTCCACCCTAGAAAGCCTTCTAAGACCCACTCATGTATCTAGATATCAACTCTATAAATTGAATATAAAACAACTGAACATATTTAATGGCTACTACAAATTGAGACATAATCAGAGAGTTCAGGCTAACTTTTTAGCCCAGAAGAAAACGTAGAGATAAATTATTTTAGTAATCACAAAAACTCTGCCAGAAGTACCACTCACCTTAAAAATGTGCTCAGGAATTATTAATATCCATTCAGCATCCTGATTGCCGTGGCTTTCTGAAGCTAAGATTTTGCAGGAGTGTCTGTGTGCCTTTGATCACAGGCAATCAAAGGAGACTTGGCATAGCTTCCAGGAAGACTTTGTTGCCTGAGAAGTCAGAATGTTGTCATGCAGCATAACCCATTACAGAACCTCCATGCATCCTTATCTCCAAATCAAATTAGGATCAGAAGGCTGTTGTTGGCTCTCAGTGGCCTGTGGCTTTAATTTTCTGATCTGCATTTTTCTTCACTGTCCATTTCAGATAATTATCTGAAAATTTATGTCAAGGTTTCACCTGTTGATTGTTTTTTTTTTCTTTTTTTTTTTTGTTAACTGACACACTCATGTTCTCAGCAAGGAACAGAGAAATTTTGTCCATGAATGGTTTCAGCATTTTGAATTATGATGTATGTTAGTATTCTGGTGGGCTAAGAAAAAAATCTTTTTGCCAGGTAGGTACTTTTCCTATTGATTATGAGTGTTTCATACTACTATGCCTAGCAGAGTTTGGGATCATTAAATAATTGCATGTAAAGATTTTTCCAGGGACGCCCAAGCCCATTGTGTGTCTGGCCAGATTCATGGGAAGTAATAAGAATCCTCATTCATTTGGTGTGTTTTTTCACTCTTGCAAAGTGTAGTTTGAATACATATTTAAGTTGCTCAAGAAAGTCCCAAACTTTAAAATCTTAGAGGAATGGTATGGAATGACAGATGAGACTGAGAAAAGAGACAGCCTAGAAAGCAAAAATGGCAGAGCCTCATTTTTGCTTCCTCCTGTAGTTCTCTTTGCCAAGGACATGGACCATCTCCTACATGTGCTGTTTGAGAGCTGGTTCTCTGAAATCCTTCTGAGGCCAACATAAACAAACAATCCCTCTTCTCTCTTTAGTACAGCTAAAATCATGCTGGAAATTCTGACATTTCTCTATGCTCAACTCACAAGCTTACAAGAACAACATTAAGAAATTTAATATTTTATTTTTCTCTCCAGATATTAGAAATGATCAGGGCATGTGTTTATTTTATTAAGATGAGAAAAGATTAAGAATACTAAAATTTAGTTGGATGAAAGAGTCAATCCAATGTTTAAAACAACAACAATAAACAATGGAACATTTTCTCTGTGGTCTATTGAAGGTCATGATTGAGGTGACTTTCTGTTGTTGTTTTGCCTTCTCCTCCTCTTCTCCCCAGGAGCTTCTCACTAAACCCCAG
The DNA here is from genome assembly GCA_004025045.1 of Sigmodon hispidus. Classification (NCBI taxonomy): domain Eukaryota; kingdom Metazoa; phylum Chordata; class Mammalia; order Rodentia; family Cricetidae; genus Sigmodon; species Sigmodon hispidus. Next base: position 92,928 of record PVIH01002307.1, on the reverse strand, counting down.
CAAAACAAGAAGACAGATCACAGTTAAGAATCTTTTTATTGACCATGAGAAGTGAACCCAAGAACGGGGTACACTAATAGAATGTGTGTGAGGCAGTGGGGATCGGGCAGATATGGACATCCTCTCAGAAGGAAGTTCTATCTGGTGAGAGGATGGGTAATGGATGGCACAGCCCATCTTGCTTCTAAGATTCTTTGCTGATTTCCTCTCCTTCTTTGCAAACAACCCTTGAGAAGACATACTTCCTTGGTATATGAATGTGCCCAGGCATATTAAATCAAGCCCTGCCATCCTGGGAGCACTTGTGTTGATTTAAGAAAACTCTGATTTACTATTTTTACTTCCTATTTATGGTTCATAGTTTAACTCTAAGAACTATTTTATTTCAATAACTCTATTTTTATTTTTTTGTGATACCTTACAGTGTCCCACAAAGAATGACAAGATAAAATAAAATAATTTATTGAGGTACAGAAATGCAAATTTACTCAATGTAGATTCATAGAATATGATTTCAGTCTGTAGAATGTAGAAAATGGCTAAATGAAATGACACCATTTTTTAGTTAATTTGTATGATTACATCCTAATAGTAAAAATAAAAATGTATATATGTACACATTAAAATTTGCTTGCTAATAGTTTGAACATGAAAAAGAATACTTTAACTGATCTCTCTGTTTGCTCACCTTTCACTAGTAATACTGGTAATTTCAGCCACGTGGTAGCTCACAACCTTCCACAACTCCATTTTCAAGAGATCCAGTATTCCTTTCTGTCCTCTGTAGGCTCCAATTATGAATGTGTTGGTGCACACATACATGAAGAAAAATCTCCATCATAAATTAGTAAGTAAATAAATAAATAATCTAAAAGAGAGGACAGGTCAATACAAAGCTGAAAATTACCATCTATAGTCTACATATGTCCTTATAGTGAGTTTCTTGTATGCAATATATAGTTGAGTCTTGTGTTTTTCATTATTTACTTTTAATTCAGTCACTCTATGAAATTTAATCAGAGAATTTAACCTCTTATGAGGTAAATATCAAAATGTAAAGTCTTATAACTGCCATTTTATAATTCATTTTCTAGTTTCTTGTAGTTAACCTGTCTCTTAGAGTCTCCAGGGTGGATAGGTAATTTACCATTACAGCAGGATTTGGCTTCTTACTCACTGACTCTGCTTTGCCCACAGGAAGTTTCCTTTGTGATTATCACAACACTTCCATAGACATCTTCTGATCATAACAATCTAGCTGAAGATGATAACAACATAGCACTATCAAAAAGAAAGAAAGAAAATAGGCTCATGAAATATCAATTTTTACATTTCAGTTTATATCTTTTATCTTGACTATCTCAATATATTAATGCAGTTCTTTTTAGTTTTTCAAATATACTAAAGGAGTGGGTAGCTTATGTAAAATATTAGAGTATATTGGGTATATCTGAAGCTAATCTTTCCCATGAGTTTTAAATGTTCTGATTTACTTTTCCAATAACAACTTTCTATTTCAGCTAAGTATTTCTTGTAGGGAAGATCTGTTGTGGATACAGTGTTTCAGCTTCATTAGTCCTGGAAAATTTTATTTCTTCTTTATTTCTAAGGGATATGTTTTCTCAATACAGTACCCAGTACCTTCTGGGTAGCAGGGTTTTATTTTCTTTTAATACTGTAAAAATTCACATCATTCTTTGCTAGTCTGTTAAGATTTCTGCTAAACCATCTACTGTCAAGTTATCCCAATGTGTATCTCAAGTGCTGTATTGAGACTCCTTTCTTTATTCTTCACCTTTAAAATCATGACTATATGTCTTGAACTGGTTATCTTGGTTGAGTTTTGTCTAACTTGGTAACCTTTGACCTTTTCTTCCTTAGATGTTTGTGTCCAGCTTTAGATTTGTAAAATTTTCTATCCTATGCTTGAATAAGCTTTTCTGTCGTTGCCATTCTTATATCTCTCTTTAATAGAATAGAATGTAATCTACATCTTTTCTATTTTAGTATTTGTCCAAAGTTTCCATAAGGTTTTATTATTATTCTTCATTCTTCTTTTTCCCATCCATGTATGTTTTAGTCAAATGATCTCTCTTCTTTTCTTTGTTCTATCCAACCACTGATACTTCCTGTTGAGTTTTTGCTTAGTATACATTTCATCTCATGGGTGTATGTTTGACTTATTGAAATTGCTTCCTTCCTCTATTGAGTGCACTCCTAGGTTATTGAATCAGATTCTTGTTTTCTTGGAGCTTACAAAGTTTTCTTAAAACAGATGTTTTAAAATCTTCATTCATGGAGAATTTATCTATACTTGTTGCTATAATCCAGTCACAATGGCTCACATGGTTGATTTCTGATGTCTTATTTTTATCACTAATTGAAGTTATTGTTTACTGAAAATTCTTGATGCTTATTGGCATGCAACTGGCATGCAATTGGGTATTGAAGATTATGTTTATAATCTAGTTTTGTTTGTGTCTATATTTATCTTTCTAGAAATTATACGCAAATTGCTAATAACTTCTCAACCTATGTCCATGCTATCTCATTACACACTAAATGGCACTAAGTCCAGGGTTACATCAATCCGTTCTTAGGGTGCTGACACTGTTGTAATACTAAACCCCATGCTTTCAAAAATCTTCAGCTGATATTTACTTCAGTATGACCTAGGATAATTCCTAAGGTGGTTAGTCTTTCCCCAGTGAACCTGTTGCTTGGTTACAGTTGCAAAAGAACTATGATAAGCTCAAGCAATTCACTCATAGCCATTTACTGATGATCAGATAAAATGCTATCTACCAAATTCTGAACAGACTCATTCACTATGGCACTTCTTAGCCCCCAATACAGAAAACTGCCACAGCCTACAATCCACCAAGACTACTATTGATAGGTCTAAGTCCACATTTGATTATCTACCAGATATGAGAAATTCTGGCTGCAACAAAAATCTAATATTCTGGTACCTCTTGTGTCTACATGACACTGAAGCTATTCCAGAAATTCTGTTTATATGCACTATAGGCCTGAGGACAGGGGTTAATATGATCTATCCAAAGTTATATTTACCACCCAATAGCTGAGATCTCAAGACAAAGTCATATCTTAGCTTTCTATCCTACACTTAGCAAGTATAATTTTGTTCCATACAATGCTGCTCAAGGTTGATTTGGGAATAATAGAGGCAGTCCTTTGGCTACAGAAGCCAATATTAAACTATGTTAAAGCTATGATTAAGGTGTTTTATGGTAAATCTCATAGCACAGTCTGGAAGAGCCAATTGAGGTACACTCTAAATTGTCAACAGGGTAGATAAAAATCTTGATTTGTCCCATTGATGTACAGGTCTCCATTTTATATAGAGAAAGAACCAAAGGCTCCACCATCAGCTCTGGGCTAGAAATATAAATCCTTGGTTTCTTACTTCTCAGTCATGACAAAACAAGTCCATAATTGAGTTCTAACACAAAGGCTTGTGCTACTTTCCAGTTGGTCGATGTCTTGCTCCCTTCTCATCTATCTGAGACTTGGAGAAGGATGATGATATCATTCCTCATTGGGGCTAATGCAAATCCAGGAGCTCCATCTCAGGGGATTGGGAAAGCAGTCACAGGGGCTGCCAAACTCCCTTTTTCACTGTTAAATCTTAATACTTGTGTAGAAGCCTGGGATTAACTCCTTCTTACCTCCAGCAGAAAGATATCTCTCCACACAATTGGATTTCAATAAGAAAGCAACATAATCAATTAATTTTAAGATACTTTTTCTCTTTTTATGAAAATGTGACTATAGTCTCTCACCCGGAGACCACAGTGTTAGAAGGTAGTTTAGTGCTTGAGCAAACTCTTCACCCTGTTGTGTCTGCAAGGACATGATAATTACAAGCTTCTATTCATTGGCATCTTATTCTAGCTCTCCAGAGAAGAGAGACCTTATTCTTAATAAGTGATGCATGAAAACTTCTTTTTGGAAGAACATAAACCTGAGTTTTCTGCATATGTAAAATTAAACCCCCAAAGTGCAAGACAATGGAACAATATAATTACTAGAAGAAAGAGTGGGTAAACAACAGTATAGGTGGAAAGAATGCTAACAAAACACAATTTGATGATATAAAAACATTTATATATTATATGGAAAAAAGGCAAATTCTGCACAAAGTTAATCCACAGAACAATTTTTGGCTTATATATTTACTAAACCGAGCAGTAAGGCTTATCAGTCAGTGGTGCCTTGTGTTCAGACAGAACTGGGCTCTTTCTCTCCCAGATTGCCATTAAACATGTTTTGGGTGAGTCAGTGATTATAAAATGTTGTCCTGGTCTCAGAAAATAAATGCTTCACTGGAACATCTGTTCACTGGACCTCAAATGCAGTACTTTCATTTTCTAAGCATTCCTATCTGGTTCTCGCCGCCCACCTTAATTTTCCACTTAATGAATTTCTAATAAAAACACAAAACTCCATACTAAAGATATTTGTTATGAATTTATAAGTATTATATGATGAAAATCTTTCTTCCTTCTAGTTTTTTTTAACAACAGAAATAACTCAAACTCAATCGTATTTGCATGAATGACTCTATTTTCATTTAAGGAAATCTTGTATCCAAAGATTCTGCAGAAGTAGGTAAATTCCTAATAAGAGTTTTTGAAACTCATTTATTTTTATTTGGGTGCATATTGCTGAGATTCTTTTTTGACAGAATATTAGGAAATTAATTTTGATGTGTCACTATAGATGAGACCACTGTGCTGCATTCATAATTAAATATTTACCAGCATCACTCACTCATTGATTTCAAAAGGACTTCCATAGCAAAAGCCTGCAAATTGATACAGGGCAGTTGCCTAATGATGGGCCATCATAAGAAATTACATGAGGAGACCTTATAGTACAGTGGTCTTCCCATGATAACCATGAACAGGAAGATTTGTTTGAGTGAGTTAGTTTTTAGATATCCAACTTTGGCCATAACCTTTCTTATTTTAACTTTCTTTTTATTTATTCTTTGTGTCTCTCACATCATGCATCTCAATGCCATTCATATCCCTGTCCGCTCATATCTGCTGTCTGCCCTTGCAATCCTTCCCCAATAAAATAAAAATTCAAAAAAAAAAAGAAAAGAAAAACATCTCATCACAGAAGCTGTAGTAACAGAGTGAGTCACACAGTAACCCTTTTGTCCATATATATTTGTTTTCTATACCAATCATAGTTTCCCCTCCTTCTGCTTCTCCTACTCCTCCCCCTCTTCCCTCTGCACTGATCATCTGATCATCCACTCCTTATAGAAGGTATGGCCTCCTAAGGGGTGTCAACAAAGTCTGGGCTATCAAGTTGAGGCAGGATCAAGCCCCACTCCCTACATCAAGGCTGAGTAAAGTATCCCACCATATAGAATGGGCTCCAAAGAGTCAGTTCATGCACCGAAGATAAATCCTGGTCCCACCACCAGGGGTCCCATAAACAGACCAAGCCACAAAAGTGTTCCCCACTTCAGATGGCCTAGTTCGGTCCCATGAAGATTCCCTATTTATCAGTCAAGAGTCCATGAGTTCCCACTAGCTTGGGTCAGCCGTCTCCGTAGGTTTCCCCATCACGATGTTGACCTTTGCCCCTTGCTCATATAAATTTTTGTCCATATATTTTTACTTACAAGTCTTCATTACAAAGAGTCATTTCTCTGGTTTGAAGCCTTCAGTTTCTGCAACACTATTGATGCTGGGCCCTTACTGGGACTCTTCTTGGACATCTTGTTGTTGCCCTGTGAAAGATACAAATTTAAAGGGAAGTTTGCATTGAATGCATATGGCTTTGATGCTTCATAAAGTTGAAAAGCCCAGGTAAACTATTATAAGTCAAAAAATGACAGTAGAAAATGGCATGAGATAGTCAAAGTTATATATCATTTGGTGATATAGCCAAACCCTGTGAGTTTATTCCCCTTAAGTACAAGGCCAATAGGCAGGCAGGAGACAAAGGCTGAAAGAAAGCTTATTACTTGTTATGAAGTTCAACAAGAGAAAGCTGACAGTGACTCAAAAAGTAGGTCTCTCTGCACAAATTAATTAATGGAAGCTTGTATGAGCTACTGTGAGTTCATTCTGAAGGATAATTCTGTGCCAGCTTCTTTGAATGAACCTGTATAGATTCCTACCAGCAAGCTGTCCTTAACTACAAGGAGACACTTTAAGAGTCACATTATGAATAGCTGTATTGCAAATCCTAATTGGTCTTAATAATAAACACCCAGAGTCAGATATAGGGGTAAACATTGAAAGATCAAAGAGCTAAAGGAGCTAGCCACAAATTTGTTTTATCTCTATGATTCCCCAGACCAAAAAGAGCTGAGTTCCTTTCTGTCTCCACCCTGTCTTGTCACTTCTTCTCTCTGCCCAGCCAGACCACCAGACCTCTGTGGTTAACTAGTGCCTAGCTCCAGGCTCTGATATTCAGGAAAGCTTCATTTGTTAGAGCACAAACAAAATGCCACTACAGACAGCTATGATCCTACCTCATAGTGGGAGATCATTAGAAGAAAGAACCACCAACCTCAGCATAATGGGGGTTCTGAAGGGAGAGATAACCTTCAGTTACCAAAATCCCAAGAGAGATATCAGCATTGTGGCCATAGGTAACCAAAATGAGTTCTTGAAGTGAGAGAGGACAAAAGGATTTTGAGGGGATAGGCAAATTTCATACCTTGTGCTCTAGCATAGCCTGGCCTTGTCCAGAAGTTGTATGTCAGGAAGGCACTGATAAAAGTTATAAGATCATCCTTGATCTAGAGATGGTGGGCTGCACTTGTCACAGCTACAAGTGAGAGGGAGAGAATGGAACTCTGTAAGTACCATAAGATCACTGCCTGTTCTATCAACTCTAGCCAGGGACAGAGGCTATTGTGTGTGGGCTGACTTCTGGGAAAGTGACAAGGCAGTTAGAGGGTCTGTAACCTAACATTACTAATTCTGTCATGTAGTACTGAAATTGCCAAAGTAATTAAATGACATGGCTATCACAAAATCCTGTCTATTTCCATCTCCCTGTTTATCTGAACAAGATTTCTGAGCTCTCAAGTATGATGGTTATGAGGACTAAATTTAAAAAAAAATAAGAACTCTAGGAATAGTGACAGGCACATAAATCCTGTGTGAGTGATTGCTTCTGTTACTATTCCTAAATTGTTTATGTGGTCTTGATGAACTGTGTACTAATAAAAATATAAGAATCATGGGCTGAGGATATGGTTCAGTGGGTAAAGCACTCGCCAAAAAAGCATGAGGGACAGAGTTCAAGCCCCAAGAATCCATGTAAAGTAGCTGATGAGCAGTGTGGTCGGCCTATAATCCTAGTGCAAGAGACATAGAAGCATCAGAATAAGCTGGCCAGCCAGACTAGGGCAAAGACACATTCTCGGCTAACCGGAGATCCTGCCTCAAAATATAGGTGGAAAATGATCAAGACATTCAGTGTTAATTTTAGATTTCCACATGTACATACACACACAAGCATACAATCGGATGTATTCTAACATACATAAATATATGCACAAACATACATGCACAAAATATAGAGGCATAAATTAACTTTTTAGTTTGTTAGAAGTTTTGAACAAAATAGTTTTGTCACTGAAATCTAGGGCTGATGCATGACACAAGGATTGATGGAAATATTTGTGTTCTAATTGCCATTAACCTCTAGTGAGCTGTGCAGTCAGTTTTTCTTCTTTGGCTGCCTCGGTGAAGGCTTTCAGCTTTTATTTCTGAATAATTTACTTGGGCACATTGTATGGGTTTGTGTTTCCCTAATCAAATAAATTGACTCTCCCAAGAAGCAGATGAGTATTCAACAAAATAGACGTAATACAAATAATTGTTCCAGCAGAAGAGAAACCTGGTGGGAGACAAATAGATATGTTCACTCTCAAAGTCACATTAGAGAACCTAAAATAAAACCCAGACTTGTGTTCAGATGATAATTGTGTTCAACAGGAATATTTTCTCAGAATATCTACTTCTTCATTATGTGGACTCTAAAGTCATTTTATTTCAGGTCCCCAGAACTGGAGGGATTAAAATATCCACATGATCCCCATACTGGGTTGTGGGAACCTGCCATTAATTGCTAAGTGGTACTCTGTGTGATGGACCTATCATGCTCCAGAAGGGCTGGCAAATTTTCTTAAATCCACTGGCATAAGACTGTAAGGGATCATACAGGAGGGTAAAGCTCACATTTAACTCAAGCACTACTTATTTTTTAGATGTGGCTATGGAATGAGAAAGCTGCAACTGATGTGTTAGAAACAGTTTCCTTTTCATGCCTCTTTCTGGAACGTTCCCCTTCAATTTCATCACCCTCGGGTTGGCTCCCCCACTTTCCCAGTCTCCTCTGTCTTTTCATGCTGCCTGAGCATTTCCTTTCCAACATTTTCGCTGAATGTTCAGCTCTCTTAGCAGAAATGCCAAGTGAGTGCTTTGAAGCATTGCCCAATAAAATCCAGTTTTAGACAGAGCTCCAGTTCCTACCACACACACACACACACACACACACACACACACACACACACACACACACACATGGAAATGAACCTTCAGTTTCTTTGTGTTCCCAGAAGAAATGTTGGAGACAGAAATGCTTTGCAAGACTAAGATTTGCCAACGCCACCTGATAGCCACCCAAGTGAGGTCTTGCAGCAGGCCACCTGCAAAAGGACACTTCTGGGAGAGCTCCAATTGCCTGCTGAGTGTTAAGCTTTGCTGGACTTTCTATATTTTGAATGAAATGTGAGTGGTGAGCAAGTTCCAAAATTGTGAACATGTATATTATTTTATAAGTCATATTCTCTTAAATAAATCATAATGGTGTCAGTGAAGTATCCTTTAGGCTTTAAGATGGTTTTCCCTGTAAATTCCCATTTAATATACATTTAAATAAATTTACTTAACATATCCCTGAGAATAATAAGAATTGTTTTCATATAATATCTGATTTTCATAATTTTCTCCAAAAGGATGACTACTACAATGTCCACAGATAAAGACTCAAAGATCCAAAGAAAGCATTTACAGTAATAATTCAAATTTGGATAAAACTACCCTCTTTGGTAGGGTGACTGCATTGCTTTGCTGTTATACAAACGAACTGAGAAGACCTTACTCACTGTCATTCTAGCCTTCTACTTGATTTGCCTATCAGTGGTAAACTAAAATAATCTCTCAAAACTTGAGATCATTTTGCTAATAGTTTTACCTTTCTGAAACATAGATGGTGAACTATCAATCTATAAATGCCTGAGCTTGCTGATTACCATTCATTCTTTGAATGAATTGCCAGAATGAATTTTAAACAGTTTCTATGTTCTTGGAGTTAATTTTTTTTTCCACATCATAGTAGAGCCCAAAGACTTGATTTCCTTTGGTATTAGCATTCTTAAGGCATTGCAAGTACTCTGACTTTCATTAAGTCCATTCACTTTGTCACTTTAGCACTGGCCATCTATCCATCTCTTCAGAGTTGCTTCCATTTTCAATTTTCCATAGACTCATTCTCAATGAAGTAATGCATTCTAGCCTATTGGTATTATGTGCACATTCTTTCTCTCCCAGCTGAATAAACAGTGTGTATACCGACCCAAGGGAGATATGGGTGCAGTGAGGGAGCATAACTTATGTTATGACATGTACTAAGATAGAAAATTATAATCTGCTGGTGGGATCAGACTGAATCTGAAAATAGATTCCTCTCTGGTTTAGTGGTCTCATTTAGTAAAACTCAGTCATTTCTTGGTCACTTGGGCACTCTGAACAACTATTATACTATATATACTAACAGAGCCCTCTCCATTTTATTTCAGTTAAGTATGAGGATACATGGATGTACTCAGTATTTGTCAATGGCTGCTGCTACATGTCTGCTGCTTTTTTTATGGCTTTTAAATATAACAATAAACAAAATAAACTCCTTTTATAAAATCATGTTCTTTCTTGGGAGACAAAAATAAAACAGAAGAATCTGTAATAGAATAGATTCAGACCCATGCTATGAAGTGCCATGCGGTAAGATGTGGGGTGGGGAGTAGTGGCCTAGAGCATCAAAGCATATTATTACTTGCAGAAGTCTCAGATAAGGTAAAACTGTGTTGAAGACAGGCAGTTTGTAGAGCATGCTGGTCAGCTGGCCATGCATCCCAGACTATCCAAGCAACATGTGAGGGTGCTCTGTGGTAGAGGACAAATAATCTCAATGTGTGTGTGTGTGTGTGTGTGTGTGTGTGTGTGTGTGTGTGTGTGAAACAACCATAATTAACTTTGGAAAGAGAAAATTTGTAATTGAATGCAGGGATCAGCGGGTTCTTAACTAAAGTAGAAAAGGGACATGCAAGAGCAGAGCAGAGATCCTGCCCAGCAAGGTCAGAAGCTTGAAAGGATGGGCAGTAATAGGGTTGCCTGAGGTGGCAGCTTTCACCTTTTCTCATGTAATTAAACCTCTGAGGATCAGTCTAATTACATGCTGGAGCTCATTTGCACTGACATAAAAGTGCCAATCACCAAACTTCAAATTATTGCAAACTTACTGTGAAACAGCCACCATAAAAACACTAAATCCACACATCTATAACCATTAGCAAGGACATAAGTCTTGTGTTATTTATTGTTCAGACTTAGGAAAGTAAAGATGAAAACCTTAATAGTTCTTATTTATCTTAGGAGTTACATGTTAAACACATCAGCTACAAGAGGTTTAAGCTTAATTGAAAATAATTTGTATAAGGGCAAAAATTAAGCTTAACAAAAAGATGACAAGTTCAACTGCAATATTTTGAGAAAAATTAAATGAATTTGGAAGCATCTCCAGTTATAAATTCACTTAGTTGATGAAATATATTTGAAAGAGATTAGTTACAATTTTATATACATAAGTGTGTGTTTGTGTGTGTCTATATGTGTGTGTAATAATTGTCTACAGGTAATTTAGAACAAATCATTTAATACATCTCAATATGATTTACAGCTTTTTTTCTTATTCTAGTATGCATGGAATTTATACGATTTTATATATATATACATTTTTATAAGCTGATTATTAGATACCATGATACCAAGGATAAGATGCATCTATGTTGGTATATAGACTTTAAATACAACATACAAATAATGTGTATGGCAAATCAAAATTCAGAAAATCATTAAAATTTCTGAGAATGTTCCTTTGGTAGTAATGTGGAAGCACCTTTCTCCATCAGATGTGGTAGTCACAGGAGCACACACCCTTCACCCATCTCCTTCAGCAAAATGAACCTCAGGCCAGCATGCTACTTGAATTAGAATAGGCCTATGTGCCTGCCATATTTTCATGTGTCCTGTTTAACAGGAGAATCAATTACAGATATCTCCCATTAAACTTTAATGATTTGATCTTCTATAACTTGCAGTCACACAAAATTGGCACATCATTAAAGGGATGTATTATCTAGTAGAAAGCCAGTTAGTTCCCTTGCTCCTTACTAGCCTGTCACACTAGTCCTATTCCACTTGTAGCACATTCTCAGAGGATTTTCCAGTGGAAAGAGCCATTATCTACCATTCCCTGGAGAATCTTTTTCTTATTTAAATATTCCCTTAATAGCATGAGCTAAAGTCAATTGTACCTCCTTCCAAAAGAGATGATTAGATATTTAACATTTAACAAATGAAAGCTCTTTCTCTTTCACTGTTAATAAACTGCAAATATTAAAATCAAATACTTATTATTACTAAAGCTATTTAGGATGCACCATCTGAAGACAGACAACAGTTAGTGAACCTCTAATGTGAATTTTGGATCACAGATGCCACCATCCACGTATAAAGCAGGAGATTAAGGGATAGGAGTCAGTGTGGGCAGAAAATTTGAGCAGTGGTCATTTGCTCCTAAAACTTGTGTTGCATTCAGATTCTATTTTGGTGAATGCTGTATGTCTTTATATTTTTCACCTTTCCTGCTTCAAATCCATTTCCTCAGAGCTTAGACTCTTTACTGATAGAAAGGAGACTTTCTTATGATGTAGAGTTTTCCATGTCCAAACTGGGCCAGGCCCAGTTGAGCTGGAATGGTTGGCCACCATACTGTAGAGAAAGACCCAAACTGCAGTTGAGGTTACAGATTATACACAAGTGCACTGGTGGGTGAAACAAAGGTGTGGGAGCTATAAAGGTGGCTTGGACAGTAAAATGCTGGCCTGGCAAGCCTGTAAACCTGAGTTTAGATCCTTACTATAATCCCAGTGATTTGGAGACAAAGCCAAATCAGTAAGTGAGCTCCAGATTCAGTGGAAGACCTCTTCTCAAAAAAAAAAAAAAAAAAAAGTCTTCCCTCTCTCCCTCTCTCTCTTCTCTCTCTCTCTCTCTCTCTCTCTCTCTCTCTCTCTCTCTCTCTCTCTCTCACACACACACACACACACACACACAATGTGTATCCTCAAAACCAAGGCAGGTATGTGGACATACAAACATACACAAAGGAAATATAATGTCCATAAAAATGATAAACTGGACACATAGTACACACCTGTAATCTGAGATTTGGTATCTGTGATAATCTGACCAATAGTTAAGATCAGACTCCCTTAATAGTGAAGTCAAGGCCAGCCTAAACTACAAGTATTATCTCAAACACCTGAAGGAGGTAAAGAGAATTAGAAGCATCCAATAATTTTGAACAGGAAACAGAAAAAATAGTACAAATAAAAAAATAACATCAACAAACCCAGAAAACACCAGTCCTATGAGGCAGGCTGAACAAGAGAAGCTGACAAAAATAAGCTAAAAGATGACAGAAAGGTAGAAAGATAATGAGGGAAGAGATATACATAAGTTCATTTGAGTTCTGTCTTGCAAATGGCAGCACAGAAGAGAATCTGCACAGATGAAATCCTCTGGGGCTGGCATAATCAGCTATTCAAAACTTAGTGACAATTCCTGAGAAATTTTCATTGAGAAACACTCATTTACATTTGAAAATATTCTTTAGACTACTGATACTCACAAGTACATTTTATTTTTTTAAAATAATCTCTGTGTCCTTCCTGGGGTATTTTTAGCTGGTACTGAGACTATGATCTCTCTGCTTGCACAGTTCTGCATGCATATTTTAAAACCTGCACCTTCTAAAAGAACATAATGGATAAAAATTTGTTCATAGTAGTAGTGAAAAATATAATAATTATCATAAGTGGCTTATTTAAGCCATGGAGAGAGGAAAATAAATTTACATCCTAATTATGTACTTCATAGAACTGAACAGATCCTTCATATATAGATTGGCCGACTAGGATTTAGGCAATGTTTATACATTACTGAGTGTACCACCATAGCTCTTATAAATTCTGCTTCCTTGGAAAAGGAGGCCATATTTAAAGTAATAAAGCCATTGCAAAATGCAGCTATTATCATACATGTTCAATTTATTCACTTCAGAACTATACATTTTGGTATTTACCTATTTCTCTCATTTCAGCTGGTGATTAAGAATTGAAAAATAGACTAGTAAAATATTCTAATTGTTTTCCTAAGCATCCACAACTATTTAAAAACAACCACAAGTGCTTTCCATAATCCTTAAGCTAAAAAATCTTCTTTTAAATCTGTAAAGAAAACTCAACCTGAAATTCTCAGAACTACTCTTTTCTGTATAGCTAATGCTTCTCAAAAACTTTATCTTGGGCTGATGAGATGGCTGAGTGGGTGAAAGCACTTGCTGTCAATCCTGATAATCTGAGTTCAGTCTCTGAAACACACACAGCAGCAGGGGAGAAGCAACTGACCCAAGTGGTGTTCTGTATTCCATACCTCCACATGGGAACCATGTACACGCTCACATATACACAGGTACACATGCACGCAAGCACATGTGCACATATGTAGAAAAATCACCAGTTACTTTCTGTTTCATAATTAAACACCATGACCAAGACAGCTTATAGAAGGAAAGGTTTATTAGGGTTTATGGTTCCAGAGGGCTAACAATCCATCATGGTAGGAGACATGACAACAGACACAGAGGAATATGAGAGCTTGCATCATTAACGAGAACAAAGTAAGGAGAGCTAACTAACAGTGGCATAAGGCTCTGAATTTCAAAGCCCACCCCTACTGACATACTTTCTCTAGCAAGCCTGTACCAACTATACTGCCACCAACTGAGTACCAAATATTCAGCTGCCTGAGACTATGAGGGACATTCTCATTCAATCCACCATAAGATATAAAAATAGTACCTCATATAGTTCAGTAACAGGAAAATTACTTTAAAATAATAAAACCTGAGGCATCTCAGTTTCTTTTTTTAGAATTGGGGCTTGGTGAGGACTCCTACTGTATTGTTGCTTCATACTCATGCTTCTCATATTATACCCTTGTAATTTATTTACTGTGGTTTTGATTGTATGTTCCACTTTCTAGAACATAGATTATAAAATGACAAGCTAGAGCTATTGTTTACATTCAATTATTATCTGCTGAGGTGCCTGAATGTCTCCATAATGGTTTACTACACAGGTAATAGTGTGTACACAAACAAATGACTGCATCATGACTACCTATCTGGCTCTGTCTTTCTTAATTGAAAATCATCAAGCAGTGAGCTTAGGGAAAACAACTGAGTCAGACAACCCTCTGAGCACCCACCCATTTTCTAAAGCAAGGCTTTCGGTCAAGGTCTCCAACTCCCTTCTCCACTGTTAAAATTCAACTTGGTTTTAGTTTGAAAGTATAATAGCCCCATGGGCTCATGTATGTGCACTCTTGGTCCCCAGTTTGTGGCAATGTTTTGGAAGGTTGTTTAATCTTTAAGAAGTAGAGTCCTGTTGGTATAAGTTGGTCACTGGAGATGGACTTTAACATTTTATACCCATTTTACTTTCTGTTAACTCTGTGCTTTCTGGCTGAGGATGCAATGCCACCAACTACCTCCTGTTCCTGCCATCATTATTTCCCTTCACTGATATATTTTATCCATCACACTGAGAGACAAAATAAATGTGTTCCCTTTTAAGTTTCATCTTGTCAGGTATTTGGTCATAGCAAAAAGAAAAATCGCTAGAACTCCAAGCTCTCCAAAATAATGAGATATGTACACCTTCCATCACCTACCAAACTCCTTTTCCATAGCACTCAAGGGAGATTGTACATGCTATCCACAAACAATTAACAGAATTTGAAGCCCATGACTGCAAAGGGTAGTATTTCCATCTCAGTGGGAGTGAAAGCACTGTTGTTAGGACTAAGGTTTTTCTGGGAACACAGGCACAACTTGTCATCTAGTCTTAGGAAAAAAAGAACTCCAAATCCCAACAAATTGAAATCTAGATAGTGATATGGAAAGTTAGATGCTCAGTTCCTTAATAATCTAGAGTCTGCACACAAATCTCAATTATTTTGAGCAAATTTTCCTGTTCTTAACCTTGCCATACTCCTTAAGGTTTCCAACTGCCTGGTACTCCCTTCCTTACCTCTTATCATCATCATCCTACTTAATGTCAGATGTGTACTTAATACGTTCATGCTGTTAGTTTTTGCCTTTCTTTGTTCCACTAGATTGTAGGTTCAAAAACAAGAAACTCAACTGTTTCATCCACTCCTGTATCTCTAGGTCCTAAAATGGTCAAGCATCATCAAGCTCAGCATTTATACTCATTGAGTTGTTGTGATACAACTCTTTATCTCCTCTCAGGGTGTTTACTCTTTAAGCTTCCTATCTTTCCTTGGTTCCCATTCACCATTCCCTAATTAAGATATCCATCTCATAAGTTTAAGAGAAATGGAAACTATTGAGCATATATTTTTAATTCTACTATCCTTGCAAACTTATCTTTTTTCATTCATGTATCTTCAGGCATTTTCCCTAACTTTTCCCTATGGCTGGCATGGTTCCTGGATGGATGCCATTCAAATGGCTCTTACCTACATTTGGGGAATATAATACAAACACAGGCAATAGCTTCTACTCTAGTCAGCATGGGACAGAGACCATTCTAAAGTAATGGACCACATGAATTCCCATTATATAAAGTACAGTAGGGAAAAATGTTGTTTCCTATGGTCTGAGTCACCATTTTTAAAAGCACCAAAGTGATACAGAAACTCTCCAAGTTTTATATGAATCACTAAAAGAGTTCTAATTTTGAACAGTTTTAAATTTGATCCCAAACTGGAATGAAATAACACAAGTAGCCACCTTGTCAGCTTATGCTACCAAGTAAAACCACCAGTGCTAAGAATGGTCTATATCATATTGAGTCTTTGGCCAATGAAGTCTCATAGATCACCTAAATAATGCAGGATATTTCCAAGGCCATTTGTTAGACCTCAAACTAAAACATAATAGGGAAAGTAGTGCCTCTACTTGACATCTTATGGTACCATGTAAAACCTTCCGTGTAAGAATGACCTATATCTTATTGAGTCTTTGACCAGAGGAGTTCCACAGACCACCTAAATAATGCAGGATATTTCCAAGGCTATTGATTATCATCTACAATGTGATGGCAAGGTCCTGTAATGTTGAAGGCACTACTTCTGTCATCAAACATGAAAAAAGTTGTTGCCAGACCAAAAGCTTAAGTCCCTACAAGTAAGAATTCATGGTTCTGGGTGATATTTTGCAAAATATTGGATGAGAAAAGTAGTCGCCAGTATCACTTAGCTACAAACTCTGCAAATTACAACACTGACCTGCCTTAAGATATAATAGTGCAATAATGGCATAAATGTTATGGGAGTAATCAATCACTCTTTAATTGGATTTAAGGCCCACTCTATGAGATAGAACCAATATGTGACCCTAATAAAGTTTGTCAAGAACCTGAGACTGTGTAAGTCATAGGCCCTAGGAGAAAAACCTACTACAATTATTCTGTGGAAGGAACAAATCAATAAAATGACTCCTATTGACATATTGCTGTACTCATAAATCAGTACATCATTTAACCCTCACCATAGAAGTTTCTTCTTGCAGTATATATGAATTCACACAGAGACCCACAATTAGACAATGTGCAGAGAATGAGAGACTTTGAAGTACATATCTTAAGTGGCATGTCTTTATTCAAGCCTTCCCCTAAAGGCTCAGGAATCTATGTGGGAAATAATGTGGAAAGATTGCAAGCAGGGGAAACTTGAATGATGGTGGCACATCTCTTTAATCCTAGTACTTAGGAGACAAAGGGAAATGGTTCTTTCAGTTTGAGGCCAGCCTGGTCTACACAGCTAGTTCCAGGACATCCAGAACTAACATAGAAACCCTATCTTGATTAAAAATAAATAAATAAATAAAAATAGAAGTGGCAGATGGTCCCAAGAAAAAGTGTCATCCCAGATACAGCAGGGCTGATACACATATCACTCACAGACAGACTCCGTGACAGCATATACAAGACCTCTATAAATTCAACCATACAAAATCCCAGCACTGAGAAGTGGAAGTAGGCACAAAGTCACACCCTAACCATGATGCTGTTTTCAATTAATACTTGCTTGGGAAGGGAAAACTGTTTTTCTCCAATGGAATGTCAACCCCATTCTAGGGCAAGCTCCATGCTCAGGAATATCTGGCCAACATGAAAGGGACTCTATGGGACTTTTCTGTGCACTTTTATTTGGTCTTTGCATTTCTTGTCCTGTGTTTCTTTAATTGCTTGCTTTGACCATTTTTCATCTTATAGTTTTTGAGAGAGAAATAACATGAAGTTTGATAAAAAAAAAAAAAAAAACCACAGGTGGAAAGAGTTAGAGAAGGGGACTATAGACAGTTGACTGAGTCATGTTGTATGGATACATACATATGCATGGTGTTTAATACATCTACACGTTATAAAGAAAAGCATTACTTCTAATCTCAGAAAATGATAAACAGCATAAATTTTGTTCTTGAGAAAGATTAAATGAATTATAAACAATTCATTATTTTAACTATTAAATAATATAGATTTTTAATGACATGAAAATTATGTTATTTCTAATGGTTATTTTTTTAAAAAAAATAGCTTATAAATGGCTGAGAATGTAGCTAAAGTGAACAGCATTTAATAAGCATGACCAACCCCTTGGGCTTGATCTCAAGAAATAAACATGAAAACTAACAAATAAATAAATGCAAAATAGTTAATAATCTAAGAGTATATAAAATTTAAGCATGTTTTGACAACATATAAAATAAATTACTCCAGAATATTCAGTAGTTAGATGCTGGATCATATTTTAAGGGTTTTTAATTTCTTTTTTATGTAAAACATTACTCCAATAATCTGAACAGCTGGCATCTTGAAGTTCATTTTGAAGCATGTGTGTTTTGACATCCTCTTTTGGACAAGGTATGTATTTCATGTAATAGTAATGTATGGTCAGGCTAAATGATCACTCAGGCTTCGTAACATCAAGTAAATTATACATCATCCATGAGATAATCAATGTACATTGAAGAAACTATAAACAGAGCAAAGGAGCTGACAAGCAGCTAAATGTTCTACTATTGAAGCTACATTTATTTTCATAAAATACAATTCTTAAATGTTCATTTTCACCTGTTCACGGAAGGACTGATGAATCTCATTCTGTTGGAATTGCTTTGATTTGATGAGCCAAGTGGGCATTTCCTCTCTTCTCTGACAGGAGGGCTTCTTAAGCATACAAAGCACATAAGCCTTTCCTTCTAATTTCCCATTTTGACATGAGTGAATAATAACCATCCTTTCACCCTAAACCAGATCTCATTCTACTGGGCATTAAAATCTCTTCTGGAAAGCACTGATCCTCCAGTTATAAGATGCCAGTGGGAACATGCTATAGTGTGAAGTCTAAAAAATTAGAAATCCACTCATGTTTTGCATGTGGGAGGCAGATGAGATAATCATTTAGTGTGTAGAAAAGAGGTATGCTCTATTGGGCTGTTACAAAAGCTGTAATTTTATTTTGAAGTTCTCAAGTTTTGTTCTCTTGGTTTATGGTTTTTACGCTAAAATTATGGCTTTGTAATAGGTTGTGAGGCATACTTTATGCACTATCATAATTATAAGCTATTACAGTTCATTCTTTGTATCGGCATGGTTTTATGGACATTTAAATGAAGTTTCTGACAATGAAGCTACGGCTCTAATCGCGCTACATTATGGCTACACCTGGTGGAATGCAGTTGCTCAGTGGCTCTGTGATAAACCAGTAGGAAGAGGAGGGTGGAATTTAAAACCTCAACTGCTTGCCTCCCACTGAGCTCTAGAGAGACCCATAGATTTATCAATCCATTTGTATTTAAATAGCTTATATGCTTTTTGCCTCACTGAGCCACAAAACCATCAGAGAGAGAGACAGAAAAAAAAAAAATAAACAAAACAAAACAAAAAAAACCCTCACCGTGGTGATTTACTTCTTATTTCTCTTGCCAGGAAAGACACCTGAAAATTTGAAAATATGAAACAAAATGGATCATTTTTTCTTTGCCCTGAAAGAATGGCATTGTGCTTACTTTTACATGTTTACATGTTACAGATGATGTTATTGCATGCAGCAAAACACTTTTATTGGCGTTTGTCAGCCTATGCATTGGTTGATGAGACTCCGTCAGATAAGGTAAAAGTAATATTGCCAAGGTCCATGGGACTATACAGAAGATAACAACCAGTATTTTACAGGTTGTCCTACCAGATTAATAACTCTGTATAGGGAAACCCCACTAGGCAAAGTATGTGAAGGCGTCCCACTAAACAAAATCTTTGGAGTGGCCCCACTAGGCAAAGCCTGTTGGGGTGATTGGCTGTGGATACCAGTTGTTTTCTGTTTGTAACTTTTTCAGATGCCATTGGTATGCCTCCCTAATAAGTACAGCTGTGGGGTTCATTCCACAGCTTTTTAGGAGTATTTTACATCTTTGGGCACACTTACAGTTGTGTTTAGTCAAGTCTGATGTACAAAATAATAACACAATATCCTTTTTCTGATACAGGAAAGTAACAGTACTTTCAGTCTCAAAGACAATTAATTTTAGACTTCAGAACAAATTCAGACAGACTAAACTACTCCTGCAGAAAATATACAAAGACTAATTCCCAGGTGTTGTTTATTGTTAAATCAAGGCCAGGGTGTTTTGACACATACCCCCTCGCAATAGTTGACTTTCTGCATGTACCCTGACCACTTAAGGTTCAACCTGCTACTGTTATTGTCTTGTCCTCAATGTCAGTGTCATTCTTGTCTGAGAATAAGTTATGTGCAAGGCCAAGCATTTACACTAACAAGTTTTTTTGACCTTACTAGCCTGACAAAAATTGTATGATTTATATGTTAGGAGAATTGGCTAGGCTCTGAAAATGTAGCATATAATTATCCAGAGTTTAGCTAAAGGCAGAAAGGGGAGCAACATCAATGTGGGGGCAAGGAGAAAAGGAGAAATGAGTATGGGAGACAGAGCAGCAGCAACATAGAGATGAAGCTATGCAGAATGTGACTGTATGTGTGCTAAATGCAGAATGATGAGGAAAAAGGAAAAGGAGTACAGGGAGAAAAAGGAGAAGATGGAAAAGGAGGAGGAGCCTAAAGACAGGGAGAAAGATATGTGAGAGAAGGAATAGAGAAAGATTGATTGAGCAAAGAGTGAGTGAATGATGTGGAAACAGCATATCCATTGAAGAAAGAAATTGAAGAGGATATCAGAAAATGGAAAGATCTCTCATGTTCCTGGATAGACAGAATCAACATAGCAAAAATGGCAATTCTACCAAAAGCAATCTACAGATTCAATACACTTCAAATCAAAATCCCAACACATTTTTTTACAGACCTTGAAAGAACAATACTCAAGTTCATTTGGAATAACAGGAAAGCCAGGATTGCCAAAACAATTTTGCTTAAAAAAAAGAAACTCAGGAGGTATCACCATCCCCAACTTCAAGTTATACTATAGAGATACATTAATAAAAACAGCCTGGTAATGGCATAAAAACAGACTTGTGGATCAGTGGAATCAAATAGAAGATCCCGACATTAAACAAAAATCTATGAAAACCTGATCTTTGACAAAAGGCCCAAAATATTCAATGAAAAAAATAAATTATCTTTAACAAATGGTGTTGGCATAGCTGAATGGTAGTGTGTAGAAAAATGCAAATAGTTCCAAGCCTATCACCCTGCACAAAACTCAAATCTAAGGAGATCAAATATCTCAACATAAACCCAGCCACATTGAACCTGATAGAAAAGAAAGTGGGAAATAACCTCCAACGCATTGGCACAGGTACCAATTCCTAAATATAACACCAGAAGCAGAGACGCTAAGAACAACAATCAATAAGTGGGACCTTCTAAAACTGAGGAGCTTCTGTAAAGCCAAAGACACAGTCAATACGACAAAATGACAGCCTACAGAATGGGAAAAGATTTTCACCAATGCTACAAGTGACAAAGAACTGATCTCTAAAATATAGAGAGAATTCAAGAGACTAGAGACCAAAACCTTGAATAACTCAATCAAAAAATGGGGGTCAGAACTAGAAAGGGAATTCTCACCAGAAGAATTACAAATGGCTGAAAGGCACTTGAAAAAGTGCTCAACTTCTTTAGCCATCAGAGAAATGCAAATCAAAACAACTTTGAGATACCACCTAACACCTGCCAGAATGGCTAAGATAAAAGACACAGATGACAGCTTATGCTGAAAAGGTTGCAGAGTGAGGGGAACTCTCCTCCATTGTTGGTGGGAGTGTAAGATTGTTCAGCCACTCTGGAATGCAGTATGGCGGTGTCTCAGAAAACTGGGAATCAATCTCCCCAAGGATCCAGCAATACCACTACTGGGCATAAGATGCACATTCGCACTCCAAAGGCATTAGCTCAACTATGTTCATAGCAGCATTATTTGTAATAGCAAGAACCTGGAAACAACCTAGATGTCCCTCAACTGAAGAATGGATTAACAAACTGTGGTACATCTACACAATGGAATACTACTCAGCAGTAAGAAAAAATGATATACTAAAATTTGTAGGCAAATGGATGGATTTGGAGAATATTCTCCTGAGCGAGGTATCACAAACCCAGAAAGATAAGCAGGGGATGTTCTCATTCATTAATGGACTTTAAACCAAAGCAAAGCATTCCCAAGCTGCAAACTACAACCACTGAGCAGCTTGGGATCTGAAACACCTTGGACTGGCACCTTGGAGCCCATTTCCTCCAGAGGAACTCCTGACCTAGACTTGATGTTAGGATGAGGATAGCAGATCTGCCTGGAGTGGATGCTGAACTAAGCCACCCTAGGACCTTGGGACCTCCTGCCCTTGTTCGGGAGGAGATAAGGAGATAAGGAGAAGAGAGAGTGACTGGGAGGGGTGGGAGAGGGAAGGGAGTTTGAACAAGGGGGTATATGGATAAAAAAATGAGACTTTTTTCAAAATAAAAAAGAGGAAAAAAACTCCTAAAAAAAGAAAGAAACAGCATATCTGTGTGAGTATGTGTGAGAGAGATAATGCTATATGACACAGTTGTTGCTACATATTGGAACTATGAAAAGAGCTGTATGAGAGTGTGTAAGAACAATGTAAAATGTTATATGATGAGAAAGCTATGTATATGAGATGAATAGCTATGGCTGTATGGAGATTTTTAACTGTGAAGGCAAGGAATATGAAACTGTATAAAAGGAGATGTAGAAGAGCAATGTATGTGAAATAATGATGTAAAGACATGTGAAAATGGATGTAACTCTGTAGAGATATGTATGGCTGTATGTGTATGTACAGTAAGATATGCAGCTGAATGTATAGAATGCAGCAATGTGGAGATATGTAGTTGAATGGAGACAGAGTCAGAGACCTTTTTTAAAAAGTAAAAAAGAAAGTTACCATTAGAAGACATGTATGTTTCCTTATTTTACCAGTCAGAGATTTATTCATAATTACCCAGATAAAAAGTTTCTTATCCAATCCCTTTACTATGCCAAGGTATTTCTTTATTATTCTGAAGAGGATCATGGCAGCTGGCCTTTATGATCTGCATTTTATATATATATATATGTATATACATATACATATATATATATTACAGGTAGCAGTAGAATATTGTCTATTTTATTTATTTAATTTTTTTGTGTGTATGATGTACTTGTATATGATGCATGGAGGGTGTATAGTATGCATGTAGAAGTCAAAGTAAAATTTGGGGAAATCAGTTTTCTGCTTCCACTCTGAGATCACCAGGCTTGGTTGTCAATTGATTTATATGCTAAGTGCCAACATTTCACTTTAAATGACATCCAAGAAAAAATGAAAAGATCTAATAAAAAGATAAATTGGGAAAACACTACATGATGGCATTATGCAAGCCATGTTCAGGGGACCATATTATTAAAATTTCATGGGTCCATTTTTTTCATCATGTGGAGAGGAACTATCTAGAAGCATGGACCCTGAGCTCTGACTCTTACAATCATTCTGTACTACCCCTGAGGCTTGGATATAGAAGTGCTTTGAAGATATGCGTCAAGAGTAGTTGTTCCACAGTAAACCGATTCTCTGCATTTTGGCCACTTGTAAATCTCTGTAATAGTCTCCATCAGTTGCAAAATGAAGCTTCTTTGACAAAGAAAGGCTAAGATCTACACTTACTTTTAAGTATAGTATAAGCATTGTGAATACACATACAATGTATAATGGCTGATATGTCATCTCGAACAGGGTCAAATCCACATGGCCCACACCAGGATGAAGAGCTATGGGTGGATCAACAGCTGAGAGGAGCAAATTTTCAGGGATAAAATAATGCATTAGTTCAGTCTCCAAAAGTGATCAGCCCTATACATGTGTAGAATAGATTGTATATACAAGTGTGAGTACATTAAATAATTAAAGAAGAAGAGATTATGAATTTTAAGGTACTGGAGGATTTGGAGGGACAATGGGAACAGAATTTACAGAGATTCTCATTGCTCATGTATAAAGTTCTCAAAAACTATTTATGAAAATAAAATAAAAAGAAAATATTATGTATTTTATTCCTTTGTATAAAAGTTAAAAGCAGCATCTAGATAAGGCTTCTTTCGACCTTTAATTCAGTCTGTTTTCTGCATAGGAAATAGATCACATATGCTCTTCTCTCAATTGTTCCACACCAATGAGAAAGTATTTACTTCATCAATGTAAGCAAAGAATTTTAAACCATTACTGTGAAAATGTGTTCTTAAAAATACTGTTTTTTTTTTAAAAAAAAAAAAAAAAGAAAGAAAGAAAGAAAGAAAGAGAAGAAAAGAAAATGAAGCTAACAGACTCACAAAATGTCTCTCCCACATTTGGTTATGGAATCATTTGGCTTTTCTTTTTAGAACTCCCAGTTCTTGCATATTTTAACACTTCTCTAAAGCTGTAAAGTGGGTAGAGGGGCAGGATGTTTTCCCTCAATGTTTTAGAAGTCACTAATGAAGAGGAGAATGTAGAGCCACTAACATCTCAACAGCCCTCTGGTGGATGAAGAAATGGGGTCTGCCAGATTGATAATTACCAACAAGAATACAGTCACTGATACCTGATCGAATGTTCTTCTATATTCCTACAGGAAGCTCACAATGTAGACATTTTACTATAGGGAATTAATGTGACAGTCATTTACCTATAAAAATTAATTCATTTCAAACTAAAGAGCACTGAAACTACTATTCTAACTGACTCTGTGGTAAGGGAATTTTTCAAATCAGTACTTGGACATAAGCATGGATTTTGTATTAAGGTTATTTTCATATCAGAGATACCATCCACCATACATACAGTTCACTTGAATCTTAGGATAACTAATAAGGTATGTCTCCAAAAGAGGACATTGCCTTCAAATAAAATTCCTGGGTAATTATCCTTGTTGAGTATGTTGTTTATGCGTACAAAGAGAAGGTCAAGTCCTATAAGTCAGACTGCAATTTCCTAATGCTACCTGATTATCTAAGCTGGTGAAATAAGAAACCCAGTTCTAAGAGAAAAAGGGCAATGTCCATTGCTTAAAGGTGTTTCCACTAGCTTTAAAAAATATGAACAGTAAAAACAAAATTTGAGTTTAAAAAGAAAGAAATAAAAATATTGGTAAAAGCTTAATTCTACTCTTTATCAGCAGAAACATTTCAAGGTTCCCCATTGCTCCAAATGCCCCAATAATGAATATGCTTACAGAATTCCAGGTAATTAGAAAACTAGACTCCAAAATGGATTTTTTTTCAACTTCACTGATTATCATAACATGGAGAATATATTAAGGCAAGAGAAAAGCAAACTTTGGGTCTATTTTTGGTAAGGTCCTAGAAATCTCTTCTTATGTTTTAGCATACGCCTCTTCTTTTCCCTCAAGCTTCATGATGTTTCTTGCTCTAAACTACTGATGAAATAGGTAATCCAGTAGCTTGGTGCATCTGTGAAACAATAATAAAAATTTAGTTTTAAAAATATGTCATTTGCTTGAATGTTTAAAATTCGATAAAGGCCTTAGAAATATTGTAAGAGCCAGAACACCAAGAAGTCTGTGATAAACGTCTCTCCTAAAAGTGCTGCATAAACTAGACCTGAAAAATGGCAACATAAATGGACATATCAATGTTGAAGGAGGAATTTCCTGTAGTTCCAGCCCTTGACGAAGAACCACAGCAACTAAGAACTGGGAGTTTTCCCTACCAAGGATGAACTCACTTATTGGTTGTCCAAATCAGAGTGGAAAGTCTTGAAACCAATCCACAAAACAACAAAAATAGTATCAGTAGGTTACACACATGCACACACACACACACACACACACACACACACACACACACATTAAATGTGGAAACAGTAATAATCAAAGAAAGAGAGACTATATTGACATAAGTTTGAGTACTATATGGAAGTTCTAGAAAGGTTAGATAGGGACAGGAGGGAGCAAATTGATGTAATTTTCTTTCAACTAAAAACATGTTAATTTTTTAAGTAAAAAAAGGCACACCTGCTTGACCATTCTACACAGAATAATCAGAATTTTAAAGATTATGGAGAAGTAGAAATGTTGTAAGTTTGTGGCTTTACAAATTATCTTGGCCCCTTATATAGTTAAAAAAAACCCTTTGTATGTCACCTAATGCTCTTGTGATTATTATATGAAATATTTTTAGGTGCAGTAACTTAACAGACCATTAGCTTCCACAACTCCAAAAGCTAGGAATGTCTGAAATAGCATCTGACGCCTGTGGCGGAGATTTCTCCACATTGCTGTAATTTGCCTCCCTGACATTTCCACCAATGTATTTGAAAGCTATCCTATTATGGTTGTTTTTGTTCTGTTACTATGAAAGTGCTAACCACATTGGAATATGGAATTTGAGGAAAAGTTCATCTGTATTTCTGAGACATGATTACTTCTATTTGGCTCTAAAATAAGTTATCTTTGACCCTTTGATGTAGGAGTTCTATTTTTGTATCATCTACTTCAGGATAATGAGAAAAAAGTTCATTAGCTAATACTTCAATTTACTTATTAGAAGATACATTTTCATTCTCAGGTTTCAAAATCAGCTAAATGAATGTATGGAATTAATGTGTTCATACATAAAGTAAAACATCCAAACTGTGCATTTGTTCATATAGCCACTTGAAATATGTATTATCAAGTAATACCTGTTATGTAAAGAAAGTTTTAAATTGACAAAGATATAAAGAATGCATTTGAAAAATCACTATCCTATCTCCAGCTATTAGCATTTCACTGATATTTATTTTGAAATACCCATTTGTTTAATTCACTCTTTCTTCTTTCCTCATTGGAAAAAATGTGAAAGAAAATGTTAACAAAGATACAAGGCTAGTGGGAAGCACAGGCCATTAATATTATCCAGTTGCCTAGATATCTTTCATGTAATTTTCATCTAGTTTATATAATGCTATGTGTTTTCAGTCATTAACTCTTAATTTGATGAGTTTGCAATGTTAAAAAGAACATTTAATGATTGATCTTGTTTGTTTTTATTATTTTTCTATAATGTCTTACAACTAGGTTATTTAAAAGAGAAGAGCCAGAGATTGTCAGTATTCATCTTTTCTTTGACTGACACCTTCTGTTTAGATCATTCAATGTCAGTGAGGAGCATAGGGATGCAGCTCATCTATGAACATGTTCTGTTTAGGAGGTATGTTCATACTTACTAAGGTTGGGCACTTAGGTCTAATAAAACCTAATTATTAGTAGGCTTTCTAAGAAACTCAAATGTATTCTTACATATCATGGAAAAGAAAGAGAGAAGAGAGGGTTGGAGTAAAAGAAAGAAGGAAAGAAAGAAAAAAGAAAGAGAAGAAAAGAAAAAACAAAGTAGAACAGAAAGAAAATAGTGCCTTTAACAGATATGTCATGAAAAAAGTCTTCCTCCAAATGTTTTTGACCCATGAAGATCTAGCAGTCTTGATGAAGCATCTATTTCAGGAGCACACATGCATTGAAACAGACTGAGCAGCACAAAGGGATAGACAGGTGGAAAAAATAAACACCAAGTTATTTCATAGATTTTCTAGATGGGAATGAGTAGAATTTCTATCATTCTGGCACTCTGCATTATAGGTTGTTAAGCTTGACACACAGTCTTTAGAGAGAATATTGTTTGTTTACTAATAAGCTTGCTTTGCTTTATTTTTTACTTCACTTTCCCCTATGCATACCTGCTCCTCTTGTTTCTTGTCTTTCTATTGTCAATGAATTTCTTTCCAATAGTCACTGAATGTTTTGTTGCTTGCTATCAACCCAGTTTTCTAAGACTTATTTTGTGGAAGGATTTCTTTTGCCCAGTGAAGGATCACAGTGTATTTAAATGAATCTACCATAGACATTGAAGACCAAAAGACAGATCTCTCTTGTGCCTTACCTTTTTTATGAAGTGACCTCTATGGCAAATGCTCATGAGGTATTGTAATGGGGAGAGGCTAATCATGCTCTGAGAATTCTAGAACATTTTATGAACGAAACAGTCAGCCAGTGAACAAGCAGGAGAAAAAGCTTGTGATATATTACATTCTCTGCCTTCCACAAAAAGAGAAAATATGCACCAACCCAGTGATCTAGGATCTACTAATTCTTGCAAGAAAGAGCAGAATGGGTGTAGAAGAGAATAAAGAATTTCAGAGAGAGAGAAAGAGGCTCCCCAGAAGGGTAGGGGACATCCCATTATGGATTCTAGATACAGTGATATAAACATCTATGATATGAACTTCACGA
Source organism: Sigmodon hispidus (assembly GCA_004025045.1). Taxonomy (NCBI): domain Eukaryota; kingdom Metazoa; phylum Chordata; class Mammalia; order Rodentia; family Cricetidae; genus Sigmodon; species Sigmodon hispidus. The sequence goes on along the minus strand of PVIH01002307.1, from coordinate 64,693 downwards.
ACTTCCCTGTTGATGAGATTCAGAATCATATTCATGACAATGCCTTTTCTTCTGGAGGAATTGTCAAAATTAGGTATTTGCATACGATGACTCCTAGCTGACTTGGTTACGTAAGCTTGTTTATAGTAAAAGCATGTTGCTTAATAAGGATGTTGGAGATGTAGAAGGTAGGTACATTTCTATGCTGTGAGTTCTAACAATACTGCTGGGATAGTTGTTTGTGTATGTTTAGAAACCACTTAGAAATCTTTTATGCAGATGCTCTCAAGACAAATAAAATCTTTCAGAAAGGGACCAGACAAGATGTTCTGCGGAAGTAGTACTCTACATGTCAAGTTCCCCTAGCTGACCACCTTTCCAAGAGTTTCTAGGGAGTTTTAGTTCAGTCTAAGTAGGTTCATCTGTATTTAACAATTGTATACTTTTCTAGCCATGTACTGCATTACCAACTTCAAAGGAAGCAGCCAAATCTAGTGTCTGACTAGGAAGAACTATACCCAATGGGCCTAGGAAACAGCTGTGCTGGCTAGTTTTAGGTCAACATAACATAAGCGAGTGTAATTGTGAGAAAATACTTCTATGAGATATGTCTATGATTCATTTTCTTAATTTATGGTTGAAGTAGGAAGGCACAGTTCACTGTGGTTCTGCATGCTAAAAGAAAGTGGGTTGAACAAACCAGCAAGTGTAGAATGAGGTTTCTGGCCCCATTTGTACAGAGGTTCAGACCCACAGACCTGTGGTTCCAGAGTGTCTAGCTGCCTGCTGCTGCTTAGGAACCCCAAAAATGATTCAGATGCTTATATTAATTTCATCCTGTTTGACCTGTGTCTCAGGCATATTGCTAGCTAGCTCTTTCATCTTAATTCAACCCACTTCCATTGATTTGTCCTGCCACGTGGCCTAAGGATCACCTGTGCTCCTTACATGCTGACTCTTTGGTAGCTGGATTGTCCTCCCTCTTGATTCTACCCACTTTCTACCTATACTTCAATTTCCCTGCCTACATACAGTGCTTGCCATGGCCAAAACAGTTTCTTTATTTAAAGAATGATATTCACAGAATACAGAAAGACATTACCATAGCACTTCCACTTTTCTGTCTAATCAAAAGAAAGGTTTCAATTTCAACATAGCAAAATTACATATAACATAACAGCTATCAAGCAAGAATTATAGTTACAGTGTCTAGTCTATTTGTACCTAATGAAATTAAAGAAAATATTCTATCATCTACATTATCCTTGTGAGTCTAACGTTTTATATCTACTATACCTTTTAAAATAACTAAGAAAAACTATACCTATAATGATCAAATCTTCAATTACATCAAAGACCACAGAAGAATATAATACCACCCAAGTAAACAGGCAGTGCAAGCAACTTCCAGAATCTAAAAATGACAGAGATGGCATCTGTCTGCCTGAACAGTCACACAAAGTTTCTTTGTAACATTGAGGCATCCATCTTCAGCCTATATGCAGTGACTCTGGCATACCTTTCAGTGATGTAGGAAAGCTGGCATAGTTCATTAGTCACTTCTCCTTGTGTCCTGAAGGATGCCTGGCAGTTTTCTCTGCAAAGCAAGAACCTGAAGGACCATCTAAGCTTATTCTGCCAAAGTTCAGAAGTCTCTTTCCTATGGGTCCTGCATGTTTAGTTTATACAGCATACTGTCAAGCAGCCAATACAAGAACAGTTTCTTATCCAGTGTCTAACTATTGCCACAAAATAAATTCCATATGGAGTTTCTTCAATGCCCATCATTCTCTTTTTTTTTATGGTGGAAAAAGTATATTTAGAATTAGCCAGCTGGACTGAGTTTAGATGATCCCAATTTTGTTGGTAACATCCAGAGCATCATAATCAGGAGCCAATCTAACATATGCCTTCTTTTCTCCGTCAGGCCTTATGAGGGTGTTGACTTTGGCCACAACTATGTCATAGAGTTTCTTCACAGCCTGTTTGATCTGGTGCTTGTTGGCCTTGACATCCATAATGAACACAAGTGTGTTGTTGTCTTCTATCTTCTTCGTGGCTGACTCAGTGTCAGGGGGAACTTGATGATGGCATAGTGGTCAAGCTTGTTTCTCCTGGGTGCGCTCTTTCGAGGGTATTTGGGCTGCCTCCTGAGCCTAAGGGTCTTGGGCCTCTGGAAAGTGGGTGACGTGTGGATCTTCTTTTTCTTGTGGCTGTGGACACCTTTCAGCACTGCTTTCTTGGCTTTCAAGGCCTTCGCTTTGGCTTCGGCTTTGGGAGGGGCAGGAGCTTCCTTCTTCGCTTTCGGCGCCATCTTGGTGAAAAAGGGCTCCCATCATTCTCTTGAAATACATTGGTGCTGCCAGGAGCAGTCCTGCCTCATTGTCCAGAAAAGTCTATGTTCTTAAAATATTTTAAATGCCATATTCTGTAGGTCTTTGAAGTGTTTGAAGATTACCTATCTAATTGAAATATCTTTATCTACCTAAAAAAATAACAAACATGACTATAAATTTGGTTATCATGGATGACTAATAATCTGCATTTCTTAATTATACATTGCAATTTTTAAAAAGTTACATAAACATAATATCTTTCTTTAAATTTATTATTATTTTTTTATTATGAACAAAGAAGTCACACTTTCTATCCTTGTATATACTTATTCAAGGTCCCTTCCCCCTCCCACCACATCAGGTCATTCTTTCTTCTCCATAACTCCCCATAATATCTTAAACAAGAGTAGAAAAATAGATATGGCATAATAAAATTAACCTTAAATTTGGATCAATAAACCAAAATTCATCTATCTTTTTCAACATTTCTATATCATATCCCCCTTTCTTTAGAAAGAGATTGACTATGACTGTTAATCATTTATAATGAAAACTAACGTTTATAAACATTATTTGGGGAATTTGGGTATAGCTTTCTTTCTATCACTACTTCCTGCTGATTAAGAAACACAATGTGCCCTGAGGCTGGATCATCTTAGCCTGGAAGCTGATGTGCACATCTATTCTGATTAAAGATGGTTTTTTAAGGCAGTCTTGGTTGAGCAAACCATAATAGTCTGGAAGAAATCCACAGGTTCTCATCTTCTGTGGAAACAAAAGCAGAATATTGTTTCTAAAGCAAAATGTCCTTAGACACAAATTTCTAATGGTGAAGATACCTTTAGAATATATGTTTGTTTAACTTAGCAGCCTTTGCAATCAATTGTCATTCTGTAGTTAGCTCATTCATAATTAAAAAAAATTAAAAGAAAACACAATGATAACCATAATCCAGACCCTTTGTATTTGCTATCTTTACATGGCTTTTTATATTTTTATTCCTCTATTTCTCTTCCTTAAGGACTTTCTCTATCCTTTTTCTTCTTTCTCCCAGTCTATGTATTCTTTTTCACACACATTTTAACCCACTGAGAGGTTTCTTTCATCTGAATCTGTCTTATTTTGTATCCTTAAATAATTTTCCAACCAGAAGAGCTTTTAAAATTCTAGACTATACTGAATTTTATACTCAATGTAGTGCTGCTTTTAAAGGAGCCATGTCTGCTCACTGCTAGGAAACAGAGCAGTCCCAGAAGATGCTGCTACTAAGAAACTGCTTTTGACTCTGTTCCCCTTGTGTTCAATATAAACAGAAACCTTAAATCAATCATATGTAGCTTGTTGCTTATACCAAGTCTTCTGTGAAATTTCAGGAACCAGCTTTTCCAGCATATGCTGCCTGTCCTGAGCCCACTATTCTTTAATTCAAGCCCAAACACCTTGGCATCTCTGTACTATAACCCAGTTCAGACATAGAATTCAGAAGCCACTTTTGGCTCCCTGTTTCTATGCTCTAGATCCCTTTTTAAGATTTCTATGGCTTTATGTGGGTGTTCTGCCCATTGGGACACCATCTGTAGAATGAGGTTTCTGGTCCTATTGGGCCAGAGATTCAGACCCACAGACCTGTGGTTCCAGAGCACCCAGTCACTCACTGCTGCTTAGGCACCCCAAAAATCACTCAGACACTTATATTAATTTCATCCCATTCAGGCTATGCCTCAGGTATATTGCTAGCTTGCTCTTTCATCTTGCTTCAACCCATTTCCATTAATCGGTCCTACTACATGGCACACAGATCACCAGTGTTCTTTACATGCTGACTCTTTGGCAGCTGCATCATTCTCCCTCTTGATACTATCTTCCCTCTACCTATACTCCAATTTTCCCATCTACCTATGGTGGCCACCATGGCCAAAACAGTTTCTTTATTTTAAAAATGATATTCACAGCATACAGAAAGACACTACCACATCAAGTAAACATCATCCCTCCATAGTTTCTATACCAATTTATGCCTCTAGATGCCTGTTAGATGTCCTGCTTTGGCTTTCTTCAATGGACTGTGACTTGGGAAATGTGATATAGGAATAATTAAGAAAAATAAATTATTGAACCTACTTTCATCTAAAAAATGGCAGTTAATCTGAAAATATTTTACACTGATATGGATTTTGGTTTATTGATACAAATTTAAGGTTAATTCTGTAATACTGTATATTTCTACTCTTGTTTAAAGTATTATATTCACATAACTCATTTATAATTATAGTGTTTAATTAAGAAATGCAGATTAATAGTCATCTATAATAACCAAAATCATAGTCATATTATTTAGGGTTTCTTTTTAGATATACAAAGATATATTTCAATTAGATAGGTAATCTTCAAACACTTCAAAGACCTACAGAATATGGCATTTAACATATTTTGAGAACTTAGACTTTTCTGGACAGTGAGACATGTCCACTCCCAACACCATGAATCTCCTTCAATAGAATAATGGGCATTGAGGAAACTTCATACAGAATTTACTTTCTTTGTAGTAAAAGTTAGTCATTGGACAAGAAACTTCTTGCCTCAACCGCCTGACAGTATGCTGTATAAACTGGACATGCAGGATCCTTAGATAAGTGACCTTTGAACTCTGGTAGAACAAGCCTAGATGGTCCTTTAGGTTCCTGCTTTACAGAGAAAACTGCCAGGCATTCTTCAGGACATAAGAAGAAGTGACTGACAAACTATGCCAGAATAGGCAGAGCAGTCCTTTAAATTTCCTGCTTCATTGAAAGGTACATCAGAGACTCTAGAACTGTAGGCTGAAGATAAATGCCCCAATGATGGATGTCCTAACATTACAAAGAAACTCTGGATGATTGTCCAGGCAGACAGATGTCATCTCTGTCATCACTAGATTTTGGAAGCTGCTTGCACTTCCTGTTTACTTGGAAATACTTTATCCTTCTGTGGTCTTTGATGTAGTTGAATATTCCATAGCTATAAGTATAGTTTTCCTTAGTTATTATAAAAGGTATATTAGACATGAAACTATAGACTCACAAGAATGATAGATAATAGAATATTTTCTTTAATTTTGCTAAATACAAATAGACTAGGTATTGTAACTATAATTTTTGCTTGATAGCTATTTTGTTATATGTAATTTTACTATCTTAAAATTGAAATCATTCTTTTTGATTAGAAAGAAAAAGGGAAGTGATGTGGATGTCTTTCTGTATGCTGTGAATTATCATTGGATAATAAAGGAACTGTTTTGGTCTATGGCAATGTATCTTAGAAGCAGGTGGGACATCCAAGCATAGATAAAGGGGAAGGCAGGCAGAGTCAAGAGAGATATAGTCCAGCTGCCCAAAACTCAACATGAAGAAGTAGAAGTAAGACATGAGCCATGTGGCAAAATAGATTAATAGAAATGGGTTAAGATACAAAAGCTAGCTAGCAATAAACCTGAACTGTAGGCCTAATTAATATAAGCATCTGATTCACTTGGTAGGGAGGCCTCAGCAGCTATGGGCAGATACAGACCTTGGAGCTAGATGGGCCAGAAACTTCAAACTACAAATATGTATGCCTAATATAAACCTCCTCCACAAGCTGCTTTTGGTCAAGGTGTTTTATCATAGCAATAGAAACTCAAATGAAGACACCAGCGTAAGCACAAAAGGGTAGAAAGGGATTACTGAATCAGAGCTAGGCAAATATGTTATAACTACTGCTCACATTCAGAAATAAGAAAATAAGAGAACATAACAAAAACTTGAAAATAAGGAACAAAAACAAGAATGGAGGGATGAGAAAGGAAAGTATGTTCGTAGGACCCAAAGAGCTCAAAGTAAATTAGGCAATATTATATGTAGAGAGTCAAGCAATAATGTGTAATATAGACAAAGCCCAAGAAACATAGATTATCTGAAAAAAATAAAACTGTGTTTTCCTCTAAAGGCATAGCCATTGTGATAGAGGAAGCTTGGGCACTGAAATGAAGATGTAGAAAAGCCTGTGCTCATTAAGTGATTTTCTTTGTTTAAAATGTACAAATATGATCAAAAGCAACATAGCTAGAAATCAGGCTGTCCAGGTTGTAATGGTTTCTAGAGCAGTTTGTGTCTCTTTCCTACTTAAAAGTATTTTTAAAATGAAAAGGAAGAAGAAAAAAAGCAGACATTCACAATGAGCTCCTAACCAGTATTTCCAAAACAGGCTGTGATCTCTGTAATGCGTTATGTAAGTGAATCAAGAGAAATAATGTTTTCTCTTAATAACAGGGATAGGGGCAAATTGCTTAGAAGTCTCTCAAAATAAGAATTATTAAGCCAATCAGTCTTCAGGGGGAGTAGCTCCCAAATGAAGAGCTTAATTCAAATAGACTCCCAGTGAATGTCACTTAATGGGCATCATAGAACCTTTTCCACTGGACAGACACTGTGGTCACAGCAAATGAGAGTTTGCTACAGAGCTAGCAAAGCTCAACATTCTGACAAGGACCACGGCAGAGCTAAGATCTGTGTAGACAAGTCTTCTATATTTTCTTTTGCGAGGCTCAGATGAACATTTGAATCCCGTGTGTTGGAGTTCTGAAAGGGCCCACTTCCAATTTTATCAAGTTATTTTTCTACCACAGAGCTGTAAAAGCTGATAAAAGTACTTGGTTGAAAACTTACTTTACTAATGGAAAAACTAAAAGTTTTGGGGTCATGCTATATTGATTTTCAAAGGACTATGAAGGACAATCCCTGAGGTAGTTAATAAAATGATGGTAGGGATAAAATTACTTTGGAAATACACTCATTATGGGGAAAAGTGAGGGTTCATGTTTTCTTCCTACTGTAGCAAGCACATGTGCTCTGTCCTTCTATTTCCACAGTCTAGATTAGACAGTAAAAAAAAAAAAATTACCACTCACTGCAATTCTAGCACATTATAATTTGCAGAGGAACAAGCTTCATGACATCTCCATGAGGAAACTGAAAGGATATTATTCAGTGACCAGAGCATAACTAAGAGGCCCTATTCTACCTGCAACAAATGCTGTTCTGATCAAGTGTGTTGGCCATTTCTCTCAAAGCACACTGGCAACTGGCCAGCATGACATCCATCATCCATGGGGCAGCAATAAATACATGTAATCATGTCCAACCATTGTCAAGTGCTACAAAATACCTGCTGTCTCCCAAGCTGCATCCTGTGCATAATAAAGGTATCGTTTAAGCAAAATATTTTGCAAATTTCAAGAACTTGACTATCTTTATGAATCACTGCTAAAATGTGGAGATAAAGGTGAGGTCTGGATACGTCCTCTCTTCTCTTGCTCACAGTAGAGGAAGCAGTGGTTCTGTTTCTTGCCATGTAATAATCTTGTGGTAGACGGTCTTTGAAAACCATGCTGTGATGACATATTTCTTTAATTTTACTTATTTATTTTTTAAATAAGGACACAGGTTTACAGGATTTGTTGTTGCTGCTGTTATTTCACTTTATTAGACACTTTGAAGAGTGTTGAGGAATAAATACAGTGGGATTCAGGCGTTATTGAAGAAGACCTAAAGGAATAGCTTTGGGGTTTCAGGACCCTGAATGGGGTGTGGCCCACTCTCATTGAGAACCCAGATACATGTTGCCCTTTCTTCCTGTTTGTTCCTGCATTCTCAGGGAGAATATTGGCACCATCACTGCATAAAACAGCTCCACTCTTCAAGATTTGCCTTGAGGTTCAATTTGTATCAATGAATATTTATATAACCCCTTAATAAATAATAATCCTTTATATGATCTATTGTCAATAAATAATTCTACAATATCTGGTGCCCAATTTGGGGCTAATTAACAATATGCCTAAGCCATAAACCAACAACATATAATTAATATAATCCTCACTATATTTCTATAATACTACAAGTCTACAAATTTAAATCATAAACCAGAAAAGCCGGAAACCTCTCCTACAATGAGTAATAAATACAGATAGAGATTTTGTAAGCATATTGACCAAATTTCAAAGCCATTTTATTTTATATCATCTGTGTGACACTGGGAACCTAACACCTCTGGCCTCAGTTTGCTCTTCTAAAAAGTAGTCATGATTGTGTCTACATGACAGTGTGGTTAACATGTGGAAAACTTGGCTTTACACTTCATCCATGCAGAGTGCCCAAGCCACTCCAAGATAAAGGGAAGACAGAAGTTCATAGAATTAATTTCTAAGGGCCTTCATGTGTAAGTGGAACCTACAACACAGGAAAAGCTTGCTTAACAGGGTCACTATTGGTGACCAAATAATACAATAATACAATTAGAAAACGATGCACAGAGCTAAAAAGGAAATTCTCAAGGGAAGAATTTCAAATGGCTGGAAGACACTTAACGAATTGTTCAACATTCTTAGCCAATAGAGCATTGCAATTCAAAACAATTTTGAGATACCATCTTACACCTGTCAAAATTGCTAAGATCAAAACCACAAATGACAGCCTATGCTGAAGAGGATGTGGAGCAAGGGCAACACTTCTTCATTGTTGGTGGGAGTATAAACTTGTATAGTCACTTTGGAAATCAGTATGGTTGTTCCTCAGAAACCTGGGAATCAATCTACACAATAATCAAGCAATATTACTATTGGGCATATACCCAAAGGATACACATTCTTACCCGAAGGACATCAGCTCAACTATGTTCACAGCAGCATTATATGTAATAGCCAGAACCTAGAAACAACAATTCAACTGAAGAATAAATTTAAAAATTGCAGTACATTTACACAATGGAGTATTCCTCAGCAGAAAAAAATGATATCCTAAAATTTGCAGGTAAATGGATAGATTTGAAGAGTATCATTCTGAATGAGGTAACACAGGCCCAGAAAGAAAGACATGGTATGTACTCATTCATAAGTGGATTTTAGACATAAAGCAAAGAATAACCAGGCTGCAAACTACAACCCCTGAACAGCCAGGTAACAGGAGGAACTTAAGAGTAACATCCAGGGATCCCCCCTGGGAAGGGGAAATACAGAAGATCTGAGTAAATTGGAATCATAATAGGGATTGAGCAAGGGGAAGAAGGAATAAATCATGAGAGAAGGAGATGGCTAAGTGGGAGGAGCAAGAGAGAAAGAGAACAAAGAAATTGGATATCTTAATAGAGGAAGCCACTATGGGGTTAGAAAGAAACCTGGTGCTAAGGAAACCTCCAAGACCCCACAAGATGTCCCTCGCTAGGACTTCAAGCAATGATCTTCCCTTATAATCAAATGAATGACCACTCTGCCATTAAAGAACCTTCGTCCGGCAATGGATAGAGGCAGAAGCAGAGATCCATAGCTAAGCACCAGGTCGAGCTCCCAGTCCAGCTGAAGAGAAAGAGAGTAAAGAGTATATAAGCAAAGGAATCAGGACCATGAGGAAGAGGACCACTGACATGACTAACTGGAGCTATTGGGAACTCACTGACTCTGAAATAATAGTTGAGGAACCTTCATGGAAAGAAACTAAACCCTCCAAAGATAGATGGCAGTCAAATTGTGGAGCCTCTTCCAGTAGGATCAGAGTATGTTCCTGGTGCATGAACTGACATCTCAGAGTCCATTCCTTACAGAGAAACGCCTAACCTTGCCTTAATACTGGGATGAGGGACTCAGCCCTACCTCAACTGAATACACTAGACTGAACTGTCCCACCTTGGGACTCCTTGCACTCCTTGAGGAGTAGATGAGGGGATGGGTTGGGTAGAGACTGAGGGAGGGGTTGGGAGGAGGAGCAGTGGTAGATATGAAAAACCTTTTTAAATTAAAATATGGGAATAAAGATAGAGAATCTTGAAAAAAAAAGCAGTGTCAGTATGGTCCAAAGGTCATCACCACAGTCAGAGGCAGGGTCAGATGATTCTCAGAAGTGTAACACGAATCCTGACCATCATTCAGAAGTTGGATATTTTGTCCATCATGAATTTTTGCACTAACTTAGTCCTAGAAATATATTGTGAGGGTATTGCTTATCATGGGGCTGGGAAATGGCTCAGTGAGTAAGAGTATTTGCTATGCAAGCATTCACACCTGAGTTCAACTCTCTAGCACACATGTAAAACCCTGGGGAAGATCACATGCATACATGTAGCCCCAGTGCTACAGGCCCTACAGAGGCAGGATTGGTGGGCTTTGTTGCTGCCACTGTATCGCTATGTTCATTCAAAGATCTTTGCTCAAAGGAATAGAGAAGGGTAAGAGGCATCTGATGTTCTCCTCTGGCCTCTACAAGCACAAAAGGAAGTGTGCGCACATTCACATGGAATATACAGAACACATACACACACACACACACACACACACACACACACACACACACTCGTGCGTAAGGAAACTACTTATCTTGATTGATAATACTTTTGTCAAACCCTTAAGTTATACATCCATGTTAATGATGGTTAACTTGCCTCATCCTAGGCCTAGCACTGGCTGCTGGCTTCTGAGTCATTTACTTTAGCATATAGTAAATTATAGATGAATTATAATACCAATGGCCTGACAATCAACAGGAAAAAATTACCTCTTCTATCCATGCCAATACATTTACAATTGCATAAGCTCCTTGCATCTTGCCTTTGTCAGTGATGATGATAGCCTGGGGAATAGTGATAAACCATCAGATCACAATCACCAGTCACTAGCTTATCATCTTGTGCTATGGAACTGAGATCAGTGATGTCATTTACTGGGAACAAAGGTTTCCATCCACACTCACACTACTGAAATGCCTTGAGTTATGTATTAAAAAGACAGCCAATACCACATGACTCTTATGAAAGAGAAAGCAGTCAGTACATATTAGTGCTCCTATGAGGTTGTAAATACTATTCTTTGTTCTGGTAGAAGATCCCTAATCTGAATGAAAGCAGTGAACAATGACAGCCAGGCTTATGGCCTGACAGGTGACTATTATAAACCAGTACAATAGAGATTGACAGGTGCTACACTGAGGCTGTACAGCAAGAACCAAAACTTAAACTAAGTCAGAGAGAAATTTTCGCTGTGGTTCCAGAAATATCCCTCATAACTTAACCAGTCCATTCCAGTTTTCAAAGTCTTTTAGTGTTCTTCTAGAATATTACATTTCTGCACTTCTCAAAAATTCTACTTCTCTTCACTAACCTATTTCTAAAATTTTAGAATGTATGGAATAACACCACAATTAAGACTAACTGCTGAAAAATTTATTTTGAAATGGTTTCATTACACAAGATTATTAGTGCATTACTTGTTTGCTGATTATTATTTTATAAATGCCTATCTCATTCTATATGTAAAATTATGAATGAATTATAATGCCAATAACCTGCCAATCAACAGAAAACATATATATATATATATATATATATATATATATATATATATATATATACATTATGGCATTGCTTTCTGATGTCAAAATGGAAACAAATTTGTAATATTTCAGCAACTGGAAAATTTCAAAAATAAAATTTAAAAATAGTCACATTTAAGAAAAATTAAAATCCAATTAGAAAATGCATTGCATTGACATTGAGGTATAAGGACAAGGTTGCTGTTACATCCTATTAAATGTCAATCTGGTAGTTGAGAACAAAAACTCCCTTAAGTAAAGATCTGAGCCCATTTAGACATGAAAACTGCTCTACAAGGCTCTGGTCACCCCTGTGTGTCATGTGGGGTCTCCACTCTCAGCTCACTTCCTTTCCCCATTTAAGAAGTCAATATGTTGAAAACTGTGAGCAGATGCTGAGCATTCAAAGGTGCCTTAGAAGACAGGAGAGCCTTCTCCTGGTTTTAAGAAGAAAAGTCCATTCAAGGAGTGTTTAGTATATGTTGATTCACTGAACTACCATCACAGAATAGCCGTGCCCCACCTCCCCATACAAATATCAGCGACGGTGTGAAGCATGCATGGCCAGTTTCCAAAAATAAGGAGGAGATCATTTCCCTGTTACAGGACAGAATAAATTACAGGAAACTGTAAAACTTTCTTTATAGAAATAAAAAAGATACAAGAAGAGTGTTTCTTTGTTTCATGAATAAATAAATGTAGGAGATAAATATCAATATACTATTCAAATTGGCAAGACGAGGATCAAGAATTAACCAAAAGAAAAATAAAAAAGAAAGGGAGAAAGGGAAAGAAGGATGGAGGGGAGGAAGAAAATAGAAGATACAATAGCCCTTGGTGAGAAATATTCATTCTCACTAATAATCATTAAAATGTGCATTTAAATAGTCACTATTCCTAAGCTTTTGCCTAGAGGATGGATTCCTTTTTATTTACAATGCTTAGAAATATGGGAAGATGTGATTTTGATTTGTTTGTGGTGAGCATAAAAGCAAATGCATGCTTTATTTAAAAACTCACAATATGCATCAAGATCTTTAAAATAAGCATAGCTTTTAACCCAGAATTTCATTTAAAAGAATCAAAGGAACAAAATAAAATACTAACCTAGTATTTTCCATAAGTATATATTTATTGAAACATTATTTCTCTAGCAAAAAAAAAAAAAAAAAAACCCAGGAAATTTTGCCTAACTCTAATTATCTAAATAGAATTTTATCGTGAGGATGAAATATCACCACAAAGATCAATATTTCATAAATATTTAATAACATGAAAAATATCATTAACAACAACAAAAAATATACAAGCAAGGCACAGCAGCACATATCTGTAATTCTAGCTAGCACTAAGGAGCCTAAGGCAGAATAATTAGAAACTTGAAGCCAGATTATTGTACATAGTAAGATACTAGTGGAAGTTGGAAGAGGACATTGGATCCACTAGCATCCCATGAGTGCACATAAGCCTTAAGGGAAACACACACACTGAAAAAGTAAATAAATCTTTAAAACAATTTTATCTCCATCAAAATTATATAATATATAATTTTATAAAAGTATCAAAATTTTACTAAAAAAATAAAATATTGAATTTATTAAATATTTCTTACTGAATCAATCTAAAATAAATCATTGTGACCCCAAGAATACCAGTAAATGTTAAAAAATTTATCAATGACCAATTTACAGAAGCATCCAATGCTATATTATTTTGCTTGATAATCTTTTAAACTGAAGGGATTTTTTTATTTTTCCAAAACACAGAATCGTTTAAAATTCATTTTTTATATCTAATTAAAATTAAATAACTTTAATAACAAAATTGACAAAGCTAATATATACAAAAGCTAACATGCAACTATCATTTATTAATAAAAGTGCAAAATATTACATAAAACATCAATTAATCTAATTCAACAGCATACTGAATGAAAACCTCTCCATGATCAAATATAATTTATCCCATAATTGCATGAATGGAGTAATGTAAAGAAATACACTCATATAAAATATCTCATTAGCGGGAAATTGAACTGCAAGAAACATTTAATGAAAGTTAATTCATATTATTTGAGGTATGAATACAAATCACATTTATTTTAATTTTTATCTCTTGTACTATGTTAAGTTAATAATATAACATCTATTTCAATCCAACTTCCAAATAATAGTAGAAGCATTTCAATTTAAATTAAAAACAAAATGAGGAGACTAGCTCTCATTATCATACTCTGAAAACCCTAGCCAATATAATCATAAAATCAGAAATGATAGATGTTGGAAAATAATTATGTTATGAAAAAAATAAATCCAGAAACTTCAAGCATTTGATAAGAATTTGTAGAGGAAGAGAGATTTACTATAAATACACACAAAACCAATATTAATGAAAAAAAATAAGTCAAACTCATCTGTTAGAAAAACATAATTCCATGAAAAATATTGTGATTTACTTTTAAATCTATAACAACTAAATATAAATATCGTCATATAAATATCTCAAAATCTTAGGAAAATAGAATTTTTCAATACTTTAATTTTTTATAAATTTATTTATATTTCCAACAAATTCTAATTCATAAACAGGCAAATATTTTCAAGTAAATAATTGCATAAAAGAAGCAATTGAATGCAATTAAAAAAGTTATTTACCCAGTAAATTTGTAAATAAATATTAGAACAGTTCAGAGTTACATACACTTAAGCAAAATGACAATAAAATAGAAATTATACAATAATTCAATATATGAAAAAGTTTCCATCACACCCCAATAGAAATTGTATACATGCATGTGTGTACATGTAATTCTTGTAGCATAAGTTTGTGTAATTTTATAGAGCATAAATGCTTGCATTAATTTTCCTCAAGCCTACACTAGAAAGAATTTTAAATTGATTAAGAAACAAAATAGTAAATTAGCCTTATAAAAACTCCCAAGATCCTGGGAGATGGTTCAGTAGGTAAGATGCTTGCCTGGTAGTCTGTGTTCAGATTCTTAGAACCCACTTTATAAATAAGCAGACATGATAAGTGTGTCTATAACTCTAATGCTCGTATAATGAAATGGTACATAAACAGGACAATCTCCAGATGGCAACCTGACTTAAGAAGCTGTGACCAAAAAACCCTGACACAGTATGGTAAATGTGAGGGCCTACATATGAGGCTGCCTCCTGAAATCCACACTTACACTGTTGCATGAGCATTCTTACACTCACACAAACATGAATACACATACACTCATCAGAGACACGGATCGTTTACGAACACCTTATAACAGCAGTTTTATGAGTGAATTTGTGCAAGTTCTAGAAACAGAGAATAGCTTTTTAAATTGTTGTATTCCAACATCAAGATGCACTCTGGTGCTTGGCAAATGCCCTTAGTAACCTACCTTCAAATAACCAAATTTGTACTCTTGCTTAAATAGTTACATGCAGGCTCTGTTTCATATGCAGTCCCTTGGAGTCCCAGGTTGAGTGGTGACTGTTACCCATGCACTGGACAGAGGTGAACAAGGAAGAGCTCTAGAGACTCACTCACTGACAGGGAAACCTTCTGCCTATGCCTGATAAGGTGACTTCTGTTCACAGGTCATTGGCCAGAACTAGTCCCTTCAAACTCCAAGTTAAGTACATACTCCCATACAAGAAGAAAGCAAAGAATCAGAAATCTCAATGGCCACCAAAAACAAGTCATAGTTCATGGAAAGAAAATCAGTGTATAACATCATGATAATGTAAACATTGAAATGTCTAAAAATTTACTGTGCATTAATAAGAATTTAAAATATACTGAGAAAATATTGTTCATGAAAAATGTCAAAGGTCTTATGTTGCTATGCCGTGATGGAAATGAGGTAGAAGACAAGGAACAATAGCCATCAGCATTTCAATAACAAAAAACAACATCATCCAAAGACATAAAATAAGGCAAAGGACAGGAGACGACAACAATGTAAATCCACAGATATAAAAAAAATTTAATTAAGTCCACAATAATTAAAGGGATACAAATTATAGGAATAGTAAGTCCTTCCTGTCACAAACTGACATGCATTCATCAAGATCCTGGACAATGATGGGAAATAATTGGGAGTTTCTCCACGATGAGTACAAGAAGGTACCTGCTATTCTTGTAGAACAGTTTATACCCTATAACCTGAAGATATATTTCAAGACTATTTTCTTTCTACAAGTGAAACCAGGAAGTATACTGAATGCCAATCACTGTCAGTTTTATAATAGTGAAAAACTGAAGAGTGGATGAAGTAAACAATTATTTATATGAACAGTATAATGGATATACCAATTAACTGGGTTAATTTAAAGAGAGATGTCCAGAGTGTCACATGATGTGAAAATGAAGGGAGATGATAAGATAGTTTATGAAATGGTAAAACCTAATGTTGATTCACAGGCCCCAATTAAGATAGTTGGAAAACACAGATATTTACATTATGATTCATGACAATAGCAAATATAGTTATGAAGTAACAATGAAAATAATTTTTATTTTTTTATTAAATTTTTTGACATACCCACCACTGTTCCTCCTTTCTTCCCAGTCTGCCCTCAGCTTCTCCCCACCCCATCACCCCATTCATTCCTTAGAGAGGACAAGGACTCTCAGGGTGAGTCAATGCAGTCTGGCATATCTAGTTGAGGTAGGACCAAGTCCTCCCTCTACCCACCAAGTATCGAGGCTGAGGAAGGTGTTCCTCTGCAGGGAATAGGCTCCAAGAAGCCAGTTCATTTACTAGGTATAAATTCTGATCCCACTGCCAGAGGCCCCTTAAGCTGCCCATGCCATTCAGCTGTCTTCCACATTCAGAGGGCCTAGTTCAGTCCCAGGAAGGCTCACAAGCTGTCAGACCAGAATCAGTGAGCTCCCAGTAGCTTGGGTCAGCTGTCTCTATGGGTTTCCTTATCATTATCTTGACCACTTTGCTCATATAATCTCTCCTCCCTTTCTTAGCCTGGATTGAGAACTCAACCCAGTGCTTAATTGTGGATCTCTACATCTGCTTCTACCAATTTTTGATGAAGGTTCTATAATGAAAATTAGAGTGGTCATTAGTTTGATTATATGGGAAGGTCTAGTTTAGGAACCCTCTCCACTGTAGCTTGGAGTCTTAGCTGTGGTAATTTTTGTGGGTTCTTGGGTATTTTCCTAGCTCCAGGTTTCTCGCTAACCCCCACAAAGGCTCTCTAAATCAAGGTATCTCTTTTGTTGTTCCCCTTCTCTGTCCCTCCCCCAACTCAACCATCCTATTCTCTCATGTACTTTATCCACCTCCTCTTATCCCCACCATGGTCCCAGTTTACTCAGGAGAGCTTCTGTATTTCCTCCTCTTCATGAGGGTGGGGGTAGGGTCCATAAAGGTTAGGTCTTAGATTTCTTGTTAACTAACTACTCAGAGATTGTGGAATATAGTCTAGTTATCCTTTACTTTATCTCTCAAATCCACTGATGAGTGGGTACATACCATAATTGTCTTTCTGAACCTGTTACTTCACTCAGGGTGATTTCTTTCCTAGTTCCATTCATTTGCCTGCAAATTTCAGAATGTCTTTATTTTTTTCTGCTCAATAGTACTCCATTGTGTAGATGCACCACATATTTTTAATCCATTCTTCAGTTGAGAGGCATTTAGGTTCTTTACAGGTTCTGGCTATTACAAATAATGCTGCTGTGAACATGGTTGAGTAAATATTCTTAGGGTAAGAATATGTACCCTTTGGGTATATGCTCAATAGTGGTATTGCAGTGAAAATAATTTTATGGCTGGGGTCACCACAACATGGGTAACTGTACTAAAAGGTTGCATCATTAGGAAGGCTGAGAACAATTGCAAGTAACATGATGAGCAATAACAAATTTAGAGTCTCAATCAAAAATATTAAAAGGAAAAAGCTTTAAACAGAGAAAGGTTACACCTAAGGTTCTGACACTTTCCTAGATATTATGAAACGTCATTGCCTCAAGGGGGCATTTTATGTAATTTTAATATAAGTGAATAGAAAATGTTATAGGAAGAGTATTTGTTAGATATTGAAGTACATAGAAATATACAATGAATTTTTAAATTTAAATAAAGGATGTTAAAGGAGAAAAATAAAATAACAAATAGTTGAGTACTTCACATTTTTAAAATATTGACATTACACATCAGAAATAAGTATTTCTGCAGTATTTCTTCCAAATCAAAAGTCAGGATTTTGTTTGTTTGCTTTTTACATAGAAAGAGAGACTATCGGAAGAATTACCCACTACAAGAGACCATCTTCTTGCTTTGACTGTTTTTTTTGTAAAAGCAAAAAGAAAAATAAAATAATGCTACATATCTTTAGAAGTATCTTTGTAGTTAGAGGGTTTATATTTCTGATTAAGACCCTATCTCGCTTTTTTTTTTTTCTTTTTAGGCCAAAACAGTTCCTTTATTTAAAGAATGATAGTCACAGCATACAGAAAGACATTCCCACATCACTTCCTCTTTTCTGTCTTATCAAAAAGTTAAGTTTCAACTTCAACATAGCAAAATTACATATAACAAAACAGTTATCAAGCAATAATTATAGTGAGAATATCTAGTCTATTTGTATAAAGAATATATTCTGTCATCAACTCTACCTTTGTGAGTCTAAATTTTCTTTTTTTCTTTTTTTTATTTTCTTTTATTTATTTTAAAATAAAAATCTTTTGTTCCTTGTATATCCTTATTCAAGGTCCCTTCCCACTCCCACCACATCAGGTCATTCTCTCTTCTCCACAACTCCCCCATCCCACCCTGGGCAGTTGGCAGGTGATCCCAAGGTCTCACTGTCCCAATATTGCTTAGTTCAGCCTCCACTCCTGGCAGATCCAGTTTTCTCCCCCCAACCTCAAGACTGAGTCAGGTGTTCCTCTAGGGGGAGTGGGACTGACTCCTTGGATTCCACTCCTTCATCTCACTTTTCATAAAAATGATATAAAAATACTACTTAAGAGTACATATTATTTTGGTTCAAATGTAACCATATCTCTGAACAAAATTGCTTTTGTAATGTGATTGTCCAGACAACTGGTCACTTTTCCAGGATAAAGCGTCCTGTGAGCAAGAGAATTTTAGAAGTACAGTGGGTTAAACACAGTCAAATTGCTTTTTTTACTGCATCACTTGTGGATAAAATGCACATTACTGTATAATGTGAATTTCCAAGAGGGCTGACACTAGGCAAAGCTTCCCAAATATGTTTGGCATGAAAAGCCTTTTGTGTGTCCTATGTCTAGATATTAATAGATAGATGCTGCCCAAGTGGGAGCTGTGAGCTTTCCTTTTTTTCTGGCTTCAGATTCCAGATTTCCTTTAACAACCTTTGCTTCTCAGCAAGCAGAAATTTCCAGCTGAAAAACAGCAGAAACAGAGGAACACAAACTAGGAAATTAGGATAAAGCATATAATATAGCTTCTTTAGAATTCTGGGCTGTGAACTTGGCATATTCTATCCATTTAATTAATAAGCAGAAGCAAATGGAATCAGGAGACCTTTCGTGTGAATACATGCCATTTAAATGAGATGTTAAAAAGCTAGAAATATAACCACTCTCAAGAGATATTAAAGCAATCCCAGACTTTTATAAGGGTAAAGGTTTTTGGCATTACTTCACTGGCAATATTCCCAGTTGATGCCAGGAACCCACAGATGACTAGGACACCAGCCATCCCTACATAAAATGAAGGTGCTGGCAGCCTAATGAGGAGCGAGCTCCCAGGAAGAATAGAGCTTTGAAAGTGCTTACAGAACCATGGGAGGTAACGGTGGGGAGAGAAAAAGCAATCATTGCCACAAAGTCAGTAATGGGAAAAGTCAGTAGGTCTCGCTACATATCTCAACTGCCACTCTTCTCTCCCAGGCCTCTGTGTTGGCAAGACAAAGTGTTTCATGTGGTTTAGTGCTTAGGCACAAGACTGAACATCCAATCAACTGCACAGGCCTTCACTGGGGATGCTGGACTATGTCATGCCATGGAGTAGAATATCAAAAAGTTCCTGTTAATACTGATCAAGAAACATAGGCTTTGGGTTTAAAAGAGTATTTGATTTACATTTAATACTTGTTTCCTTTTGTAAAGTATATTGTAACTTTAATTTATATGTTTATCAGCTAATGATAGCCTATAAGTAATTATCTATCTTTACATGTACAAAATCTTCTTATCCTAACTACTCTGATATTTGCTAATCATCACACCCAGCTAGATGTGTTGTAGAACACCTTCTACCTAGTTATAATACTTTGTCCATAACCAACCTTTTTTTATCCCTAGACCACCTACTCTCCCGAGTCTTTGGGAGCCGTAATTCTATTATTTTCCTCTAGGATCAACATTTTAACGTTCTTCTGATAAAGGAGATCGTGCAACACTGATCTTTGTGGGACTCACTTACCACAGTTAACAAAATATTCTCTAGGCCAGGACACATTGTCACAAATTATGGGATTTCGTTCCTTTTTAATAATCTTTTAAAATATATTTATCTGGGAGAGTTTGGCATATATGCCTTGGTATGTATGTGAAGCTAACAGGACAACTTGCTTGATTGGTCCTGTCCTTCCCGTAAGTCCTGGGGATCAAACTCAGATCATCAGGTTTGGTGGCAAGTGTCTTTTACCCACTGAACCATCTTCCTAACTCAGATTTTATTTTAGATATTTCATATATACATATATATTTATATATATACATACATAAAAATATACATACATATATATTTAGGACCATATATATGATATATATAATACATAGTATCTGTATATTGTATCTGTGTGTATACTTTCTATCAGTTTACTTTATATTATATGTCAGTTTTCTTCATTCATTAATTCATTCATGAGCATCTATACATTTGATATCCTTTTGTAAATGATGCTGGAATAACTGCAAAAGTGCATATGACTTTTTACCATGTTTATTTCATTTCCCTGTAACAGAATATCTAGATACTGTGGTACTATGTGATGTGGCTTAAGAATCCTCTAGATTATTTTTGATAAGGGCTAGACTAAAAGAATTTCTCCAAATAATCATTACACTTTACAGTGATTTGTTTTGTTTTGTTGCAGAGGTCACCCCTGGCTGACGAAATATGAAAAGATTATGTGTAAAAGGGGACAAAGTATGTGCTGGGGCTTTGTTGATGGAGTAATGGACTGCTGCGCATGGCTTCCTTTCCTGTAGTCCATCACTTAGGACTGGCATCTTTCTGAGAGGAAGAACCAACCATCCTTCATCTTTTGTCATTCTCTAATGTTAGCATTACCCTACACATTAATGGACAAGCAATAATGTTTCATAAATAAACTGAATATTAAAATATACTAAAAGAATACATTTTTACTTTGAATATCTTTGCTTGTAATGTGTAGCACAATTATCAAGAAAAACTACCCATAGCATCTGCAGAACAATGGAGAATCCCACCCTTCCCCTTACTAGAAATCATGATGATTATTCCTCTTAGACATGTGTTCCTCCTTCTTGAAGGACATTTATACCAAACTTATGCAGATCTCTTTGAAGTATCCAAAAAGAGAATTTAAATGTGCTTCTTCTTATCTCAGATATAAAATAAAACATATTCTTCCTTTTCAAAAAACACTAATATATGAGGCTACTTGTAGAAGGTTGGGTCACAGCCAGACCACCAAGGCTCCATTTGTCTTTGACCTATAACTCTGTCCTTACTCAAGACTTTCTGAAAGATTTAAAACTCTCCTTATCCATTTTTCTTCCATTAAGTCATGAAACACTTAATTCTCTCCCACAGTCATTTACATAAGATCATTAAGACAGTTTTTGTGTCCAAAAGTATGGCAGGAAGAGAGACGCGGAATGTGAAAGGGAATCTTAGAAATTAAATGTGTAACCTTGAAATTAAAGGTGCAGTAAATATGAGCCTCGAGTAAATTGCTTATGATGCAATAAAGTAGAATTATGGATGTGGCAATAAAGGGAGGCAATATAATATTGTGTATTTAAGGAGCAGCCATCAGCAAAGGAATGGATCAAATTGCCATCTTGTTTTCTGTTGACAGCTTCTGGGATGGTTGTTTTTCTCTATGAATGCAAAACAGGAGTCAGCACTGGAAGCTTTCCATTTATAGATCATCTTTTAATAAGTTACCCTTGCTTTCTGAGTGACCTCACAATTTGTCACAGTGGACAAACAGCAGCTAGTTAGGGGTGTGCAAGGTTTATTAGAGCACAAACAATAATATCCTGATATGACCCAATACACTCCAAATAAAGTAGGAAAATAAAATAAGTAAAAATTACAAATGTTTCTGTAATAAAGTTAAGTAGTGTGCTTGTAAAATGAAATTAAAAAGGTAGAAATGGCTATTGAAAGTCCTGAGTGAAATGACACTTTAGAAAGAAAAATAGGATAATTAAAATCAGCTGATATTGACAAATATGTCAGAAAAGCATGGTTAGTAGCTATAAAATACATTTGATCATGAAGAATGAGTTCTAGTTTTCAAAGTATAGTGAGGTAACTATATAGTTCCTAACATATTATATGCTTAAATTTCCTATAGCAGAACGTTTTAGACTGTTTTCACCAAAAATAAATGTTAAATAGTGGAGGTAGTAGACAATTTCCTTACACTAATCAGATTGGTACATATTTTACAAATGGATGTATACCTATATAGATTACTAAAATATTATACTGTACCTCACAAATATAGCTATTTTGAATTTAGTGAAATAAAAATTTAAAATGAACCAATCTGCTTCCTCTTTTAGTATTCTATAGCTGCTATAGAAAATTATCTCAGTGCTACTGAAATGGATTATTCAATAAAATGCATGTCATTAAAAAGCCTGAGAACCTCTGTTTAGATCCCCAGTATCCATGTAAAAAGACAGATGTGGCAAAATACATCTGCAACTCTAGTACTGTGGAGAAAGATCCCTGAAGCAACCGTCTAACTAATGTACCTGAATTAGTGAAGTCCTGTCTCCAAAATAAAGCAGAAGGTGATGGAAGAAGACACTGATGTGCACGATGAAGTACATGTGTGCATGCATAGACACACAAACAACCCCCCCACACACACACATACCTTTAAACTTGACTATATAAAGTAACAGAAATGCATTATCTCATGGTTTTAAAGGCTGAACAGAAGTTCAAATTCATCAAACTGTCCATGTCCTACTCTCTCCCATTGTTGTCCAAGTAATTCAATCCCTATATATTCTAGCTCTTACTGGTTTCGGGAACTACTTGGCTTGTGTACTCGTGTTGTTAAGTGAATCTCTCTAGGATGATTGCATTATACACTATTTCCATTGCAATGACCCCCTAATTTTCACACTCCGAAACAACTTCTCTAGCATCTATATGAGTATAGCAAACTTCCTAGCTGACATTTCTTGAGAGGAATCACAGAATAATCACATTCCAAGCCAAGCTCTCTCTGCCCTGCTCTTCAGTAATATCAATGATGACTTAAATTTCCAAACACAATGTCATACTTCATTATCATCTTGTATGCTTTATCAGGCAACCTTGCCAGTGCTACCAGAAATTCAACAGTTTCTTTTCACACTGTCAATAGCAATAATGTGAATTTAGCCACCATCATCTCTCAACTGAACTATTGAAGTAGTGTCTTGTAGAACAGGTTCAAGAACAGATCTTCCCATGCTTGCATCTTGCCCATTTTCTCAATCTCTTCACTAATACTGAAGCTTTGGTGGGTTTTTATGTCATATGATACATCATTTAGCCACTCTGCTCAAAGTCTGCTGATAGTTTTCCATATCTTTTAGCATAAAAATGTAATTCTATCAGTTTCCTTCTATCTATTCCAGTCTATCTCCACCTCTTTGTTGAGTTCTTCTACTAGTCAAAGCTGGCCTCAGTCAACTGTAGACACATCACTCCTGAGAATTAAAGGTGTGAGTTACCACTCTCTGACCCTAATAGCTTGACTGTGAGTGATTCTGTGCTCTGATATTCCAGGTTGATTTTTATTAAATATGATATATATCACCACATGATCCCAAATAGCTCCTCTCTTTCATTACTATGCTATCTCTGCAGAGAATTTTTACCCAGTATCTTTATCCTATGTCCCAGTTCCTTCATATTCTTACACAGGTATACTTTTAGTGAAGTTCTACCTGGTCTCTCAGTAGACATGCCAATGACCTTCTTCCCACCACTGAATAACTTCTAAAACAAAAGCTTCTAAGGTCACATATTTATGTTCTCATTCTCCCCCTTTCTCTCTCTTTATCTCTGGAATTTCACTGTGTAGGCTTGGTCTGGCCTGAAACTCACTGTGTCAGTCAAGCTGGTCTTAAACTCATAGGGAACTGTCTAGTTCTACCTCCTGAGTGTTGGGATGACAAGAATGTACTATCATGCCTGGCTGTTCCAGTTTATTTCTTTTTACATGGGTGCATTCCCAGTGTCTAATATAACTCTGGTTTGTAATATGCAAAGCATTTTATAAATAGGTGACTAGATAAAATATGACTCACTGAATGCATTATTAAATTTTGCAAAAATATTCATGAACCATAACATACATAAAAACAGAAAAATTTATATATATGTATATATATGCTTGCACAATGCAAATTTACTGAATTTCTGAAATGGGCACTGGGCATTGGGATATATATTTACTACTGTAGGTCAAGCCATGTCAAAAAATATTCCTTTTATAGGAACAGTATTTAAAGTCATGACTTTCATGTGCTTTTGTCATCATTAGATGAAGCAAATTACCTGCTTCACTTTCTTAATGATTTTGGAGAAAGAAAGTAATTGTTAACAATTCTCATCCATCATCCAGTTAAACCTCATGTGGAGGAAGCCATGATGGGAATAGTGGACAATATTATTATTATGTCTTTAAGGTCCATGGCTATATGCTTAGAGCCACTTTCTCAGCATCTACAACATTATGCCCTCCCTGATTCATAGAAATTGTGACTGGAAGACAGGTTACAAAGACTGCTGTTGAATATCTTTGGAAGCTAAAAAATAAAATAGTTGAGTCTTTAACAAAGCTGGGAATCATCAAAATGATTGTTCAGTGCTCTTCCACTACAATTCTATATGAATGACATGTAAATTAGAAAAATTTTGAAAAGTATTTATTAGAGTTCAAATGTTGTATGTGCCCTAAAAGATTAATTTGTTAAAGGTATGGTTTCCAGGGTGGCACTGTTCAGGTCCCTGCTGGGGACTTTTATGAGGTGGAACCTTATGAGAAGTCCTTGGGTCATTGGAATAATGTCCTCAAAGGGGACATTACTCTTCTCCCCTTTTCTTTCTGTTCACAAAGCAGGCAGTTTGCCCTCTGAGCACTCTTACTATGATCCATTGCTTTGTCATAAACCCATAGCTTTAGAGCCAATAAATCCTGGGCAAGAATCTCCTAGATGCTGAGCCAAAATATACCTTTTCTTTTAATAAATAAATTACCTCAGGTGTTTTATTATAGTAAAAAAAAGCTGACATATGCACCATTTCTGAATCATGTGTTCAGAAGGCTCATGAACTAGGATATTTATTCTCAGCCTTCTCTGAGTGCTACCCTTTGCTTGCAGTGGTCATAGTGTTAATCCAAAAGTAGTAGGATCTGTCATGGTGGACAAGTCTATTCTAAGTCCACATGAAATTATTTTGTGTAAATCAAAAGCTCTCTCTTGATCTCCCCCCATTCCCTACCCACCATTATTCCTCATAGGAAATCTCTTCTATGTTCAGGATATTGCTATATATAGTTCCTAAGAGGGACTATCATGAAAAGGCACATCAGCAGCAATGGAAATGTACTCTGAGAGTAGAATTCTGCCTCCTAAACTGAATTACACTGACTTTTCTTTTGTTTATCTTACATTAAAGTTCCAAGAAAAAAGCATCATTTAGATAAAAGTGATTGACACTAAGCCATTAAATTTTCTATTTTAAAGTTCTTGGGGGTAAAAGACAAGATGAATGCACTAGCAGTCTAAGGCTGGACAAAACAAACAAACAAAAATAGCCAATTAACCAGACAACCAAACAGACCAAGTGATTTAAAGGATAGAAATAGAAATGTAATTTCTCACTGTCATAGGGGCTGGAAGTATAGGATAAGGAAATGACAGGTTTGTTTTCTCTGCGGACTGCAGATTGTCATTTTGGTTCTGTTTGTCTTCACATAGATTATCCTCAGATGATTGTATAAATGTATATTCTGTGTGACAGTGAATTCCAGTCTTCTTTACCTTTTTAAAGACTTACTTGTATTTTATTTGTATGGGTATTTTGTCTGCATGTGTACCCATACACCATGTGCATGAAGTACTTGCAGAGGCCAGAACAAAGTATCTTATCCTCTGTAACTAGAGTTAAAAATGGTTGTAAAGATCAATGTGGGTACTGAGAACCAAATCCAGATCATCTGAAAGCAAGAAATGATTCCTATTCCTGAGCCATCCTTCCAGCCCCTCTAGTTTCCTTTTTCTTTTGACAACAGACTAGATAAAGTGACACCCTTCTGCTTCATTCTAACCTAATTACTTTGCAAAATATAGTCAGTTCCTAGGTATTGATACTGGGATTAGGAATTCAGTTATATGAATTTGGGGTGGAAATACTTCAGGCTGTAATAATGATATACAACATTAAAAAAGATTTTTAATTCAAATTAACTCAAAACCATGAACATAGTCCTTATTTGTTTTAATATTTTTTATTTAGTAGCTATATTTGGTAGCTGTGCTCAGTGCAGGAACATAGAATAAATGATATGATATTTATATAGTATATATAAGTAGGTGTAAGCCTTATTTGTATCAACCTCTATTCTTCCAGACAAAGCACAGTGGGAGAAAATCAAGACAAGAAACCCACAGGCCTTCAAAATCAAGTCTATATACACACAATATTTTTCAAACTCATACCTGTTTTGGTATTTATAAGAAATATGGTTTTATCCTTATCATTTTAAACAGTACAAGCTATCTGTACCAAAATCTAGAAAATGTTTTTGTTTTGGTTCTTAGTTTTCAAGACAGAATTTCTTGGATAGCTTTAGAGCTTGTCCCAGAACTCACTTTGTAGGCCAGGTTGGCCTTGAATTCACAGAAATCTGCCTGCCTCTGCCTTCTGAGGGCTGACATTAAAGGCATGTGCCACCACTGCCCAGCTAGTGCGTAATTCTTTTTTTTTAATTTTTTATTTATTTTTGAATAAAGTCTCATTTTTTATCCATGTTTCCCCTTGTTCAAACTCCCTTCCCCCTCCCACTCCTCCCAGTCACTCTCTCTTCTCCCCATCTCTTTATCTCTTCCCCAGCAAGGGCAGGAGGTCCCAAGGTCCCAAGGTAGCTTACTTCAGCATTCACTCCAGGCAAGTCTATTTTCCTCATCCTGATATCAAGACTGAGTTAGGTATTCCTCTGGAGGGAATGAGCCAGTCCATGGTATAGAACATAATTCTTAAAAAGCCACATTTCTAGTTTTAGAAAATGTTTTGATCTATATTTTGAGTGTGCAGCATGTCTGACTGCACATGTCTCTGCACATGAGTGAAAGTCAGAGGTTGACACTGGATATCTTCCTCTACTGCTCTCCAACTTATTATTTAAGATGGAGTCTTAATTGAACCTGTATATTGCCAATTAGCATGTCCCTCTCCCATGTAGACTGCAAGCGTATCTCTATGCCTAGCTTTTTAATGTAGGGACTGAGAAGATAGATAAATAGTCTTACCATTCAAGTAGGAGGGCCTGAATTTGGCCCTGAATACACCAACTTCTGCTTTCTAACTCAGATTTGAGTCAGTTATTCCAAGGATCTTGAGCTGTGACACTGATAGCAAGTGGTTTGGGGGAGGGGATGAGAAGAAGGAGAAGATCCTGTTTTGATGATTCCCTTTGACCCTGGATCAGTTTCCTATTGTGATTAGGCAGAGGGTTGTTTGATGCCCGCCCACTAGCATCTAGGGTATCAGAATGGATGTTTGATCTGTAGAACTCAGCCTGACTCACATAACAATAAAGACAAAAGATAGTTCACCAACACTCCTCACAAGAAGCTTGCTTCCTCATAAGATATAAGTGATGAAAGCAAGCATGGCTACCCAAACCTCTAAGGTCTCTACCCTCCTGGACAACATCTGCCATGTTTAAGAGTTGCAGTCAAAAAGGGGAGCTTGGTCATCATGACCTCTTAAACTATTGCCTTTCTCTACACTCACTGATGTTACCTGAGGAATACAGAAAATAATAAGCAGATAAGTGGATTGATAAATTGCTGTCCTTTTAGCACAAATTAAGGCCTAAGGTACTTTACCTGATCTTCAGTTTTTATAATGTTGTTCACAGCTCATTGACTTCTCAGGACTAGGAGTTATGGTTAGCTCAGCTCACAAGGGTGAGGTTAAAATCCTAGAGGTATCTTGATCTTAGTAAAAGGAGAGACAGGCAAGGGTAAAATTGGCTACAAGAGTAGAGAAGGAACAGCGCAATGACTGTGGTGGGGTCTTTCTTTCTGGCCTCCAGATGGCTAAGGTCAGAACTTAGCCCCACAAAGACATTTCCAGAAGGATTTAAATGTCTCATTAGAACATACTATCCATAAATATAAAAGAGTAAGAAAGGAAAAAAACAAGAGAAGAAAAGCAGGAATAAGGAAGAGAGAGGAAAGACAAGATAGACCAATAGAGGAAAGCAAAGGCAAAGGGGAGCTGGGAAGGGGAACAGAGAGAAGGGCAGGGAGAGAGGGGTAAAGTGAATAATCACTCAAGTGTCCCGAGGCTTGATTTCTTCTGCTCTGTGTATTCATCGGTCTACATCTTAAATCTGAAGCTGGGAGAGAAGGAGGAGGTAACTGTAGGAGTCTGTACCCACCTTCTGAGAGAGCAGTCTTGCATCTATTTTCAGCAAGTACTGTGCTTTAGTACTACTCTAACAGTACGCACACCTCATATTTCTATTGATTTGGGGTATTTATCAGATGCCCTGTCTAGGAGAAAAGAAAAATATGGTGGGGTGCTGAGCTATAGATGCCATGCATAATTTCCTTTAAGTGAATGAAACACAGCAATTTCCCTTAAAATGCCAAAATGGAGTTTACCTACACACTAAATACATAAAAATAAACAAATAATTTTCTTAAACACAAGAAGATTCAGTTGTACGCAAAAGGCAATTGTAGACCAGAGGAATAATTTTGAACTGTGCAGAAAGATCAAAATTGATAGCAACTGGTTTGTATTGCTATCACCAATGTTTAATAACATAAACCCTTTTCTAGGAAATAATTGTGCTTTCAAAGCATTGGACTGAATTTGCCCATTTGCTTTATAAGATGAGGGTGCAATGGAGAATTAACATTTATATTCAGAAATGATAAAGCAAAAATAGCTTGATGAGGTGAAAACATGAGCACACACACACACATGTTGGACAGCCAGAAATTGAGTTTGCCACAGAAGAGTCTTGTGACTAAATTATTTGGGGACAATGTGTTCTATCATTTTCTTTTTCATTTACTAAAATAGGAAAATATCTCCTACTTAGTCTGCTAGTTATAAAATTTTGATGAAAACTACACAGAAGAGCTTTTCTAGGATGATTTTCTTCCTCCCACAACTTAAAAGGTTCAAAGAATGAAGCAAAACAAATGTCCACATTTTACAACTCCTGTCCT
Source organism: Sigmodon hispidus (assembly GCA_004025045.1). Classification (NCBI taxonomy): domain Eukaryota; kingdom Metazoa; phylum Chordata; class Mammalia; order Rodentia; family Cricetidae; genus Sigmodon; species Sigmodon hispidus. Next base: position 35,292 of record PVIH01002307.1, on the reverse strand, counting down.
TTACCTGGAAGTATATTCCCTCCCAAGGCCTACCCTGCACATTCAGTTGCTGCATTCCTCACAGGTTGAGGTTGACTTTTTCCCTAAGTAGTTATAGGCCTGAGCATCTTTAGATGCTTTGGTCTCCATGGAGTCAGATTCTGAGAGACATGTACTCTGACACGAGGCCCTTGCTGGACTTAGGATAGGCTAGTAAACAAATAATTGCTAATGACTGCTATTAGAATTCTAATAGCAAAAGCCCTCAAGGTGGGTCACCTTGACCACAGCAATGAGCTCATTTTTCATCCATCTGCCTCTGACCACTCAGTGCTTTTTGTCTGACCTCCTCACCTGTCACTCACTCTACACACAGCTCCCAGAGAAAAATAAAAGGTCCCTTCCTAATTCCTCATTTGTGATGGACAGAGGAAAAACAGAATATTATGATATTACTTTTAGAACAACTGTCTCCCAAGGGTCCTTAGGTGAAAGTTAACATGACATCATTGCTATTCTTAACTATGGTTTCATAGAGAACCATAATAGTACTTTATATACATGAATGGTTCAAACTATTGCCAGAATTGTATTTGAAAGAAGCTGAATTAGATTATTACAAAATTCTAAGCTCTCATTGATACACACTGTAGTTAAGTAAGAAATAAACTCAGTTTAGCAGTAAGCTACATGTGCTTTAAAAGAGAAACCTGATCTTTCCAAATAGGACAAGTGTAATTACATTTAGTTAAAATCTGAATTTCTCCAGCTGAGAAAGAATAAAACCATGCACATGATGACTATATATGCTTTTCATTTCAGATTGTGTGTTTTTGTATGTGTGTTTGCTTCAGTCAACAAAGTTTAGAAATATCTAACTCTGACCCTTAATAAGGAACAATGAGAGTAGCCAAATAGCAGCCTCTGACCATTCTGCATATGAAGGTCAGGAGTTTAGGCTTTTTGACAGAAGAAGCAAAGATTTGAGTAAATCAAAGATTTAGCTAAAGAGAGAGAGGTCTGTTTATAATGTTTCAACAGAATGTGCTGTGTCTGTAGAGTTTATCTCAGGAGTGTGCTTAAAGAATATTAAGAACACAAAACTAGCCATATCTCTATCTAATACCAATACTTCATACAGTCAGAGTTAGCGTCCCTAATGAAGCACCAAGCCCTATGATATTGTTTGCAATAAGATATACACACATGTTTAAGATGAAAGAGCCTAGGACATGAAACAACATATTTCCCCAGAGTTAGAACACAAGTTTGCTTTAGGGTATATTCAAATATGATTTTTCAAACAGAGAAAATAACCTTTGAATCTAACCATATGCTTGGGAATATAAAACATAGAATATAACCCCAAATATCTGAGCCATAAAACCTACAAAAGATGTTTTTATTATGAAAACTGCCAGAGGAGGATTATTCTGTTTTGTCCCAGTCCATTCCTGCCTAATCCCACTAGAGTTAGGGTCTAGAATGTTTGCTTTTAAAAACAGATTTATTTTATCTTTCATCACATGTATGTGTATGGGTGGAGATGAGCATATGAATGTGTGGGGATGGGGTAGATGGGGTGTGCACATGAGTGAGGGTGGGTAAGGGTGTGCCTAGGACTGTGGGGGGTGAGATTGTGCACACAACTGGGGGGACATACATGAGTATGGGGGTGGGATGTTCAAATAAGTGTGTAATGTTGGAATGTTTACATGAGTGTGTATGAGTAGGGGTATGCACATGACTGTATATGGGTAGGGTATGCATGTGTGTGTGCACACTGAGTGTGTGAGTAAGGTGTGTACATTAGTGTAGGGGGTATGTATATGAGTGTGTGAGGTGGGAGTATGCATATGAGTGTGTATAAATGAGTGTATGCATATGAGTATGTGGGAGTAAGGGTGTGCACAAGAGTGCATGGTGGTGAGGGAGTACACATGTTTTGTGTGTGGAGTATGCAAATAAGAATGTGTATGCATGAGTATGTGAGTAGAGGGATGTTCAGAAGTGTGTATAAATGGGGTGTTTACATAAGTGTGTGTGAGTGGAGATATGTACATGAGTGTGTGTGGGTAAGGGTGAGTACATAAGTGTATGTGGTTGGGGTGATCACATGAGTGTGTGTGGGGTGAGCTGTGCAAATGACTGGGGGTACACGTGAATGTGTAGGGATATACAAATGAGTATATGTGGGTGGGGCCTGCACATGAATGTGTAGAAGTGCACATGAGTGTGTGTGGGTATGCTTATGAGTGCAGGCACCAGCAGTGTATCAGATGTTCTAGAACTTGGTTTACAAGTAGTTTTGAGCAGTCCAGTGTGGGTGCTGGCAATTGAGCTTAGGTCCTCTGTTAAAGGCTGCATACATGTGTTTATAACTGCAAAGCCATCTCTCCAGCTCCTAGAAACCCTATTTTTAGTAGAAAAGCCTTAATCCCAAGGCAGAATTGCTTACCAGAATGGAGTTTCAATTATGTTTAGGTCAAACACAGCATAACTCTTGTGATAATCAGAGATAATTGCTTTCTACTGCATTATGAGCTATGATTTCTGTGGTATATTTGAAATATATCCACTGTCTAAGAGGAATTATAATCCAATCTTGAATTTAAAACCTTAAACATATAATTGCAGCTAGACCTATTTGTTTGCATGTAACACATTGTGATATTATTCATCCTAGATTCTGTATCTACCCTGATCATCCCAGCAATTATTATTATGGGTCTTTTGTTTATACTTTACAATCTTCTTTTAAAACAGCGATATTTCACTTGTCTAATGTTTCTCATGCATCTCTTTTGCTTCTGCAGGAGGGATTTTTGAAACTGTGGAAAACGAACCTGTTAATGTTGAAGAATTAGCTTTCAAGTTTGCAGTCACCAGTATTAACCGAAACCGAACCTTGATGCCTAATACCACATTAACCTATGACATCCAGAGAATTAATCTTTTTGATAGTTTTGAAGCCTCACGGAGAGGTAACTATTTTTCCACATTTCTAAGATTCTTTGGGTGATTAGGCTGCTACACAGGTCACCTTTTCACTATTCACCCTTTTTCAAAGTAGGTTTCTTAGTGCAAATGGGTTGTAGGAATTCCTGGTCCCCAATGTCACTGATCAATGCAATCTGGACTTACCTAATGGACGCTGCCTGGTCCTATTTTCTGGGCCTTTCTGATTAGCTTATCCTTCAGTGCCCTCCACTCTATGATTAACTGGTTCAGCTGTGAATGGAAAATGTCAAGCTTGATCTGTTTTTCTTCCTGAAGCTGGGATACCACCATGAAATTGTACAGTGCAGTCAAATAAAACTTTGTGGAAGGTCACATCTACCAAGCATACAAAAGTGGCCAGAACATACGTAAGTCAAGCCTGGAATCATAAAAGGCTGTTTCGATGTGCTGGGCTTATCTAACATCTATTCATTTTTGTTGTTGATTTGCACTTTTCTGCAAAATCATAAAAAGATGAAGATTAAATCTGTGAGAACAAATCACAATTTGATTTTCTTTTTTTCTTCTGAACAGAAGACAAATACTCAAAAAGTAATATAATTTATAAGCAGGCTACAAGCTTCATCATGTGGTCTGAATCTTATGGAATGGAGGGGCTGGTTTAGACATCCCCTGGGCACTTGTGGAACGATTCACTAATTCTTCCATATTCATGAAGCATGGCCTCTAACAAAGGCACTGCTTACTTACAAGGTTAAAGATTTTGTGGAACCAAAGGTTGCTGCTCATTTTGACTCTATAAAGATTCCTTTTCCTTCCAGACACAAATCATACATAATCAACTCCATGCTTTTCGTGGTTCCCATGTAACTGAATGGCAAGTGTTAACAGAAATGTACTAGTTTTATCAGAGAATGTGTTTGCCTGAAAGAATTGCCTGAAGGTGTTACAATGCTACTTACAAGCAAAATGTAAAGTTTTCATCAAGTAGATGAAGATTAGTGCAATAATAAAGTTTTCACATATACCATATTCTTAGTGTAATAACCCTGTTTTCCGTAGAATAAAAGGCTGGTCATGGTAGTATATGCCAATAATCCCAGCACTAAAGAGACCAAGATGAATTTGGTGCCAGCTTAGCATGGATTTGAGGGCCACAGAGCAAAACACTGACTCTAAAAAAAGGTGGAGTTAAGGATTCCTTATAGTCAGAGTTTCTATTGACTCTCATACTCTATATCACAATCTCTCTTTCCTCTGCACCTTTCTCTGTCTCTCTTATTCCCTCTGTGCGTCTGTGTCTCTCTTTTCTCTCATATACTTTTGAACAATACCATGGAAAGCCCAGCCAATGACATTTAACAGTGATACTTCAAGCCACAAAAAAATTGAAGAAATTCCTGTGATCTGAAGATCCAACTGTACTTATAAATTAAACACTTCAACAAACAGAATTGTAAAAGATTGATTTGCTATCATGATATATTAGCATCCTAGAATCATGACATATTAACAAGAATTTTAATCCATTGCTCAAGCTGGATAAGACAATTTGGCTACTCCTGTGCACACACTTTATCTGGCTAGTGAACAGATACACATCTGGAAGTGTGCCTGGAAGGACAGTGACACCTTCAGCTGAACTCTGAGCATCTTCAAAGCTAGTGCAGGAAATCAGCACCACAGTGTCAGAAGCTATGTTTGAATTGTCAGCATCAGCTGCCCCTTAGATGGCTGCAGCACGGCTGTCAAAATTTTACCACATATTCTGTCTGAATCATTTCCTAGACACTTACAGAAACACATAGGGTTCATTACTTAATTTTTGTAAAACTGCATAATTATAAAATCCCCACCACAAATTCATTTATATAAATCTATTAATTTAATTTAGGAATTTAATTATTTTCATTTGACAACTCTAAAATTTATCTTGCAAAATTATAATTTAAGTATGAATGATGCAGGTAAATATATATTTAACACCCACTTGCATACGATTACTAGACACTATTCTTCATGTTGGGAGAGGATAAACTAATCTTTCTGGAAGGGAATTTGGTTAATATATATTAAATAATTTTAAAATATCAAGACCTTTTAGTAGTATATAGTAAATATCACCACCAAGAATCTAGAATCAAATAAGTAATTTAAGATGTAGGGAAAAAATATCAATACTGAATTATTACTTATCATAGTCAAAAATTAAGTGGATTTTAAATATATAAAATATAATAATGGCTTCAATAAATTACACCATTCCCATCTAGAATCTTTTCTTCCATGAGTAGAAGTACACTCCTGAAGAATTTACCCTACCTTGGGAAGGACATCATACTTTTTATTCAATATTAATCCCCATCACTGGAAACTTCAGTAAAGCATTATCCCTTGTTGATAAACTAACAACAGAGCTTTTGGTCTTCCCTGTAATATAAATACTCTAATTTTTTTAAATGGATGCTTTTGTTCTTATAGCACAAAAAAATTTGAAATAAAATTTCAAACAATTAAACAATTTTAATTTTTTGGTTGATAATTGAAAGAAAAAGCGGATTGACCTTGAACTGAAGTCTTCAGGCTATTACTCAGGCTATCTGTGGCTGTCCATATGAAATACCTAGGGTAGACTCAAGTGTCTTCTAAAGATCCCTTTACAACATGCTATTCCATTATTCTTCAATTAATTAGATATCATTTCTGCTGATATGTACTCTTTAGCAATAATTCAATAATGTAAAATTTTTATCTGAGTTTCAGAAGGATGGGAGTCAAAGCATTTTATAGTCACTCGGGGTGGGGGGGTTCTGAATTCTCTGACCATACTAATAGTTCCATTGTCATCTTGCCATATGACAGAACGTAATTCCTATGACATTCATTTGATAAATGGTTTGCTAGTTAGCTCACAGAGTACTCATGGGATCAAGGAAAGGATTTAGCCTTTATCTGATTGAAGGTAATGAACTGAGACCAGTAGCTCATTTTTATTTGTAGGGAGTTGGCCCTATGATTTATTGCTGATCAGTTCTACATTTACATTTATCAGTATTGGAAGCTGGAAAAGAACAGATATAAACACACAGATGGGAATTATAGGCGGTCTCTAATAGTTGAGTGGAGAAATTATGTAAAGAAAATGTAAATTCATAGAACTTTCTCTTTCTCACCCTCTTCCCTACCCTCCCTCACCATCCCTTTTCTTGTCTTTGAATATTATCAGCTTGTGACCAGCTAGCTCTTGGTGTGGCTGCTCTCTTTGGCCCTTCCCACAGCTCTTCTGTCAGTGCCGTGCAATCTATTTGCAATGCTCTGGAAGTTCCACACATTCAGACTCGCTGGAAACACCCTTCAGTGGACAACAAAGACTTATTTTATATCAACCTCTACCCAGATTATGCAGCTATCAGCAGGGCAGTTTTGGATCTGGTCCTTTATTACAACTGGAAAACGGTCACTGTGGTGTATGAAGACAGCACAGGTATGGTACTCACACAAGCCCTACTTGGGCATTTTTATTGTAACAAGCATGAGATGTGTCAGGTGATACATGCAAAAATACTCTCTCACATTAGCTAACTGAGAATTCTAAAGAAATTCCAAAATGCTACATATAGCAAATTCAACACATTTACCAAATGTAAAGTTAGGATTTTAAAAGTACATCAGCTTATTTATTTACATTGCGATCTAATTGCAATGCTAACTGTGAGGTTTCCTTAGTGCACCTCTACTGACAGTGTAATTGCAATCTCAGGGACCTAATTCAAGTATCTAACAAAAAATAGGTTTGCAAATAAAAAGTTATCACAATTTGACAACAAGCCAGAATTTGGTCATTATACCACTGTAGTGTACCATTTCCTGGGAAAGAAACTGTGAATCCCAGGGATGACCTCAGCACAAAATCTGGGAGCTTGGTCATAGCTATAACCAGCACTACACACCCCATTGCCATCTTACAGCATGCTCAATAAACTCTTTTAAAGTAAACCAATAGGTTCCTCCTGCTCGATTTAGAGTGAAGAAGAGACAATGGTATCTAATCATCAATAGATACTATCTTTGACCCCAGCCCATTTGAAGTTAGCCTTGCTGGCACTTCCCATTTTGTCTTCTGCTCACATTTCAGGATTTGTTGGTGAGCTGGTTCTTTTGTTAACATAGATGTGCTGTGTGAGTGTGCGTGAGAGTGTGTACGCGAGTGTGTACAGTGAGCCTAGAGTTCACTGATTCAGCTAGGCTTCCTAGTCAATGAGCTCCTCCTGCATCTGTTTCTACTACCATGCTGGGATTGCAAATGCGGAGTCCCATAGCTATCTTTTCCCTTGGCTGCTAGAAATCCAAACCCATGTCTTCATACTTGCACACCAGACTAATTACTAGCTGAAGTATCTTGTAAGCCCAACTATCTTATCACCTTCTGCCTTTGGTTTAAAGGGAGCCAATGAATCTCCCTTGTCTACATAAAATGTCCCAAATTTAGTTCACTGTTGAGTTGCCTCTACTGACCATATACTGATGATATGAGCTATGATGAAAAACCCAGCATTTCTTAAGAACCAGCAAGTTCTTGCTAAGTCCTCCTTCTGAGACTGGCTCCTCTAAGTGTGTGCTGCTTAATCATCAACAATTACACTTGTGTCTTTTCACAATCTCAGTTATTGAGTAATAATAAATTCACAAGGCACAGTATTTTCATTAGCAGTAATTTGCAATAGAATCTCCTTTTCCTTGAAATTTATGAGGCAAGTACAAGTTTTTTGTTGTTTATTTTAATATGGATTAGTAATGTTAATTATCAAATCATATGTTATACATCACAAGTCTATGTATTTCTATATGAATATATGTAAGTTACAACATGACTGTAAAAATTTAGTCAAAGAATTTTAAAGAGTTCTGAGAGGCCAAAGCAGAGAACCTGGTAGAAATTTTCTACAGGAGGTCTCTCAAGGCAAAATAATTTGAAAACTAACAACAAAAAATAACCTGCTTCTTACAAAATATGGTAACTTGGGCAGGACCCAGGAAGGGTGATATCAACATTCAATTGGTAAACTCACTCATTGTCCATGATTAGGTTCAAAATTCATCTTTCTCTAAGTTCCCTTTCAAGGGAAGAGAAGAGCTTTCACTCTATTATCAGTGATGTGTCTACATTCTATGAGAATAAACATTCCTCACAACTCAATTTCTTTTAATGTGCTTTCTGTTATAGGCCAAGGATATAGAGAAAGCTCAATAATTTTATGCACAAAGAATAATTCTATTGACCATCTGACCTTTTTGTCAAAAATTTAAAATAGCTCTTTTCTTTGTCTGCTGGGTTTGTAATAAGACTAATAAAATTGGCAGTGGGAATTAGTAAAAGAATGCACTTCCAAGTGTTTTGGCACCTTTTCATCCTTCACTGCCCTTTTCAGCAAGCCTTAGCTCAGACTATCCCCTGGAAAATGAGTACTGTGCCTCCTCTATTCAGCATTAAACTCTGGCTCCATTTTATACTGTCAAATAAAGGTGACTGTTATGACCAGAAGTACCCATTAATGTATTTTCCTACACCTCATCTTGTTTCAGAAACAAGTGAATGCGATAGGTGATTAGATATATAACTCATAAATATAATACACTAAACAGTTCCTATTGGGAAGGAAAAGCCACTGGCTGTTGTACTTTTAGTTTCACCTTCTTGATGTGCAGGATAAAAGCATATTACCAAATGAACTCCATAAAGCATATTTAAAGAGCCCTTAGGAAGAGCATAATACTGCAAACACAAGTGTAGTTAGATCTTTCCATGTTGCCTGTTTTGGTAAGTAGTTTCATGAGCTAATAAAATCAAACTAGCTCTCCTTCGTAGGAGCTCTCCTTGGCATAATTCCTCACTCTTTCTACATCTTTAGCAAAGCAAAATCACCTAAAAGGAAAATAAATTATAGAAACACTTGTGTTTAAGAACAAGTTCAAACAACGATATGGGCATTATGTATTTTAAGGTACATGTGGACAAAATATAATTAGTAAGTGGACATTATAAAAATTAATGTCCTAACCAACCTCTAACATCACAGAAGCCATTTACAAGTAAAAGCCATTTTTCGTAGCAAAACATCAGCCCATTATTTTTGTCATTGTTGACCATAAAGTAGAATGACCTTTTAATCCTTGCTATATTTATCTGAACTCATATGCTCAATAAATAGTTGTTGAAATTAAAATCGCAAATGACTGTATGTTACCTGATAAATTAAAGATGATTCATGTTAAAATGATTTTGCCTATAACATTAAAAACATAAATGAATAATCAACTGAACTGTTAAATTGGAACCTAGAGAGTAAGTGGATCAGCTGAGATCAATCGAAAAAGATATTTGGTGACTCTGACTGGCTTTAATAGTGCTTAACTCAGGGTTCTCTGGTATAGTAATTATCAAGCCATAAAAAGGAAGAAACAGCAAACCTGAAGGAAAGGACTTAGGTGTGCTCAGCACCACCTCTACAACAGAATTAAGTACCCATTAAAGAGCACTTTATTGGGATTTGTTTAGTAGGCGTTTGTTAAATAGCCTGAAGCCAGCACAGATGTCGTGGGACAAAATGCCCCATTACTCCCATAGAAGTCAATGGGATCAGCAGGAAAGTCTCTAAGGACAACATTCAATTCACACAGAACTTGCAGGCAGAATTTTGTCCTCTACAAGTTAAAGTACAGAATGACTCGAGAGCATTCTTAGAAAAAAGTGAAATTTTGACCTGCCTCACCTCTCCCCTACTGCATTCCCAGGTGCTAATATGAGTCATGTATCTCCAATCTCACATTCTGTGGTGACTTGAGACATCCTGAGAACTTGCTGCTCATAGGACTTCTCTCTGCTTCATTAGACCCCATGGAAGCCTGGCTTCTTTCCCTTAACACACAGCAGAAAGCTGAGAAGCTGAGCACCAAATGCAGCATGAAGTCTATTCAGCACTTCCTGCTTTCTCAACGCCTAGTTCAGCAAAATATAGTCTATGCCAGTTATATAGAACACAGAACCAGCAAACTTTACATAAAGAACAAATAGTAAAGTATACTATTGTGGCTTTGCTGCAGTGTTCATATATACAGATAAGTAAACATGGTATGTGACAATAAAACTTTATTTACAAAGGTATATGCTTGACTACACTTGACCCTTAGCCTCTAGGTTTTTCTGGATATAAAATATAAAGGAGAAGAAAGGAGGGAAGGGAGGGAGAGAGAACCAAAGCAAACATTTATGGAAGCTGAAGGTTATGCACATCGATGAAGCTCTACGGCTCCTTCCTCAATTGTTTTTGTTTTTTAAATGACAGTTCTTAACCTGTGTCTCATTCTCTGTGTGTGTTTCCAGGAGATATCTTAGTTCACTTGACAAATTTTCTTCAGTGTGGAACAAAAGTTGGTGATACCTTTCATTATTTATCATAAAGGTCATGACTAACAATCTTTATAACAAAAAGAAATTAGAAAAATAAAGCAATGATGGATTTATTTAACCAGATTTCTACATGATACAAGATCTTTCAGAATAAACACTAAAAGACTCAGGAAAACCTGAGCTTCAGTGTGTGTGTGTGTGTGTGTGTGTGTGTGTGTGTGTGTGTGTGTGTACATGTGCAGTACAAGGGCACTGCACATAACAGGCAAGTATTGTACCATTAAGCTATTATTCCAGTCCCTAAAATTCTGTCTGTTTTTATATTTAATTTGAATGGAGAATGGACTATCTGTGTATAAAAGTGAATGGTCAAATGGATGATGCAATGGCAAGAGGAATTTAAGGGGTCCACTACAGAATGGGCTTTCTGTAGTCAATGAGCTATGTCAGAAATAGACAGTTGTGCTAGCATTTTTATAATAAATTCAACAGCTGCATCAATTATGTTGTCTTTAATACATTGAGGATTACTTATTTCACTTGGTAGTGGCCATTGACAATTACAGGATCTTGTTTCTATCTTAATCACTAACCTTAACTCTTAGATCACATATTTCCTATCACATAACCCTTACAGAATGGCACTGAAGGAGTTTAAAGTCTACAGCATTAGAAATGGCCTCGCTGAAGGCACAGACACAGAGCAGACAGAGATGGCAATAGGGCCATTGCTGGTGATCAGATGTAAGAGAACTAAGCCACAGAGTCTTAAACATACACGGAGATGTGCTAAATGCCAAGACTGGGTCCAGTCAAATGGTGACTCAAGGGGATTGTTTCAAGCAAAGATTGTGGTAAACTAAAGGCCTGGGTAGATAGATGAGGGGTCATCACCTGTTGATATAGCTTCACATGCATCATATGAAATAGGTACCACTGTATTGTAGGATTAGACATCTCTACTTTTTATGAGCTTGGTGAGGAACCTCAATACTCCATTGGCTGCTAAGCTTGCTTAGCACTTGACTCTGACCTTTCTTAGAAGGTTTAACATATCAATATATCCATGTGTTCCTGATTTAATTTGAAAATAGATGGTGATATTTTATTTGTGGAAATAACAGCATTATGTTGGACTGTTGGCTGTTTATTCACACAAGCAAAGTACAGAGGCGTTCCACCACAACATTTGCAATCAAGAAAGAGCAAACTGCTATTTTATAATAATGGAACATTCAGGGCACAGCACAGCCATGCAACATGAAGGAACATAGATCAGGACACAGCCTGTTCTTCCACCCAATTCTTCTTGGCTCCCTGTGTTGTGTTCCTTTTCTTTTGTTTTGGCATAGGTGGGAAAACTTCTTTCTAGATTGGGACTCTTCAATGAATAAAGGAAAGAGTGAGTGTCTAGTGGTGTTTTAGAAAAGAGTTGCCATGTCTACACTGACTTTGGCAAGGGAGAGAGAGAGCGGAGGACAGGATAGTGGTAAAAGTATAGAAATTCTTTGCTCTTCAGACCCTCCAATCTTTTCCATTCAAAGAACCAGTACTAGAAGCTGTCACACTTTGTGATACCATGGTCTGAGCTCAACACTGTTAATGGGCACTAATGATTAAAACAGCTGCTGATTCTTTTAAGCTGATAACATTATAAGAATAATTTCTTTACAAGGCAATGAAAAATATGAACTAGCAGTCTATCAAGGATAGAATTTCACAAGTTCAATAGCATTTCATTAGGCAAACACCTTCATAACTGGCATAGAGCAAACAAGCAAGCATTTCATTGGGAAAACCACACTCATGCCTATGTTTTATTTTGTGAATAGCTTTAGACAACCATGTTAGAGCTTGAATTGTCCTTCCTCTTTAATATATTTGCATTTCCTGTTAGAAAATGCTTCATACCCAAATCCAAACAGAGCTGGTGAAGTTTCTGAGATATGGGGAAACCAATCAAGGCAACCTGGCATGAACAATCCTGCAGATGATTCCCATGCTGACTTGCTATTGCTAGATTCTAGCTCTGTTACCCAGTGTGTTTACTACAAGTTCTTCAGCTTTGTCATAAGAAAGTGACTGCTTTCTTTAAGTAATGTTGAAAGTGAGGACATGTATGAAGATATAAAATCCAAATGAACCATTACAGACTAATTTCTGATATTCTCTGTTCTCTCTCTCTCTCTCTCTCTCTCTCTCTCTCTCTCTCTCTCACACACACACACACACACACACACACACACACACACACACACACACACACACACCATAAGTAGGGAGAAGGAATGTTAGAATAGACTCCCTTATTGTAAGCATTTACTATTAGCAAAAATTACCACAAGCAAAAAACAATCCCTGACCGTTTGAATCCCACAGCCTGTTTATCTAAACAAAATGCAAAAGTAAATATTTAGTATACAAATAGCAATGTCACAAAGAAAGAAAAAGCAGCTAATAATGTTTGAGGGACTGGTACTGGGCAGTGAGTAAACTTGGAAATTTATGTAAGAATATCTGGGAAGTATTCATTAGTAAACATCTAAGTAAACCCTAAAAGTATAAGGACCAAGCAGTGTAGACACCTGGGGAGAGAATTCTAAATCTCAGAAGAAAATTTCTGGGGAGAAGGCCCTGAGCTGAAGTAACTCTCCAATGCTATGTCAATGATGCACCTGTCATTAAAAACCTTCCGTACATAGGAGCTAGAGAGATGTTTGCGTGAGTAAAAGCATTTGCTGTGCAAAACTGAAGATCTCAGGTCCAAACACATCATAAAAAGCCAGGCATGGTAACACAGGAGCCTACAACTCCAGCCCAGTGTGGGGGAGGCAGAGACATGAGGATACTTTAGTGTGCTGGCCACCACCTCACTCCAGCTTCAGTGAGAGACCTGTCTGAAGAAAATAAGATGGAGGGTGTTAAAACAGGACACCTGGCTCTTCCCCTAGTTACAATGTGTGTGCGTGAGCCCATGTGCCTGCACAAAGTAGCATTCATTAAGCACATACAATACAACACACACACACATACACACACAAGCACACACACACAAACACATACACATACACACACACAATATACCTGTACAAAAATAAAATAAAAACCTTCCATGTCTTAAAGTATTGGAATATATGAGTAAAGTATATTGAATTGTTATTTTAGACTTCTTTAAGCACACTATCTAGTCCTTGCCCCAAATATCTTTCAGCAACAGTAGGGGCTGTAACACAAGATTTGCCTAGTTCTTTGTTTACCTTGAGCCTAGACTTTCTTCAAGTTCATAATTGCTCTGGCTGTCAGTTAGTTGTACAGATGAGATCATGAAGAATGCTCCAGTGCAAGATATGTGATCAAGGTTTAAATGTCTGAATGACTCAGGAGAAATATGGCCACTGATGGTATCTCCCTATCTGAAGAGGAGCTTTGACTGAATAAATGAATAAAATGAAGCTTTGACTAAACCCTTATGGGTGGTCAGCTTTGGCACAATTAAAAATCTAAGCTTCCAAACAACCAATAGTACTCTTATAAGAGCATCTCCTGCTTTTTAAAGAGCTACTTCGTTGGCCTAAAACAGTGGGTCTTTTGTCACAGAAGGGTTCTATTGTGGATTTCTTCAGTGCCCTGTGTAAGATATGATTTAACTTCCAATACTGTATGTGTTACTCCTTGTAGGACTCAAACTCATAATTGCAACATACCATCTTGATTCTACCCTCCTAGAGTTTGATATATATATACATATATATGTGTGTGTGTGTGTGTGTGTGTGTGTGTATGTGTGTTTGATAAACAATATGGAAGGAAAAGTTATCATAGAAGAGAAAATCTGGAATTTGGCATGCAATTTTCAGTGTTTGGGATCATATCACAATTCAAAAGTGAGGTTTGAGCAAGGTTGGAAGAGATGAGCCATGTGGTACCAGGGAGTTCCAGGCAGAGCTGCTGCTGATGTTGGTGAAAGTGTGTCTGGTATATGATGAAGATAGTAAAGAGATCAGTGCGAATGGAGCTGAGTTAAACGATATTGGTGGTAGAAGAGGTCAGGGGAGAGGAACTGATAGATTCTCTAGGGGTATTAGAGATATCTGGAAGAATTTGTGCTCTGTGTGAAATGGAAAGCCATTGAAGAGTAGACTGAACAAAATCAAATTAACAATATATTAATAGATTATTCTGGATGATGTATTGATAAGGCACTCTAGAAAGTGAAAGTCATCATAGAAACCTGCCAGATTGCTAGGAAATGGAGGGAATAGCACTGGAGTAAGAGAGCAACAAACACTGGAAACATGTTAGAGGCTGAACAAGCTTAACACTCTGAGTGTCCCAATATGGGCCCCAATTGCAAGCTTTTCCTGTATGCCCCTTTCTCTTGCTTCCATTTACTTTGCAGTATGGCTTATGTTTGAATGATGGATCAAATAGCAAGGGGTCTTTGAGAAAGCTGTGTCAGCAGCATCATGGATATTCCCAGCTTGCACAAATCATTTTCTCCTGCTTTGACAACTTTTTAAAGCTGTCATATACACCTATCACTACTTTTTGTTACTGTATGACACAGACTTTGAAGTATAAAACTCAATTATCTGAGAAACTCAAGGCACTTTGAGTTGTAGACATTTGCCATAATGGACTAAGTTAAAAGGAAAGAAATAGAGTCCCATAACTCTCCTAAAGCAGCAGTTTTGCTGGCTTTCCAGTTGAGTCATATGTCAAGGAAAACATATTGCATTCCTTTGACATGAGATAAATGCCATATGGTAAGTTTATTTTTAAATAGTAGGTAAGAACAGGAAATCTATGTTCTAGAAGTCTTAGAAACTATTAATGTCATGGTAAGGGCAAGTAGGCTATGACTTCTCATACCTGTGGGTTAAAAAATAATGATAATAATATCTTTTTATCATTTGATGTTTGAAGACAGGAATGTGGATAAAAGACAGTCTCTCCAGCTTTAATATCATCTGAGATGGTAAAGGGTTTGAGTGCTGCCAACCTATAGAAAGCCAAATGGATGTTGTCTAACTTTCCTGTCTGTTATTAAATTCCCTGACCAAAAGAAACATAGTGAAAGAAATGTTAGAACTCATAACAATTGGCCAAGGCATGAACTGAAGCAGCTGCTCACATTCATACTCAAGAGCAGACAGAAACAAATGCATGCACATTGCAGGCCTCCTTTGCTTTTCCATGATTCAGGATCCAGCCCATGCTATGGTACTTCTCATATTTAGGCAGATTTTCCTATTTCTACTAATAATTGAGATACACTCCCCGCAAAGACATGCCACAGGCCATTCTCTTCTAGATAACTCTTCAACTGAGACTCTGCTTTGAAGTGATTTTAGGTGTGGCTTGATGACATTGAAAACTAACCATCACAGACATCAAGTATGGCCATGAATGTGCTAAATTTGAATTTTGACCTATATAGACATCAAGTGAAGTTGTGAACAGAGAGGTCTGAATTTAAGGAAAGTAGTCTGGACTTTGGATGCAGATGTGAATACAAAGTACTGAATCCTCAAGGCAGTGAGTACCCAGCAGAAAACCCAGTCCTGGATTCATTGTACATAGAAAGAAGTGGTATGCTGATATTTATTCCTTGGTTTGTTAATGATTTACTTAAGTTGTTTTTAGAATCTATCACAGTAGCATGAGATTCCCAGCTGGTAGTCTACTGCAGTCAAAGTTTTCTGACCCTTCAAGGCCCAGAATCTGAACAAAGCTCTTTCACCTGCAGTCTCAGAACTGCTTATAAAATAATTCCTTAGAGGCCTATGTTAATTACAAACTGTTTGGCCTATGGCTCAGAACCATTAGTACCTAGTTCTTATAACTTAACTCAACTCATTTTTATTAATCTATGTATTACCTAGGCTGGGCCAAAACTTCAGGCTATAGTCTACATCAGTTACTAGTCATTATATCACACATAGACAAAGTTTTAGAGCAAGGATTATTTATGTTATTTTATTTTAAAAGTCAGTGTGAAGGTTTAAATAAGAATGGTCCTCATATACTCATATAATTGAATGCTTAGACCTTGGTGAACTGTTGGGAAAGGTAAGGAGTTGGAGCCTTATTGCAGAAGGTATGACAGCTTTGGGGTTTCAAAATCCCATGCCAAGCCAGTCTCTCTCTCTCTCTCTCTCTCTCTCTCTCTCTCTCTCTCTCTCTCTCTCTCTCTCTCTCTCTCTCTCCCCGTGTGTGTGTGTGTGTGTGTGTGTGTGTGTGTGTGTGTGTAGGTAAAGTCTTGCAAGGCTTCCTTTCATGACACATATATTCTATTTCCTTCCCTACTGTCCTTGAAAGCCCCTCCCCCCACAGTTTCTGGTTTACTGAACTCCACTCACACACAAACTACCACCTAGGATCTACATATGAGACATAATATACAGGATTTATCTTTCTGAGTCTGGGTTATTTCACTTAATATGATATTTTCCCATCTCTTTCTTCTTCCTGCAAATTTCATAGTTTCATTATTTTTTGTGCCTGAATCAAATTCCATTGTGTACATGTACATCCGGGAAGAATGAATTAAAAATGAGATTAACATAAAAAGAAATGTCAGTGATTGAAAGAAATAAACTCTAAGAATCTATAGAGAAATACAAACACAAAATAACAACTATGTTCTTGAATGCTAACAGGTCTTACACCCTTGGAAACCCTAGTTAAATGATTTAAGGTCCCAACCATCCTGTAAATAGGTGAATTACATGCTCTTACGAATGTATTCAAATAATGACTTAAGTGTTAGGGGTTGGCTTGGTTGTGTTTTTTAGAATAAAATTTGTCTATTTATTTTATATCCCAACTGCAGTTTCCTTCCTTCTTCTCCTCTCACTTCCTCCCCCATCCACTTCTCTTCTGTTTCTGTTCAGAAGACAGCAGGCCTCCTATAAGTATCAACAAAGCATAGCATTTTAAGGTATGATAAGACTAAGCACTTTCCTTGTATTAAAGATAAGCAAGGCCATCCAGTATGAGGATTAGGTTCTCATAAGCTAGCCAAAGCATTAGGGACAGTCCCTGATCCTACTGTTAGAAATCCTACAAAAAGACCAAACTACACAGCTGTCAAGATATATCCAGAGGACCTAGCTCAGTCCCATTCAGGCTCCCTGATTGTCAGTTCAGACTCCGTGAACTCCTATGCATCCAAGTTAGTTAATTCTGTGGATTTTCTCATGATGTTCTTGACTATTCTGACTTCTACAGTCCTTCTTCCCTCTCTAAAACAGGATTCTCCAAGCTAGGCCTAATGTCCCACAGTGAGGTTCTGCATCTGTTCAATCATTTACCAGATGAAGGCTCTCTGACAACAATTAGAATAGTCACCAATCTATAAGTATATCAGAATATTGTTAGGCATCATTGCATTGACATTTTTATTTCTCCAATTCTATTTGGTTCTATCCTAGATCTCTAAGACATCCAGCCTGTAGGTTCCTCGACCCCGGTCAATGTCAGGGATAGGCTAACTCTCATGCCATGGGTCTTGGGCTGGACCAGTCATTGGTTGGCAGACTCAAACAATCGCTGCACTACCTTCACACAAGCATATCCCATAGGCAGGGCAGACTGCAGGCTAAAGAGAGTGAGGCTGGTTTGGTGTCCCAATCCCTCCACTGGGAAGTATTATCTGGTAACAGGAGATAGCCAATGCTAGCTTTGTATCTGTCATTGCTAGGAGTCTTAGGCATAAACCCCAAAGATTCTAAATCATACCAGAAGGACACTTACTCAACTATATCAATAGCAGCTTCATTTGTACTAGCCAGAAACTGAAAATAACCTAGATGTCCCTCAACTGAAAAATGGATAAAGAAAATGTAGTACATTTACACAACAGAGTATTACTCAGCTGTTTAAAAATAATGACATCATGAATTTGAAGGCAGATGGATGGAACTAAAAAAAATCATCCTGAGTAAAATAACACAGAAACAATCACCCAAAAAAACCTGAGATGCACTCATTTATAAGTGGATATAAGCTTTAAAGTAAAGGATAACTATGCTACAACAATCCACAGACCCAGAGAGGCTAGCTAACAAGGAGGGCCCAAAGTAGAGACAAAATAGATCTCATGAGTGGACTAGGGCTGTGTGGAAATGGGATCATGAGGAATTACTTTGTGGGTGAATGGAGTGGGGAGAATATTGAAAGAGGTGACTGGAAAGGAGGGGATTTCAGGGTCAAATAGAAATGTGGTGCAAGGGAAACAACCAGGTGTCTGCAAGGGTCACTTAAGTGTTTTATTGTCCAGCAGATTCCCTTGCATTTACCCAGCAGAAATGAGGAAGACTCTGTACACAGTCAATATCACATAAGAGATAGTGAATATTTCACTTTCATTGTGCACAACTTTGCCCACTGTGTTGTTAGGACCACAGTGCTACTCAAATCACTCTCACTATATGACTGACTGCCCATGATTCCCAGTGAATTAACAGAGGGATAAAAGGTCCTTGCTATAGAATCCTAACAAGGCAATAACTACAGTTCATTGTTTTTCTCTTCCACTTGTTTAAAATTTTGATATATCTACCCCTAGCCCTTTGCCCAGAACTCTGCAAAATTTCAGAATCCTGTTCAGAAAATCAGTCTTTAGATATTGTATGCAAGGGGCATAGCTTTTAGCTACCACAGATATTATCTAGAATTCAGGCCCAAAATATATTACTGGAGTTTACTGCAATATAGGAAATCTAAAATATTTGGGATAAGTTCCCCATGAGTTTCTTTGTGATCAAGAGACACAATGCTTCTTTACTGATACCAACAATTTATCTTTTTGTTGTTGTCATAATTTTGAAAAATCATATTCCAAAGCTTTGCACCAAGGCATGCTGCACTTCCCCAGGTAATTCGTGTCTTTCATTTCCATTTCTCAGCTCAAATTTTTTATTCCCTCTGGAAGAGTATCAATTTATACATAGATGCCCTTAACAATCCTATTAGATGTGGGTATATTAATATACCCACACATTTGTGAAATGCCATTTTGCATGTTTCTAAGTTCAAATGAAGAAGAAATTAACATTTAAAATGTGCGATCTGATCTTCGGGTCCCAGTAGTTTATTACACTCATTTTTACAACATCAAACTCACTCTTATGGTTTAATAGACAGGGAATTGGATTAAGACTCAAGAAAACTGAGGCACTCTCCTTTTGAAATGAAACTCATTAAATAGAATGAAAGGTGCCCGAGAGTAGATTGGACTGCAGTGTCCAGGAGAGAATGGCTTACACTGAGAGGTGTTCAGTAGCAATGTAAGGGGATTCCTGCATCAAGTTAGGCTTTGACCTTTAAAATCCCTTTCAATTCCAGGTGTTTGTCACTCATTCTCAGGGTTGATCTAGACAATTAACCTCAAGGAACCTCACTTTCCTGTTCATGAAATAGCTCCAGCACCTGTACACTTCCAAAGAATATTCTAGATTTAGCAAGCTATTTATAAGGCAAGCAGCATACTGGGAAACAGGGACAGCGTAAATAGCAAGGTTCGTTATTATTAAAGAAGACAAGGAACATTTTTACACATCCACTGGAAACAGAAGCAGATCTTGTTCCTCTTCCATATGTTCTACCTGATGCCGCAGCTCCTCAATATATAGAGATCAGCATTTTTTCTGTGTCATACTTGAATATACAGAGGACACAACCAAAGTGTTTAGAATTAGCCATGTAGACATGTTTTAAATGTTATCTCTATTTGCAGCATGGTTCATATTCCTGTGAAACAAAATGGCCTTACTCTAAAGCTCTTTCCTAATTTGATGTTTCTAATTGTATGCCTGGGGGCAAGGAATAAGAGGAGGAACTCATGATATTACTTCATAACCATGTGTTTTGTCTTTGAAGTTAGAGAAAAGTTTCAAGAGGTGCACAGTAAACGTGTATGCCCACGCCTTCATTCACATGCAGCAGCCATGTCTACCTAACCAAATTCATTTTAATCTTCTCTCATTCTTTCAACATAGAAAAACTACAAGTGGGGCATGGTGGTGTGCCCTCTCCCCATAAGCCTTGCTTGATAGGTTGGGGCAGGAAAATCAGAAGTCCCAAGTCATCCTAGTCTATGTGGTATATTACACTTTGTCTCAAAGTTTCAATGTTTAGAGATAAAAGCTCTGGGTTCAGTTTTCAGCACTATGCAAAAAGTGCGAGTAATAATAACTAAGAGCTCTATAGAACCACTGGAGAATAAATTGTAAAGATTCTGACAATTTTGCTCAATAATACATTGTTGTGGCTACTTTCGAAACCGACTTTCTTCATTACAGCTACACTCCAATCCATCAAATGTAGGAAGCTTAGCAATGAAACAATACTGCCAAAGAAACACATCCGTGGATAATTCTTTTTTTCCTAATTGCCCCAGCAACATTTTTGCAGTTCATTGTGACATTGCTTTGGTCTTCTTTGGTCCAGAACTTTCCTTTGTCATTCATGACATTGGTATTTATAGAGAATCAAGATGAGATCAGAGTTTTAAATAATGTCACTCACCTGAATCTGTCTGGTCCATTTCTGATCTATATTTCAATCTAAAATGTCTCCACCTCAATGGGCTAGAAAAAAACCACCAAATTCCGAGTTTAACATATACCATTGACATTTCCGTGTAACTATGGTCTTGGCAGGGCTGGGTCACATGATCAGGGCAGGGATTCAAATGAGGATGTCAGAAAGCTGGGGGATGCTCTTAAATCTGTTTCCTTTCCCTGAAGTCATTATTTGTTTAACAAATATGTTTTTAACTAGTCATTACAATGAAACATGAAATGATTGATGGATTGCTGCAAATGCAAATATAAAGGAAAGCTCTCAGCAAGTTTCCTCTCCTGTGAAAGAAGGAAAGACTTTTAAATTGTAAATGCCTTATCATTTGCCCTTGAGGGCAGAGAGGCTTGGCTTAAGGCCTCAATTGCTTCCGGAAGAGAGGTTCAAAGTCTCTGCCTTGGATCTGTAATCTTTCAGTCTGTAGATCTCCCATTCCCCCAAAGCCAATTTCTCAACAAAGGCAGGAATGAGTTTTCTCATTTTCAAGCTTAGTAATAATTGTTATAAAGACAAAAGTTTTCCAATTAGAAAATGACCCTCTGTATTGAGTTACTGCTCCTCTCTCTCTCTCTCTCTCTCTCTCTCTCTCTCTCTCTCTCTCTCTCTCTTTCCATACATATTTTTCTTTTCTGAAAGTATTGTGAAAATGTATGGTCATTGAATGCCAAGACAAAGTCTGATGGGTTAATGCTGGTCTAGAATTTACTTTCTGTTTTGTGACATAGAAAAGCAGAGTCATTGATTTAGGAGAAAAAAAAAAAAAAAAAAAAAAACTACTTAAGAAACTTAAGGCAGACTTAGCTTTAAGCCCTAAACCTGCTACATTGCTGTCACCTCCAGCAAGTAACTCTAACCTATTGTAGGCCCAACAGTTTTCTATGTATAAAATCAAGGGCAAATAATACTCCACCCACCTAAGGATACTTTCTAGTATGAAAATCTCCAAGAATTAAAGGCTTTGTAGAGTTCAGCACATGCTTAGGATCTAATGAGCATCCAGGAAATAAGTCTTCTTGAAGGTGAATGTGAATGGATGAAATGGAAACTGGTGCCTGTCAACTTTAAATGCCAACAGGGTTCTGGCTAGGAAGATGCACTTCAAGGTTGACATTCCATTTGGCAAAGAACAAAGGAGCAGCAGCTCTTTGCAGCATATGAAATGTACTTTTAAATTTTTTTCCTCATTTTATTTAAAGGCCACATTGAGCTCTCCTAGATCGTCATGCTCAAGCTAAAAAAGAAAAAAAAAAATCTGTGATAGCAGAGCTTGAAGCCTGAAGAAAGGAAGGGAGGAAAATTGGTCTCTGGTTCTGTTTTTCCTTCTCATCAAACCATTTTAAGCTTCAGTGTTCCCTCAGTACCAATACCATGTATTTATAAGGCAGGGCAGGGACATGGAAAGACAGAGCATTAGACTCACAAATCGTCTTAATCTATGGTTCCTGCTAGCTGTTCCTATAGCCCCAACTAAGTTATTTAATTGCTCTGAGCCTTGTTTCTGTATCTGAGATAATAAACATGATAACTTGCTTCATAGTGCTATATGAGGCCTAACTAATAAAAAAATAACAAATATATAAGTGTTCCATTCTACCCCACTTGGTGGTGGTTCAGAAAAAGAAATTGGTAAGAAAAAAAAAAAAAGAATGTTTTAGTTTTGGTTCTCATCTGATTTGAAAAGGAGTGAGAGCCCAGAAAGACTATTGTTCTAATTTTGATTTTTATGAAAAGAAGAAAGGAGTGAGTGGAAAATGTACTAACTCCTAAGATAGTTCTGCAATAGTCTCCCTCATCTCCACTCAATTTAACTCTGAAAATAGTGTCATGAAAAAATGGTCGCACTTCAAAATCAAAGCTATCTCCTGTGCTGGAGAAGCCTTTCCAATGTAAGCTGAAATAAATGGAACTACTGAGAGGAGAGCAATAAAAAATAACAGAGAAAGAAGCAAATGTCTCACATCTGGAAGGGGCTGGAATCCATGTACCATCCTGTACCATGCACAGCACAATTTCCATACAATTTCCAACTGAACACTCATATAAAGTTTAATATTCTCTGTTGATTACTTCTGGCTAACAAATTCTAAAGGCACTGAACTGCAGACTTTCTTTCAAGTCAATTTTCCAATGTGATGGAGAGAGAGAGAGAACATCATGCAGCCCAGCAAACACCAGTTAACATCAGAGTCGTGAGCTAGAGCTTCTACAAATGTAAACCTTGCCTAATAATGAACTTCTATTAGGGAAAAGTGCAATTCAGGTGAATCCAGACCTGACCTCAGATAAAGCCAATATTCCATCAATTTATGCTGCTACGTACACCTTGCTACAACTATCAGCAGTTATATTTTAAATGACGTTTCTACTTTCACTATTATACTCACCCCAAATCATATAGCACATTTTAATCAAATAAGGACTTAACCAACCCAACTATCTAACATATTAGGAAGAGATACAATGAGCCATTTATAAGTAGTTTATTGTGCTACCAACAAAGAAAAATTTTATAAAGCAAGCAGACTAAATATCTGGTAAGTGACATGCTAAAAATAAATATTTGATGATAAGTTTACACAACTCAGAAACCCCAAGATATCCTTGTATTCATTGAGTTTTTAAATGATAACAGACATTGGGACTGGAAAGATGGCTCAGCACTTAAGAGTGCTGCTACCTGCTCTTGCAGAGGATCTGAATTCAGTTCCTAGCATTCACATCAGTCAACTGACAACTTCCAGTAATTCCAGATCCAAGGGATCTGATGCCCTCCTCTGACCTCTGCTGGCGTAGATACATGAGCATGCATGCACACTCACATACATATTCATTTTTGAAAATCTGTTTCTAAAAATGATAAGATGCTATTTTGTTGAGTACCTCTAGAAACTTCAAACAAGCTTTTGTTTGTTGAAGTTTCATAGTCATAGACTTGATATCTTAAAGGCTTGTAGTGTTAGCTGAAAGGTTGAAAGGACAATTGCATGCTAAATAAATTCAAAATGCAGTTAGGAAAATTGTGCTTCCAAGCCACACAGACCCACAAATGGAAAATATCAGTGCAATCTACTGAGAAGGGGGATGACAAATATGAAGTCAATAGTGTAACCTTTAGGTTGGTGGCCGCTTGATACATTTTGGGAATGTTCTGCCATCGACTGTAAATGGCAATAAACAACACTGATCCATCTCTGGTGCATGATTGGATGTCATTTTCCAGGTCTAATTCGCCTGCAAGAACTCATCAAAGCTCCTTCCAGATACAACATTAAAATCAAAATCCGCCAGCTGCCCTCTGGGAATAAAGATGCCAAGCCTCTGCTCAAGGAGATGAAGAAAGGCAAAGAGTTTTATGTGATATTTGATTGTTCACATGAAACAGCTGCTGAAATCCTTAAGCAGGTAAGAGACCTGTAGAGGAGGTAAAAAATGGGAGAAATATATATTTCTTCTTTCTCAAAAAATGGCATTTGGTTTTGGTTTTCATTTGGTGCAGCCTGGTACAGCCACCACAGTATCGGGTGAGCCAAAGACTAATTTTCAGGCTCTTTTTAAGGAGCCAAGTTCAGAGTCAATTGTGATGTGTGTGTCCTGCTCTGTATGTGCTGTGTAATAAGTGGACCCTGATAGCAGATGGGAGGAGAAGGTAGATTCTCCTGGTGATGCTAATAGCTGTGTTCTTTACATGTTCTGAGAAGATCAAGCCGCATCTCACTTGTGTAAGACCTGACATACATGGCAAGACCTCTGTGGCCTAAGCTGCAGGATTCTAAGTACAATAGAAGAGGGAAGAAAGAAATCTCAGCCCAGGGAAGGTACTTGTATGAACAGTAAGCTGCCTTGCCTTCATCTCCAGAGACTGTAGGTAGAAACCAGCAATTTAAAAATCCACCACAGATGAAAAGTCATGTTCATAATAATAATAAAGCAGCTATAACTGAGTTCTGAAGACTTTTATCTAATAACTAAGAAAATTCAAAATCTGTAAAAGATAAAGCACTGGTTCCAAATCCTCCCTATAAAGTGACTCTAGTTTCTAGGGACTTGTGGCAACAACTGCATACATTTGGAGTTGCTATACTCAAGATGGCAGATTTGGGCCAGAAGTTCATCTAGAAAGTATATAGGTGCATCTAGAAATACTAGTAAGAAGTTTCAAATATAATACTAAAAATAACTGTCAAAGAACTAAATCTAGAGGAAAATCAGAAAAAAAAACCACATGCAGCCTTTATAATTAAGTAGATAAATCACATAAACCAATGTCCTTACCAATATTTTAAAGTAACACACACTATATAATGTGCACAATGATTAAAAACAGCAGAGAGTGTTAATGCATGACAATTTTATAAGAGCACCAGCAACTTCCAGTGAATGAGTACTGGGAGTCTTGAACCACTAGGATGTTGTATTCTGGTACAGTCATGTATCCTGAGACCCCATGGTTCTATGGCCATACACTTCTACAGCCACAGAGTTAAAAATTAGAGCTGTGGTTGCCCCAAAAGTACATACTCAGAAAGTCAACCATTTGTGTGTATTACCCACAGAGTGATTCTATTTATCATTTAAGAAGTGGTTCTTCTTAAGGCTTCACTTATACAACATAGCTGGTTAAAGTACACAATAGGGTGTAGATGAGAACTGGAAAAATAATCATCTAGATCTCATGTGCAACTCTCAAAATAAAAAGAAGCAAGCCTTCCCAAGAGCCTCTTAGAGCAGAGAGTGGAGACTTGTGTTACATTCAAGAGAATGATTAGCTAATGAAATGTATGTTGTATTCAATCTGACTAACACTACTGGCACATCTTTCCCAAAAGACTGGCCTGAAATAAGCAAGAGAAGAATGTTGGGGGTCCTGGCTGTGAGACTTTTTCTTTATTAATAAATATAAGCACTATGTTCCTTTCATAGTAATGTTTCTAGTAGGTTACAGATTATATCTTTCAAAACTAAACTAAAACAAAACAAAACTAAACAAAACTAAACCTATAAGAGAATCATTCCAGAAAATCTCTCTGGTAGTGATGGATGTCTGGGGATGGGGTGAGAAATGGGATTGGCTCTCCCTTGCTCTGGTCAATGATACAAACACCTTTCTTTCACCTTCCTTTTAGGTTTTCAGACTGTGTTTCCTTTTACTGATCACTTTAGTGGTAAGATTGTCAGTGGTTTTTAAGTTACTGGTCAGTAAGTTTAGTAAAAATTATAAGAAGCTACTCAGCTACTGTTTTGTTTTGTTTTGTTTTGATTTTTTCTCTCATATTGCATGCGGACCACAGGTTCTCTGTAGTATAAAGTTTCTGGCCTGGTCTTTCCAGCCTAGCCCTGAGGTTCTGACCCACAGACCCACAGAAACACACAGATGCTTACATTAATTTTATGCAGATCAGCCTAGGGCCCAATCATCTAACTTGCTAACTCTTTACTCTTAAACTAACCCATGATTCTTATCTTGTTCAACCATGCAGCTCGGTACCTTTTCTCAGAGCAGCATAGTGGTACTCTGCATTGCTGGCTTCTCTGCTGGTCTTTCTGGCATCTCTCTGGTATCTCTGCTATGCTCTTCCTGTTCGCAGGCCATAACTGGTGGATATCTCTGGGATATGTTAGGCCATAACTGGTGGATATCTCTGGGAGGGCTTTTTTGTAGGAAAATGGGGCAGGGGTGGATCTGTGGGAGACCGGAGATAGGGGGGAGGGACTGGGAGGAGAAGAGTAAGAAGAACTACAGTGGGATTGTATTACATTATAAATAATTACCCTGCCTACTGGTTTAAAAAAACACTGATTGGCTGAAGGCAAACAAGACGTGTAGGTGGGACTACCAGACTACAAAAACTCTGGGAACAGAGCTAGGTTCTCTGCACATACCCTATCGTTATGTAGGTTGGTGACCTAGTGGGAGTCTCAACAATGGGAAGGGGGTGTGTCTCTCACTCTTGCCTGTACTTAGGACCCATTTCTCACTGGCTTACTAACCTAGCACAGACCCATACAGCATTCATTTTTGTCTCTTTGGTTTTTGTGAGCCTCTATGAGCCCTAGTTAGTTGATTCATATGTTTTTTGTGGTATCCTTGACCCCTCTGGCTCATATAATTCTTCATCCCAATCTTCCACAGGATTCCCTACATTTCAAGGGTGAGGTAAAAATCTAATGCAATGGAAACTCCCAGGAATCCACAAGGGTGACCCTAGCTAAAACTCCTACTAATGGAGGACACAGAACCTGCACCAGCCATCTTCTGTAACCAGACATGGTTTTCAGAAGAGAGACTGAGACACTAGCTCAGCCATAAATCCTTCAACCTGCAGTTTGTCCTTCCTGAAAGATGTGCAGAAGTAAAAGTGTCACAGAAGTTGTGGGAGTGGCCAGCCAATGACTGATTAAGCTTGAGAACCATGCCATAGAGAGGAAGCCCATGCATGACCCTGCCTAGAGGGCCAGGAACCAGAATCTGGATAACCCAGAGACCTAGAAAAGAACCACATGTATTGGAGAAAAAAAGTCAAAGAAATAATTCATAATAATACTCTGTTATACTCATAGACCAGAGACTAGCATAATTGTCATCTGAGAGGCTTCATCCAGCAGCTGATGAGAGCAGAAGCAAAGAGCCACTGCCAAACTTTTTCTTAGACCCACTAAGTGGATTTCTTGCTGCCTGTATGAGCAAGAGTGTAGGAACATCTCCTGGAGCATGTTGACCTTTCAGGGCACACATTCCTGAATAAAACTGGATTTTCCTTGCCCAGAAGCCATCAATTGTCAATAGCTAGGAATGCAACTTCATTAGATCCTCTCTATTCATGCTGTAAATTTTGGCTAGCTTGATCTCATGTAGTTTTTTTTTTTTCTTTGCATGTAACCTCAGCCACTATTAGTTCACACACTGTCATGGCTGAAAAATACTAATTCATTAGAGAATTCTCCTTCTGGGTCCACATATCTTTTGTTTCCTCTTCACAATGACCCCTGAGTCTTGCAGGTACCAAATTTGATATAAATTTTACTATTAACTTGCAAGTAGTTTTGAGGAAGGAACCTGTTAGAAAGGTTAAACTGCATTATGTGTACAAATGAAGTTACTCCTTTTGAATTAGTGCAGAATACCTAAGCTGGCCTTGTAGGGATTCACTGGACAAACAGAGCCTCTTGTATTGAATACTCAAGAGTTTGCTATTCTGGTTTAAATAATACCCAGGAACTCTGTGTGATTCTCTTCAAATGACTCCATTAGCTTTGGTCATTGACCTATAAAAAACAAGACAAGTACCTTGTCTATAGCTGTCTAAGGAGCTCTCTTAAGAAGTGGGGGATTCAGATACATAGAGCTGATTCTGGTTATAATTTATTCAAGGAAAAAAATGAATGAGGCTCATGTCCTTGAAGTGGGGCTTCTCTAGATGATAATTACAGTGCATGGCTGTTTATACTCCCCCGGAAGGCATTCTGTTGTAAGTTTAGCATGTGCACTTAGGAATAGAAGAAACTGGAGCTCTGCTAGGTAAAGGGGCCCACACAATTGGACTCTGTATGGATCCTGGCAATCAAATAGTCTCTGCAGGTGACCAGATGTGAAAACCTATGAAATCACATCACCATGAAGGATTCTCCTTTGCAATGGATGTCAGAAGCAGACTGCAAAAATTTCTAGGAAAAACACACCCTGTTCTTCCTATGAAGCTGGTATTAATAAATTTCTTCTTCGTGAATGAAAATAACTACTGAGAACACTCTCTCAGGTCAGTCTGGAATCCCCTTGCTGTTCCTGTCATTGCCTTGCTCTCTCCTGCACTTTCATCATATTTTCTGGCTTGTTAATGCTTATTAGGGGAAATTAAATGCACTTTAAGGAAGGTATTTGACATTTATCTGTAAGTTTAAAAAATGGAGAAGAGTCTATAGTTATTATTGAGTATGCTAATTACCTGGCAAAGTGATTATTCCTATTCATATTGAACAAGTACTATATGATGAGAATTTGAAAAGTTATTTCCCCAAAATTAGTTCAAAATTCAAATGTCAAGACTTGATTAGACTTGAGAAAAGTATAGCTTTCTCGTGAACATTCGGCCTTTGCAAATATCTGTAGTCACAGTTTATCCCCAACAGCTGACAGGGCACATGGGTCAGGTTACAGGTTAACCACACACACACACACACACACACACACACACACACACACACACACACCTTATTCATGTCTGGAGAGCATGCTGGTTTTTTTCTATCTACTGTGTTCCTTCCTTATTCTAATGTTCCAAGGTCTCTCCTCTTCAGTGACAATCCCTTATACACACTTCTTCTCATGGAGTTATTCTTCAAGGAATTATCTGACAGGAAATGAGTTTCTATGATGAAAATATGAGTAGGACAACATTATATGTGGCACTCGCAACCTGAGCAGCCATCTCAATTAAGGGCCCATCTCCCAGACAAGATTAGTAGCATTCTTCTATTCCAATTGCAAATTGATGCTTAAAGATCATAATTTTATCTCTATGAACTGAGTATGTTTTTAATATAAGACACTGACACCTACAAAACCTGAACCTGCCTCTTTCTAGACTTCTTACAAAATGGCAGCCTCCAGTAATGTCACATCCAAGGGAACAGGTAGGGAGCCTGAATACAGTGACCTTGATTAGTCTGTATGCCTTATTATGCATTAAAAACAAGAGAGACAGGGCATTTTCTCTGTTTCCTTAAATGCCACTGCCCACTATGTTTTGTCATATAGTGAGTTTATCAGGCAACAACTGAATAAAGAAATGAATGAATTGTGAACTGTATTTGGGGACTTTCAATAAGTGATCTGCAGAGTAACTTCCTCCTACCTACCTAGTATACTAGGGAGAGAGCTCACTAACAGAGTACCTAGCTAGCACGCATGGGACCCTAAGTTTAACCTTTGGCATTGGCATGGGGAGGGGTACACTGTACACCAAGAATGGTGCACTACCAACTTGGTGAAGGAACATTTGAGCTATTCATTCCTTGTGGCTTCATTTTCCTCAAAAGTCAAGCTTCATTCTGTCCTGAGACCTTACAGTAGTAAGAAATGAAAATGCCTGCAAATCTGTACTCCACTGCAGAAAAATCAGTTTGGCATTTTGGACAGGATCAAAATCTCTTTTAACTTTTATAACATAACTGACCAAAGGAGACTTTTTCCGACATAGTGGCCTACATGATGATGTCGTATAGATGGGAGGAAGTGCCTGTGAGGGCTTTTTTTCACAGGAAAGCTGCAGTAGGGTCCTGCTAACTTCCAGAGCTAGAAAACTGTCCAGGGTGATCTTGAGCTACTGTTTCCAACTTAGGAGACCTACTCTATCATTTACATGAGCACACGCTTCAGGAGAGTCAGCTCTTCCTCACACTTGTAGCAGCAGAGAAAGCAATAATCTAGAATTGAACCATAAAATACTTAGAATAAAAATGTTTTATAATGTTATATTGCATTTTTCTTATCAACATGCATACTCTTGAATTTTCCCATTTTTTCTGTTCTCATTCAATTAACATTAAAACAAGGTCATGAACAAATTTTTTTTTCTTTAATGCTTAGCTTTTCTGCTAAGAAGTATGATGGCTATGCTGATTAATCAAGTAATTCTGTCCATTGATTTTTGCCTTGTATGTGTTTTGCCCACAGGCTGTGATGAGGGCAAACAGAGGTGATTAGACAAGGTTCTTTGTCTCTCAGGACTCGAAGCATTACTGAGCACAGCCAGGCAGTGCTGAGAGCTGCAAACCTGTACCTTCTAACTGGCTTCTTAGTCCTTATTTTCTAATAACAGGGTAGACAAAATGCCTTATGGACTACTCTTGTTTAACACCTGCTGTATGCAAGGCGCTGTGCTAAATATACTAATGTAACAGTCGTTTCATCATTGTAAGAATACTCCCTATCCCTCTCCTCAAAAGAAAACCCTCTATACAAGAAAATGATTGTTTGGAGAGATTATGCATCTTAGATAATATCACATAGCCAGCAGGTAGTAAGATGGGCATTGAAACTTATCTAAAGATTTAAACAAACTAAGGATTTAGTTTGTGTTGCATACGAGTTGCCAACCAATTATCACAGTGATCAAATCTAGAGCACATGTTACATTAGCCTCTGCTTCTTCAAGAAAGTTGCTTCCTTTGATTCTCAGATACCCAACTGTTTCTATCTTTTTTGAAGGTCCATATTTATAGGCCTATGCATATAGCCCCAGTGGTCAAGGACAGAATGTGGTAGAAACAGTACAAAAAGTAATTCTGTATTTCAGCCAATGTTGGAAATTAAAGGTGTTAGAGATGTGACTAAACAAACAATAGTAATACAGCAGTAAACCTTTGCCTGCCCTCTGAGGGAAAATGAAGACTCTGAAAACAAGGTCACAATAACTTATCCATCCAATGGCTACAAACTGGTCTGAAACCATGATGTCACCTTATAAACTAGTAAGGAACAATAAGTAGAAACAGGAAGGACAATGAGTAGAAACCTGGGAGTCTCGTTGGAAAAGTTTGGTTCTTTCCCCTAAAATAGATAATAATTTCTATGCCTTTAGTACTTCCTATTTGCTAGTATGTGCTATTCATTTGGCTAGGATAATAATTTTTTTTTTGTCAGCTTAAAATATCCTCAAACTACAAGTGAGAGAGATGCCAGATGTGGAACTTCAGGCCAGGCCCTATTGGCCTCATTGCTGTGTTGTTAATGGTGTTTTACATACACCCAAGGGATAAAACCTACAGCTCCTCTTCAGCTTCTGTTAGAATCCCTCACCCACAAATAGGATTATTAGATTCCAAGCTGGCTATGTGTGTCTTTGGCATAGAGCTTCCCATGCTCATGGATTCTCTCATCAGTGTTGAGATATAAAAAATTATGCATTGCCTTGTACTTAGTAGGTTGTCTAAGAAATGAGAAATTAATTAAGCAATATATTATCTTCTGAAGTCCTCAAGTCCTTTGATGATCTTTGAGTTAGCTAATTGATAAGTTCATTACTGTGGATAAATCCTGATGACATAATCATGATGTATCTCAATTTACACTAACTGGATGATAATTTGTGGTATATTATACAATTATTTTGGCAGTATGTTCTCAATCTAATTATGCTTCTCTCATGCTGATATTAAAGTGTATTTACAGCCCCTGAGCACATAGTTAGTTTTAGTTAAAAGGAGTAGTTCACAGATATGAATGTGCTATCTAAATCATACAACAATTAATTGACCTTTATGAATAGCCAAAATTTGCTGAAATTGTGCCCCAATCAACTACGTTCATATTGTTCAAGATGCCCACTTCAAGACTCTCCAAATCTTTCAAAATGCACATTTAGAGGAAGACTGAAATATGTTTCAACTTGAAATAGGAAGCAATAAAAATGCTATAAAGGTACATCTATGTATACTCTTTAGAAATGTGCCAATGCTTCATTCCAGCCCCATCCAAATCGGGCTTAAATAAAAGATTAAAAACATACGTACCCTGGTATTCAAGGTAGATATATTTTAGAAAAAAATTGCAAAGAATTATAGTTGTGTATAGTGGGCCACATCTTAAGACTTCAGCAGAAACAGTGAATTTCAGAATTCTTTACAATTGTAGAGATATGCCATCCCTGAATGTGCCCTTTTCTGTATGGGAAAGTGTACATAATACATCTCCAGTTTTCAAATGAACATCTAGACTAAATAAGGAGAAAAAATAATGTTGCTATGCAAAACACATCTGCTTCTTTAACACACTGCAAATAAAAAATCTTATCAAGAGGATCCTCCCTTACAACTTCTCACAACTGTTAATCAAACTCTCTGTCATCTGAGCCATCCTGAGACATGAATATTTATATTCAGCTAATATTTTTGGAGTACTTTCTGTGTGCCCAATAGTATAGTGTGATAAAAGAATAATAAGATACCTTTAGAAACCCCTGCCTATTCAATAAGGCCATCAATTAGGAGAGGACCAAAAGATTTATTATTTGTGAGAGAAAATTTCACATGCCTCACATCATGCTGAAAGATACTAAATCTGACAGTGTATTCAAGAGGCCTAGGCTGGTACTGATATATAAGACATTCCAACCATTTTGTCTTTCTAATTCTTTTCTTCAAAGCCACAAATATCCAATAATGCAAACTAGACATTTGAAAGCTGACTTGCCTCCTCCATTGACTTTTTATATTTATCAGTTGCCATAAGGGAGACCCAACCCTCTGAATATATCTCAGATTCGGTCCTCCTTTCTCCAGTCCCCTTGCCATCTTTGTTCTGAACTGACGTCTACAGAACAAACTCTCTTTTTCCTCTCACCTACATGTAGTCTCAGAACACATCATTGAGTGAAATGTCTGACTTTATCCTGCCATGTTTGAAATCCCAAGTGCTGCCCTCTACCTCAGTCAAAACCAAGTCAATATCTATCTGAATGTCTGAAAAAGACAATCACTTTCTAGTATCTGAATCTTCACCAAAGTCCAAAAAATAAAATTACAGCCGAGTTGAGGCTTCAACTCTGAGTTGAGGGTCAACTCACAGAGCTACTAAGCTTCATAGGTTCAGTCCTTAAAGCTAAACTCCAAGCTGTGTGAATCTAGCTTTGTTCTACCCAAACATCATGTGGTTTCCAGAATAATCATTATGTGGATTCTGTAAAAAATTATTCATTCTTCTAGAGCATATGCATCCTATGATCAATAAATGAACTAATAAAGTGATAAGAACCCAGAACAGCAAGCACACCTGGACTTAAATACTATAACTGCACATTTATTCTCTAATTGACTTCTGTTACATATGAGTAGGCATGTTACAACATTTACCAAATGATAAAGATGACCCTAACTGCTGTATCTTTTGAATACAAGGTTAGTTAATATCTATCAGTGGTCTCACCATTAGAACATGTGCCACCTGGAGAATATGTAATGATTATGCATGCCTACAGTATATCCTGGAGCATACATAGAATATGTAAATATGTGACCTCACAATGATATTTTTATTTTATTTTTATTATTCAAAAAATTTAAATATATTTTGATCATATTCTTCTCCTCCCCTAAGTTCTTCCAGATTCTTACTTACAAAAAACAAAAAAAACAAAAAAACAAAGTCCAAATATAACAATTACACCTTAAAACCAAGAAAACAAAACACCACTCAAAAAAAAGAAAAGAAGGCCCATCAGTTCTGGTTCTGCTTCTAGGACCAGGTACTGTCTGCAGAGTTCCAGCTGCAGAGTCCCAGCGCACTCTGTAGCAGGGTCAGATAAAGTCTGCCTGTCACCATACCCACAGCTGCTGCTGAGGGAATTTGCAAGGCTACCCACCTTGACCTTGAACTGAGCAAACAGATAATCACAGGGTTCCCTGAAGGACAGACTCAGACCCCGCCCAGAGGTGAGGAGGGGTCACCAGGCCCAAGCAACTATATCCCAGCCAGGGAGGGAGAGTTGAGCTCCCAACCGTTTGGGTTCCGCTTCCGGGACAAGGTGCTATCTGCAGAGTAAGTCCCAGCAAACTCTGTACCAGGCACAGATAAAGTCTGCCTGTCACCATACCCATAGCTGCTGCTGAGGGAATTTGCACAGCTACCCACCTCGACCTCCAACTGAGTGAACCGATAACTTCTAGGGTCTCTGAAGGACAGACTCAGACCCTGCCTAGAGAGGTGACAGGAGACACACAAGCCCTAGTGCCACAACTGACCAGGAGCCATCTAATCGTGAACCCCTGAAGCCATGGGCAAACATCAGTGCAAAAATTACATAATAATACAAAGAACAACATGGTAACTCCAGAAGAGAGTGGCGATCTTACAAATACAAGACCTGAACTGAGCAATGAAGAGGAAACAGAAGGAAGCAACACCAAAAATTCCTTTTTGATGATCATCGAAGCTTTCAAAGAAGATATGAAAAATAGCCTTAAAGAAATAGAAGAAAATACAAACAAAAAATTGGAAGAGATGAACAAATCTATGAAAGAAACATGCCAGGGACTAAAAGCTGAAGTAGAAGCAATAAAAAAGGCACAAAATGAGGCAAAGATGGAAATAGAAAATCTGAAGAAAAAAGCTGGAACCACAGATACAAGCATAACAAACAGAGTTCAAGAGATGGAAGAGAGAATATCTGAAGTGGAAGACTCAGTACCTCAAATAGATATATCAGTCAAAGAAAATAGTAAAACTAAAAAAGCCATAACTCAAAATGTTCAGGAAATCTGGGACACCATGAAAAGACCTAATTTGAGAATAATAGGAATAGAAGAAGGAGAAGAATACCAGCTCAAAGGCACAGATAATGTTTTCAATAAAATCATAGAAGAAA
>PVIH01002306.1:144307-195084 GCA_004025045.1 Sigmodon hispidus | reverse complement strand
TTATCCACCTTAAAGTGATAATCCTTGTCAGCTTTCAGTTCACAACCGAAAAGGTAGTTCTGAGGCCTAAGAGGGCTCATGTCCATATCCATCGAGTCTTCCATGAGGTGGGAAGGCGAACTCCGGCGTTAGAGAAGTCGGACGGAGGAAGCTGCCTGCTGCTCCCGAGAACAGACACGCAGGACGGAATCACGCCAAGCATACATCTTTTTTAAAAAGAAAAGAAAAGAAACTTTTAATCCATAGACTACCTTGCTCTAGAGCAATGGTTTTCAACATGTGGATCTTGATCCCCTTAGGGAGTGAACAACTCTATGATAGGGGTTGCCTAGACCATTGGAAAATATAGATATTTACACTACAATTCACAACAGTAGAAAATTACAGTTATACAGTTATGAAGTAGCAACGGAAATAATGTTATGGTTGGGGTCACCACAGCATGAGGGACTGTGTTAAAAGGTCACAGCATTAGGAGGCCACTGCCTAGAGACAAGAATGATGACTTACAATTATGTAACCACAGGTAGCACATGAAATGAAGAGCTGTATTGGTTGCAGGGCAGGTGAAAAGGGAGAATCTAGCGTGAGGTGATTGCTTCCCAAACCTCTGGACATGTGCCTGCTGGGTCTCACTTTCTAATTATTGAACAGCCTTGGGATGGAGGCTGTAGCTCTCAGTTGGACCAAACTGAAGAGAACTAAAGTGTTTGTCGTGTATATAGATAGTTGCCTGATTGGAAGCTGTTGAGTGTACCCTGCCTCAGGGCAGGTCGGGCCGGGGTGTGTGCTGGGGTGTTTGGTCCTTCCTCTTCATTGTAGGAGTGCAGCTTGCCCTCAGGTTTTTCTGTGTTCTGTCAGTAGCTTTGCTCTCTGCATACTAGCATGAAGCCAGCACACAGAAATCAATGATGTAAAGGTGCCGTAGCTAATGTGGGATATAAAGTGTCTTGAGAAACAGTATGGGTTTCCCACCTGCTCAGCATGAAGTTCATTACCGGCCAGCACAATCCACCCCATTCCGCTTTTCATGCCTCAGAACACATTGGAGAGGGCAGGAAAGCACTGCTAGAGAAGCCAGAGTGGGTGAAATGGAGGCCTCTAATTTGAAGAACCCTAACTTTGTGCATGTGGCTTAGTCTGTTCATGTTGTATTTTGTATCTAACAGTGGAGAACACACAACTGACCCTCAACCTGCAGACTGAGAACAAAGGCAGTGTTGTCTCAGGAGGAGAGCTGACAATTTTCCTGGATGGGCCAACTGTTGATCTGGGAAGCGTGCCTAATGGCAGTGCTGTGACAGACGGTGAGTACCTCCCTGCTCCCCAGGCTGGGCCAGCATAGGGGTGGGTGGACAGAAATTTTGAGAGCTTGGTTCTCTGCTAGCTGTCTTGGTTAGAGTATTATTTAGCCTGGTTAGACCTAGAGCTAGCTCTGTCTCTTCTTAGTCTCCCAGATCAAAACATGACTTGAGTTTCCAAGAATCAAAATAAATGTCACATCTCTGTGTGTGACTGTTTGAATTAAAGGCAGAGAAAAGCATCTTCTCATCCCATATGGGCCATGGAAATAAAACCTCTTTAAAGGCTGTGATTCTAGTTAGAGCCTCCAGGGAGCTAAAGTGTATTCCTATAGGATGACATTGGCTGGGGAGAACTGTATGTCCTTGTGGAGACACAAACTAGCAGAACAGGACCGGTTTAAGCAGGGTACAGTGAGTGTCCCCTGCTCTGACCCCATGTGTGGCCTGTTGGTAGTTTGTTCCATTTGATCTAGTCTGAATTTAGTCACTTCTGGATCTAGCAGGAATTGATTTCATGGAGTCTGAGGTCTGAAGTGGGTTGTCTCTCTCTCCTTTTTCTCATTAAATGCTTTGTTAGGTGTGATGTAAGATGAACTTCTCAGGCTAAAGCGTACTTTCTGTAGAGGTGAAGTGGGAACTCCCCATTCATAGGCAGGGTCGGATCTCAGTGGTGGGGAAGAACTTAGCTCCGGGACAGGATAGATGGCCCCACAGTCAAGAGCATCCGGGTGTTCCTGCTGAGGACCTGGGTTTGGGTCCCAGCAACCCTGTGACAACTCACAATCATCCATAACTCATTCCAGTTCCATGGAATCAGATACCCACACCAGGCACACACAGTACCCAGACATACATGCAGGCAAAATAAATACATACATACATACATACATGCATACATCTTACCCTTTCCCCATCGAGAAAAAAAAAGGGCCT
The DNA here is from genome assembly GCA_004025045.1 of Sigmodon hispidus. Lineage (NCBI taxonomy): Eukaryota > Metazoa > Chordata > Mammalia > Rodentia > Cricetidae > Sigmodon > Sigmodon hispidus. Next base: position 192,847 of record PVIH01002306.1, on the reverse strand, counting down.
TATACTGGGCTGAGCTTCACTTAGGGTATTTTTGATGCTTCTCCTTTTATTTGTTTGTTTTGTGTCTGTTACTGTTGCTTTGACATGGAAAGCATACAGCTCTCATTGATTCCATTTAGTTGCATATAATTGAGTACCTGCTATGTACTAGGTCTTAGTCCAGGTGCTACCCAAATGGTAGTGAGCAAACTTTACAACTCCTGGAAGTTTCTAATCTACTTGGAGGTGGGAGAGGGAGAGTTAGACATCAGATGAGAGGTACAGGAATAGCCAAGTGTCACTGTAACAGAAAGGGTGGGATGGTCTGAGGGCCCTCATCAAAACTAGAGAGGTGTCCTCAGGAAGCTGAGACCTGGACTGTTCAGACAGTGGGATAAAGGAGTGGGTGGGTCTGTGATGAAAACAGAGGGGTTGGGGTAGCTGGATTCTGGGGAGTAGCAAGGAGGGTAGTGGTGGTAAGGATGGAGAAATGGGTCTAACTCAGAGGACAACCGTTTCCTCAGAGACCATGGTCAGGATGGGAAAGTTTACTCTCAGAAACAGAAGGTTCTCAAGGGCATTATTTTCCCTCTTCTCTTTCTTCAGGGTGTCATTGTGTAACCTTGGCTAGCCTGAAGGTCCCTATGTAGATCATGCTAGCAGTGAGTTCATAGAGATCCACCTACCTCTGCCTCCCACTCCTGGAATTAAAGGTGTGCACTACCATGCCTGACTTCTACTGTTTTTGTTTGTGTAGCTATAGCTGAACTAAAACTCACTATGTAGACCAAACAGGCCTCAAACTCACAGAGACCCATCTACTTCTGCCTCCTAAGGAATAACGCTTGTGCCACTTTAGCTGGTCTTTTTTAAAAAAACATTTGTTATTATGTTAAAAAAAAATGTAACCTGTGGGACAAATGTGTGGAGGTCAGAGGACAGCTTGTGGGAATTCTTGTGTGATTCTGCCTGAGGGATCTGGGCATTGAACCCAGGCTGGTGACAAGTGCCATAATTCTGGCAGAGCTATCTCTCTGATACTGGCTCTTTTGTTTTCTTCATTCATACACAGTATTGGTTACAGAAGGCCATTTTCATGAGCATGTATAATGTCCCTGAGCATATTCTACCCTCTCATGCTCCTTCATCTGCATGAAGATGATATGATAATATTCTAGTTAGTTCCCATTCTAGTTAGATCTTACTGTATAGCTCAGGCAGGCCTTGAACTCACTATCACTCAAGCTGGCTTACTGTGATAGTCTGTGTTAGCCTCAGCTAGCTATTGGAGAACCTTGTAGGTGAAGAGTGACATGATCTATTTTGGTTTTCCAAGTTCTGTTTACATTGTAGAAAATGCCCCCATTTTATGCACTCACTTAGCCCTACCTGTGAGAGGCTGAAGTTTATCTGGTGGATGAGGCAGGCTACATGTTAGTATCTGGGATGTTGGATGTGTTGGAGAAGAGACGTTGCTTTCTAGGTTTGACTCCATCTGTGTGATCTCACATGATTGTCTCTACAAGGAGTAGCTTGTCGGGCAGCTATAGCTGCTGAGAATCCCTCTCTCATCATGGCGGGCAATTCCTAAAGTTCACACCTAGTTCTCTGCCTGCTGAATTTCTAAACGTTTCTGTCTTTTCTTGTGATTGACCCAGGATCACAGCCACCTTCAAGAGAATCCAGCGGGACTGCTATAACTCCAGAGACCCGACACCAGCCCCCTAGTACAAACTGCTTTGGTGGCAGATCCAGGTAAGTACCTCTGATTGGTAAGATAGTCCTACGAAAGTGCTTCAAGCTATGGAAAACACACTGGCAATGGCAAGGAATCACACATTTAGAAACTTGAAAATTTCTTACCACTGTCTGCTAAGGAATTTTTGTGGGAGTACAGTGCTCTGTATTCTTAGGAGAGTCAGCAGTGCACTGACAAAGTTTGGGGCTGGCTGGGTTGGCATTTAGATAAGAGATGACCTGTTGAATGGACCTTGACCATCTCTTGTCCATTGGGCTGTGGTGATCATGATGCATGCAGAACATGGTTCTTTGGGTGTAGAATTTTCTGACTGCATTTCTCTTTGGGGGAGTGACTGATGGTTCTCATTCTCATGGTTAAAACCTTCTATACTGAGGGTCTGAGCTCATTTGTACTTGTAGTGCCTATTTTGGGTGATGTGATTCTACTCACTATTCCTTCTTATACCTTATTTGTGCTCTAAACTCATTCCCATGGCAACTGAATTCCTAGGCAAGAGAATAGTTTTAAATGTATTGGATAGATGTGGAGGAGGAGGATGTGTTTAGTGTTTATTACAATGTACAAAATCCCCAGACATTTTCAGGAAGAGAATCATATGAATGTAGTTTGTGAATATTATTTCTTACAGTAGACAAATTACTGTTAGAAGTTTTCTCATACAAATCCCAGAGGGTACAGAGTAACGCTTTGGGAAAATAGAGTTTTTTCCAGCTAGTGTCCACAGCATCTGACAGATTCCCTTAAGGGCAGGGGTCAGCTTCTCAACTGGTTTCTTTGTGGCTTTATGAGGTTCAAGTGACCAGAACTTGCTGGCAAGAGAGAGTGGCTGTATGGACCTTTGTTTTCTGAGTCCGGCTTCACTGGAAGTTGAGATGCTGCCTCTGTTCTCATGTCTCCTAGTTTGTGTAGAAGTGTCACCTCAGCTGACGACCTGTCACATTTTCTGTGACTTGCTGTGCTGCGTGGCTTGTGAGATGTGACATACAGTTAGGTTTTAGGATTAGGACCTGTAACATGTTTGGCAAGTATTGTATCAACAAAAGAATGACCTAAAACTGGAGGGAGCAGAACCTCTTCAGTGGTGACTAGCTTGAGCAGGGACACCTTGGCATTTCTCCTTCTAAAACTGGGTTCTTTGCTTGATAACGCTTTCCTTGTGTTTTTTGTTTTGTTTTGTTTTGTTTTTGTTTTTTTTTAAGATGGACTTGGAAACTTTGGGTCAAGCACACTGATCCACTTAGTTTGAGGCTCAAAGAGTGATTCAAGCACACATAGCCTTGCAAGCATAGGGACCCAGGTTCAACCTCAGCATCCTCACAGAAATCCTGGGCACGATGTCACTGTAATCTCAGTGGTGGAGGGCAAGCTGCCACAGGAGCTCCACGAGGCTTGCTGACTGGACAGCCTAGTCTACCTGGGGAGTGTCAGGGCAGGGGAAAACCTCCTGTTTAAGGAGGTAGACAGCATTCTGGGAGAAGATGTTAGAAGTTATTCTCTGCCCTTCACACATATTTACCTGTACACAGAAACATGTACACATTTTGAAAAAGAGAAGAAGTACTTTATTAGATCTCTAATCTCTTGTCTTCTCCCTCCTCCCTTCCCTTCCCCCTTCCTTCCCCCTCCCTTTAAGACAGGAACTCATATATCACAGGCTGGCCTCAAGCTCCTGATCCTCTTGCCTTTACCTCCCAAGTGCTAGAATTGTACACACATGCGCACCACATCTGCATTAACAATACCCTTTTGTGGGGCTGGAGAGATGGCTCAGCGGTTAAGAGCACTGACTGTTCTTCCAGAGGACCTGAGTTCGATTCCCAGCACCCACATGGCACTAACAACTGTCTGTAGTTCCAGTTCCAGGCAAACACCAAGGCAAATAAATAAATAAAAAAGTGTTTAAAAAAAAAACTAAAAAAAAAACCCCAATACCTTTTTGTTTGTTTGTTTGGCTTTTGGGTTTTTGAGACAGGGTTTCCCTGTGTAGCCTTGGCTGCCCTGGAACTCACTCTGTAGACCAGGCTAGCTTGAATTCACAGAGATCTACCTGCCTCTGTTTCCTGAGTGCTGGGATTAAAGGCGTGCAGCACCACAGTCAGACATTATTAGTACTAATTCGTATTAATTTAGAATATGGCATCTATTTATTTGCTCCTTTGTTTATTGTGTGTGCTGTGTGAGTGCCACAGTTCTCTCTAGCTGCTGGGGTCAGTTCTCTTCCACCACAAGGGCTCTGGGGTCCACTCCTGTTAGCAGCCTTGCTAGCAAGTGCTTAGCTCGCTGAGCTAGCTCACCAACCTGACAAATGCCATTTTAATGGGTACGTTCATAGGGAAGGGTATAAAAAATGGTGAGAAAAGTAGGGTTCAATGGTATATGCAGGTAGTCCCAGCCACTTGAAAGGTTAGGACAGGAGGATTAATGGAGCCAGAAATTTGAGGCCAGCCTGAGCAATACAGGGAGATTATGCTTCAATAAAAACAAACAAGAAAAATAAAATGGATGGGAAAATAATTTTTAATACAAGATAATGGTTGATTCTGGCCAGGGGACACAGGAATAATAAAGAAAGGCTTTGAAGAAAGTATGCCTGACATTATGCTGTTTCTTAGCCTGTGTGCTGATTCCTGAATGATCCCCTTTTCCTTAAGAACTGAGTACTTGTTTAACATTTTTCTATGTTTATGGGTGTATTTCACAATACAATAATTAAATAAAAAGTTCCACCTGGCACCCTAAGGAAACTGAGCAGCAGGGGTACCGGGGTTGGATTATTGTATGTTGTTGAAGACAGACTTCAGATTCCTAAAGTTTCTGTAATAGCTACTTACATATATTCCGCCTGGTCTACGTGTGTAATAGGGCAGCAAGCTATTCTAAGGGGACACTCTACAATGGCTTCTTAGGACACCCTGCAGCCTCTCCCCTCAGTTTCTCTATGTAGCCCTGGCTGTTCTAAAACTCTTTCAGTAGACCAGGCTGTTCTTGAGCTCAGAGATCTTCTTGCTCTGCCTCCTGCTAGGAATAAGTCACCACCTCAGTCTTACATCTCAGACCTGAGAGTTCACTGTGAGACTCAAGAGTCCAGGTGAAAACCTACCCCTCCAGGTAACATCAGAACATCCTTCATCTTGGTGGCCTGAGAGGGCTGGCTGGTCACAGGCTTTTCCATATTTGATTAGGGTAGAAACAGGTATGAGCTGTCCTGGGCTTGTTTCCATTGATGTGCATTGTATACCGTGCAGTGTCCCTGTCCTTGGAGGAGCTGGTGTACGATGAAGGCCTGAGGGAAGCAAGTGCTTGTTGGTACAGAGAGCATGTAAGGATCCCTCATGCTTTTGTTTCTGTTTTTCTGTTGCTGGAATGAGGCTGGCTTTGGACACTCAGCTCCGATTGGGAAGGACTCCCATATCTCTTGTGCTGTGCATCATCATTTAGGATCCCATGCAGTGTGTTTATATAGTGAGTTCAATCTTAGTGATGAGAGAGTTTCACAGGGCCGACAGAGGCATGCAAGAGAGGCATGCACCAGTATGACAGGTACAAGGCTGAGCAGTGTGGGTGGGGATTTGTCCTTTGTCTAGACATTCAGGACTGCTCCCCCTGATCCTAGGAGCTAAGGGAGACCCAATGGGATGTGAATGGAGGGACGAAGAACCCAAGAGAAGGGGCTGTACTGGAACCGGCAGCCTTCCTATAGATTAGAATGGTTGTGAAATTCCAGGCTGAAGCTGGAAAGCCAAGGGTATCTGGATTTCCTTTGTGATTTGCTGTTTCTTGGTCACCGGTAGCGTCTCTTTTCTTTCTTCCTCTCTGTTGTGTGAGGTGAGTGATGGCAGAGATTTCAAATCCAGCCAATAGTACTGTCTAAGTGGGCACTTTTCTTTCCTGGCTCAGCCTTGTTGGCTCTTTGACATGAATACTGGCTCCTGCTGAAATATTTATGAAGGTTCCATAGAGGAGAAAATGAAACAAAAAAGGAAATGTGTCTCTATTTACTTTACCTTCATAAAGTTGTTTCTTTCCCTCCAGTGTTAGAGACTGAATTGAATGGTTTATGTATCCTCAGCAGGTGTTCTGTTATTGATCTATCTCTATGTACCCTGTCTTCTTTTTTATTTTATTTTATTTTGAGATAGAATCCCAGTAAGTTGTCTAGGTTGACCTTCAACTCACTCTTGTAGCTGGAACTGGCCTTGAATTTGTGGTCCTCTTGCCTCAGCTTCCCAAATAGTTGGGATTGTAGGCCTGTGTCACCAGGCCTGATGGAGCTTTTCTTTTTTCTTTTTCTTTTTTATGTGAGTTGGTGCCCTGCCTGCATGTATAACTGTGTAAGGGTGTTGGATCTTGGAATTACAGACAGTTGTTAGCTGCCATGCAGATGCTGGGAATCGAACTCAGGACCTCTGGAAGAACAGCCAGTGCTCTTAACTGCTGAGCCATCTCTCCAGCCCCTGGTGGAGCTTTTCATTGATAGGTCTTTACAAGGGATCTTGGTTAAGAAACTGGAAATGTGGGCTCAGTACATTGTCCTTTGTTACGTGTATATCTGTTTGTTTTGAAAGTGGTGAATGTTAATGTTTCTAACACTGGGAGCTGAACCTGGAGCCCTGAGCCTGTCAGGCAAGCATTCTAGCATCAAACTATACTTCCAGCACTTCATATGCAAATGTGTATGTAAGGGCCTAGAGTTTCCCCAGGTCCCTTCCAGCTAATTTTAGTTCAGATCTGTATTTGAACATGTTCTTCCCAGTGACATTCTTACTGTGACTGTATTAGGGCCTCCTTGCAATGGTTTTCTGTCTGACACTTATTTTTTGATCTGCTATGATGAAAACCTCTTAGATTTATTAGCTCCCTTGCCTTGGCATTAGTTACCTCCCCCCCCAATCGAGCTGTATTCTGGGAAGCCTGTACAGCCCAGAGTCTCTGGTGAGCTTTGAATAGCTCATGGGCTATGTCTGCAGACAGCGGATCCCAGAAAAGAAAGACAAATAAACTTAGGCGGGTGTGAGTCTGCTGGGAAGCTCTGGGAGGGCCAGGGGAGAATGGGGAGGCAGAGCTGACAGGGAGAGAGGGACTGTGGGCCGCAGCCTTCAGGCACTGGGCCATTCGTTCAGTCACTGCTGGCTCCTTCCACCCCTTCTTCCATGGCACTGACCAAAGCTGACTTGGAGCCTGACCTGTCGGCTGAAATGGAGTTTAGCACCTTCTGCTTCCCCCAAACTGTGCCTGTAGTCTCATTAGTGCTGCTGGGAAGGAGAAAGGAATCGTGGAAACTCATTTCATCATTCAGTGGCAACAGACACAGTCCCTGCTTCCAGGGAGCCTGCAAGCAGTCTTCTGAGCAGTTGAGACTATGGGCAGTGTCTGGGGCATTTTCAAAAAGTAGTTATGGAGAGTAATACCATCTAAATCTGCATATTGGTGTACAGATTATCTATTATAAAAGTGATATTATTGTACATTTACTTATTTGTATGTGCTTATTTCATAGCTAGCTATTTGGCATTTCCTCTGTAGGATAGGAGGCGAGGGGCAGGTGGTGTGTTTCAGCAAACTGAGTAGATCTCGGGGTAAGGAAGCTTACTATCTGCAGTGAGCACATGGAAAGCCAGGCTCACAGTAGTCATGGTGAAGAGAAGATGGAAAGGCATGGTATCTGATACTAATTACTCTGTAGCACATCTAGGCAATAATCACAAGTACCCATAATGTGCACACCCAAGTGCTAGTGAATACTCACCAGCACACCATAGCAGGCAAGAATGAAACGTTTAAAGATACTTTGAAGGAGTTTGCTGACCCAGCGAATTGAGGGCGGAGTGTTCGTTCCTACAAGTAAAGCTTTCTGCACGGACAAAGGCAGGGGAAGTGAGAGCTTGGCTTACTGGGGATAGCCGTCCTTTGGTCCTGCCGACATGTACCATAAAGGGGCTGATTGCTGCAGCAGCCTCAATCTCTAATAAAGCAGCAGCATAGGTTCTCTTCTGCGCCCCCAGCCCATAGTCAGCCCTTGTTAGAGCAGCCTAGGGGACTCATGGTCACTCAGAGGCGTTGCTTATGCTAGGGTTCTGTCGGGTGTGACAGATGGTGTCATGGTGTAAAGTGGCCTCTGTCCTCCCTGCTCTCTCTGAACCCAGAGCTGGTTTTTCAATTGTATTCATGTTTTTCCTTTTCTAGAATTATGTTCACCATGGAACTTTTTTCACATTAGTTTAATTGACTTAGAATACAGTTAATTTCTGTTGGAATACTGAATAGTATTCCATTGTTTGGATTCAGCATGTTTTATTTATCTACAGGCTGACTGAAATATGCTTTAGTTAATCCTAAATTTTGCTAACTATGTACAAAGCTGCAGTTAACATTGCTTCTCAGCGGTGCTGCCTGTATTATACCAGAACTTTCCTGGAAGGGAGGTTGGGAGTCTTCCAGTTCCTCGGGGAGGGAGCTACATGGGAATGTCTGGCACAGGACATTTAAGACTAAAATCAGAAACTAATTGAGAAGATTTCTCTTCTTGCAGAAATTTACATTTTACCTTTTTTGGTTTTATGATTTAGATTTTTTTATTTGTTTGTATGTTTGTTTGTCTGTTTTCCAAGATGGGGTTTCTCTGTGTAGCCCTGGCTAACCTGGAACTTGCTCTGTAGACCAGGCTGGCCTCAAACTCAAGAGCCACCCACCTCTGCCTCCTGAGTGCTGGGATTAAAGGCAAGAGCTACTGCTGCCCATCTGACTCTTAATAGTTTTAAGTCTTCACAGGCTAGCCTTCATGAGAAGGCATGCAACCCTGACTAAAAAGTAAACCTAGTCCAGATTGTTCGGATGTCGTCATTTCAATTGATACCCTTCTTTTTTTTTTTCAATATTTTGTTTTTATTTTATGTGAATTGGTGTTTTGCCTGCATGTATAACTGTGTAAGGGTGTCAGATCTTGTAATTACAGACAGTTGTTAGCTGCCATGTGGATGCTGGGAATTGAACTCAGGTCCTCTGGAAGAACAGTCAATGATCTTAACTGCTGAGCCATCTCTCCAGCCCCAACTGATGATACCTTTCTATCTAGAATCTGTGTGGTCTCAGTTCTCATCTGTCTCAGGCATATAACTATTACAGCCACAAACTCCTAACCTCAAGAAGCAAGAGATTTTTCTTTTTATTTAAAGAATTGACTGAGGACTGGGCTTGAGCAGTGGAAGAATAGAGATAAGACAGAAAAGAATATTTCAAGTTACCTAGGAGGTATAATCATGGAGGACATTGGAGGACAGGGGACACAGGGACTCCCAGGCTCTTAAATTGCAGTTCCATTTACAGAGAAAGAACCTCCGAGAGAGGGTGTGCTTGTGTCCCTTCCCTGCGGTCGTGGCTTTGGTGCTGGCAGCCTCCTCAACAGTAGTGACTGTGGGAAAGGAGAGAGAGGAACCAAACTCTAGAGACAAGACTCAAACACTCTATTCTTTTTTTTAATTGTTTTTTTATTCATGTGCATTGTTGTTTTGCATGCACATATGTCTGTCTGTGTGAGGGTAGAACTGAAGTTACTGACAGTTGTGAATTGCCATGTGGTTGCTGGGAAGTGAACCCTGATCCTCTGGAAGAACAGTCAGTGCTCTTAACCGCTGAGCCATCTCTCCAGCCCCCAAACACTGTATTCTTGGGCATGGACAGCAGGGTCAAGATAAAGATGATTATGATTTGAATGCAGGACTGATATTGTAGGATTTCTCAGACCTACAAGTTTGTGGCTAAAAGGGGAGGTCTAGAGAGAAGCCAATGAAAAAAACACGGGTCTTGGAGGAATGGCCCTTTAGTCAAAACATGGGTAGTGGTGTGTGTGTGTGTGACTGAGTGCATGTATGTGTGATTGTGTGTATGTTTGTGTATGTGTGTGACTGTGTATGTGTGTGAGTGTGTGTATGTATGTATGTGACTGTATATGTGTGTGACTGTGTGTGTGTGTGACTGTGTATGTGTATGACTGTGTGTGTGTGTGACTGTGTATGTGTGTGTGACTGTGTATGTGTATGTGACTGTGTGTGTGACTGTGTATGTGTGTGTGACTGTGTATGTGTGTATGTGACTGTGTATGTGTGTGTGACTGTGTATGTGTGTGACTGTGTGTGTGTGTATGTGACTGTGTGTGTGTGTGAGAGACTGTGTGTGTGTGTGAGAGACTGTGTGTGTGTGTGACTGTGTGTGTGTGACTCTGTGTGTGTGTGTGACTGTGTGTGTGTGTATGTGACTGTGTATGTGTGTGAGAGACTGTGTATGTGTGAGTGTGACTGTGTATGTGTGTGTGACTGTGTGTGTGTGACTGTATATGTGCATGTGACTGTGTATGTGCATGTGACTGTGTATGTGTGTGACTGTGTGTGTGTGTGTGAGACTGTGTATGTGTGTAGATGAGAGCAGAATTGACAGCAGATGCTCTGAGCAGACAGGGATGGTAAGAACAGTTGGGCAAGCAACAGTGTTGGAAGCTCAGTGTCGTGTGATGAGGTCAGACTTCCCCAGGTTCTCTTGGAGCTGCATAGCTCCCTGTAAAGTACCGAGGTTAATGGAAGTGGTAATTTGGGATTTGGCTTAGTGACTATACAGTGTTGCCCAACTTAATAGCCTAAATAGAGTGACTTCTTTCAAGTGCTTAATTTACAGTTCTATATTTGAGGGCCCCCCATTTTGTAATAGATAAAGATAACTAAAACCTAGAATTTATGCTGATTTACAGTTTCATGAAGTTATGAATTTATGAATTCATAGTTCCAGTGTTCTTTGTGCCTCCCATCTTTATTTTCTATTCATTAATTCACTTATTCTGGCATCTGCCTCTAGCATCCTGTTGGTGTTACAGCCACCCAAATCCACTCGTGCCTTATGCCTGCCTAAGTCGTAACACCATGACTTAGTCCTTTCCATAAACACTCTGTGCCTCAGATTCTGTGGTGGGAACTTCAGAGCATTTATTTTTTTCTTCTTCTAATTTCCTGAACTTTGTTATTTTAAACACTTTGGTGGCATATGCCTATAATCCCTTGCTTGGGAAGGTAAGGCCATTGTGAGTACCTAGCAAGACCTTGTCATATAGCTTCTCCTCAAAAGTTTGCCTTATGCAAAAGAATTATAAATGTATTCCATAAAAGTGGAGGACAGTATTCAAATAGGCCATTCAAGAGAGGCATCATGGGAAGGTGGCCTCTGAGCTAAGGTTCGAGGAGGTTTAGGGTTTAGAGATTGAACACTGAAGGAGTGGGTTGGAGAGTGTGAGAATGTGTGTGTGTCTGTGGTGGGCAGGTGTATGGGTTTGGGGGATGAAGCCCAGGCCCTCTTGTATGCTGGGCAAAGTATATACCACTGAACTACCTCCCCAGCCACTTTTTTCTTTTTAATACTTCTTCTTCTAGACGTTATTTGGCTTGAGCAGTAGGCTCACAACTGTCTGCAACTCCAGTTCCAGGGGGTGCAATGTTCTCTTCTGGCCTCCATAGGTACCAGGCACACATGTGGTCCACAGACATACTTGCAGCAAAACATCCACATGCTTTTTTTTTTTTTTTAAAAAAAGTTGATACCTTGATAGAAACTCATTAAAAAAATGTACTAATGTTAAACATAACAAGCCAGACCCCAAAAGTTTTATTTTCTATGATTCCATTTGCATAACACTTGAGAAAAGGCTACATGATAGAGATTAATCTAGTCAGCAGTGACTAGGGACCCAGGGGAAGGAAATTTGGGGGCAGTGGAAATGCTCCATGTCTGAATTGTGGTGGTGGTCGTCATGTCACATTAGTTATAACTCATCAAATGATGCCTGCAAAAAGGATAAATGGTATATAAATTATATTTTAATTTAAAAAATCTTCCAAAATTATATGGAATGTATGTGCCTGCATGCGCATGTGTACCACAAGTATGCAGATGCCTATGGATACCAGAGTCTTGGCTCTCCTGAAACTGAGTTTACAGTAGTGAGAGATACCTGTGTATGCTGGGAACTAAATCAAGATCTACAATGCTCTTACCTGCTCAGACATTTCTCCTGCTCCTAATTTTAAAAATCGTATAAGACATTCTTTAGTTTAACGTTAGTGAAGCTATCTACCTTCAGCTGCTTTTTGAGCTACTTGGCATTGTTTTTTAATTTTTTTAATTTTTTATTTTATTTTATTTTTTTATTATTTTTTAATTTTTATTATTATTATTATGAACAAAGAAGTCACACTTTCTATCCTTGTATATCCTTATTCAAGGTCCCTTTGTTTTTTATTTTTTAAAAAGTGGGGTTTTTGTTGTTTTTTTAAAACATTTATTTATTGTGTCCCCCCACATGCTTGGTTTCTTGTTCCACCATGTAGGCCCAGGTGAGGTCCTCGGGTAAGGCAGCAGGCAGGCATCTACCCCAGAGCTCTCTCACAGACCCTGCTTGGCTTTTATGCCCCGTCCAGTTAAGGTCAACCTTTTCGAAGGGTCTTTATACTTTAGGTGTAATTTCTTATAAAAGCATTTAACTTATTTTAAAACAGAAGGAACCAGTGTGGTCATTTGTAGTCTGTTTCTGCTTCGTGTGATTCTTTGTATTTTTGGACTTATTTCCATCCTTGTACCTCATAATTTCTGTCTCTTCTGCCTGTTTGATTTTCCTGAATGTTTAGCTCAAAACGAGTGCAGGAGTGTGAGGGAGGGCGCTGTAATCCCAGCCTCTAGGGGCCAAACAGGAGGCTTGTGAATTTTGAAGCCGGTCTGGCTCTCATAGTGAAAACTCATTTCAAAAAAGAGGAGAGAACTTTCTCAAAACAAGCCCCCAGACAAACTAAAAAGAATCTCGGTGAGTCAAAGTGTTTCTGACTTACTCATCACTTGATAACTGGATGTCACATTCTGAGTCTGCAGTGTGAGGATACGAGAAGTGCCCACACACTCCCTGTGCACATATTTTCTGCTTGACTTTTGATGACTTGTAGCATTTCTGTGCATTGGATTTACTTTGTGTGCTTACAAATGGCCTTTGAAGGAGACATATTTTAATAACAGAGGAAAAAGAGAAATTAATGAAGACCCAAAGTAGGATATGGTACAGATATGTGTCATTTCGTTTCTCTTTTAAAATGATTTTCTGTATTTGTATTACAGTGTGCCTGTATATATGTGTATAGACACATATGTATCGTGTGTGTACATGGCGTGGGCGTGGAGGTCAGACAACTTCAGGAGTCACTTCTGTCCTTCCACCAATATGCTTTCCAGGGATTGAGCTCAGACCCTTGGGCATGGCAGCAGATGCCTGTACCCGCTGAACCATCTCACTGGCTCATCCAAGTTTTTTGCCATTTTTACCTTTAAAACTTTTTATTTGTTGGGTGCTGAGCTCAGATGGGGGCCTTGGTTCAGTATGCTTAAATACACTTCCACTGAGTTACATTCCCAGGCACCCCCAAGTTTTATTTTCAATTAAATTGTAATAGTTTTTTTTATTCTTATAGAATGATGAACTAGAGAGTCGAAGGAATTCCTTCTTTTTCCACAGTTTATTGGTCTTCTTGCAGGATGAGGTATGCAGGGAGAGTGGACTGAGACTCTAAGCAGAGTGCCACGTTAGGGCAGTGTGCACCTCATTCTTCTGTGTCCCTGCAGGAACCTGCCTTAGTTAGTGCTTTGCTGCACGTAGCAGCAGCTCATTCAGGGTTTGCTGAGCTGAAAGAGCCTTGTGTTTCTGGGCGTTATTTGCCAAGACTTCAGGGTGGGTCTTGTCTACTGGTTTACATTCCTTTGCGCCCCAACTCTGAGGTGTGAAAGCATGGTTCAGGAGCATGGCTGGAGGGGGACTTTTTTTTTTTTTTTTTTTTTTAAATAATAACTCACTGTTCCTTCCCAGTCTTTGACTCCTTTTCACACATGTGGGGATCTCGCAGCTTACCCATTTCTCCTGTTTCATCTGCTTCCTTTCTCCCTGTGCTTGATAGCTCCATATCAAACTCTTTTCAGATCCCAGCAGCTTTGAAGGTTGTTTTTAGACTCAGAGATGAGTTGCCATGAAACTAAGGCCTGTTTCAGGAAAGAATGTGTAAAGACCTGTACTCTGAGACTACCAGAAAAGAGTATTTCTAACCTTTGAAGAACAGTCAGGGCACATATATAGTTGTTCAAATTCTCGAGTGCTCATTGGGCCTTGAAAGCCTGTGCCTTACTAAGGATGCGTCTCTGTACTGCTGTCCCGTGATGATGGGCAAGGGATTCCAAGAGAGAGGGTGAGATGGGGCACTGAGCAAGGATTGTGCTGATGTCTGAGAAGTGATACCTTTGCAACCTCCTACTTGTCTCCTCTGTTCTTAGGCCAGAGATGCTATGTTGGCTTTCTGGAGCTCTGAACCTCTAATTTTCTCTTCTGCCACCTGCTGGAGAAAGTGCTTTGCTTAGAGATGGGGGCCTTGAGTTGCTTCCTTTTATAAGAGAACAGTTTGTTCTATATTGAGTCCAAAAATTAAGATGGAATGTCTCTACATGGTGTCTGTATAAGAAACCATTACTTGTGAGGCAAAGACAGATAATGCACACAAACTGTTAACAGCAAGAATGTCAAATAGAGAGCTGGGTGGCATGCTACCTTCTTGGCTGTGCTGGCTGGTTTGATGTTTACTTGACACAAGCTGGAGTCATCAGAGAGGAGGTGACCTCACCTGAGAAAATGCCTCCAAAAGATCCAGCTGGAGAGCAGTTTTCTTAATTAGTGATTGATGGGGAGGGCCCAGCTCATTATGGGTGAGGCCATCTCTGGGCTAATCAGGCTGAGCAAGCCATGAGAAGCAAGCTAGTAAGCAGCACTCCTCCATGGCCTCTGCCTTAGCTCCTGCCTCCAGGTTCCTGCCTTGCTTGGGTTCCTGTTCTGGCTTTCTTTGGTGATGAGCTGTAATGGGGAAGCATAGGCTGAATAAACCCTTTCTTCCCCGACTTGATTTTTGGTCACAGTGTTTAATCATAGCAATAGGAACCCTAACTAAGGTGTAATTCTAACACTTGGGAGGTAAAAGCAGGAGGATCTGAATTCAAGGCCAGTCTTAGCTACATGGGGAGTAAGAGGCAACCCTGGGCTACAAACAAAAAAAAAAAATATTAGACCAATCTGGCTTATGACCTTAGCAAGCACACCAGACCAGTGGAGTGCAGCCCCCTTGCCTGGACCATTTAAAAGGAGCACTTCAAGCCTGAGAGGTTGTAGGCACACTGATCTGTTACCTGAGTATTTGCTGGAGCCTCTTCAGGAAAATGACACAGTGAAGGGTCTCTGCCTCTACCCACAGATCAGAAGCTGTTTCTTCTGCCTCTGGCACAGCCCCCTTCAGAATAACCCTCAGACTGCCTGCCTGTGTGCAGGTGCTCTGTGCCTTGATCTGTGGTTCACTCTGTAGAGACTCCAATGTGTCCTTAGCATTTCTCCACCTTCAGTGGGGCCTCTCTGAACACTGTACCCTCACAGGCCTTTCCTAACCATCATGTAACATAAATACACGGGGGAGAGGGGGAAGAGGAGAGAGAGAACCGTGAAATGTAATGTGTGATTGGAGAGTTAATGTTTGTAATTAAGAGTGGAATAAAATACCTGTGGATGTGAATGGCCACAATATCAAGTACGTCAAGACTAGCTTGGTGAAACGCAGCTGACAGCCTAATGCCGGAAGGGTGTGAACGTGTCTGTTTTGGCATAGTTGGCTTGCTGTGGGTGTGCCGGACTTACCAGTTTTAGACATCAGGGTAAAGTAAGGAAGGAATCCTGGAAGGGAGAGCAGAGGTCATTTTAGAGGTTGTGCCTACTATAGAAGCTCTCCCAGTTCTTGTCTTTGATCGTGTGCTAGTGTTGCTTGAAAATTAGTTAAGAGATCTAGAGTTAGTTCTCTAAATTAGAGAAAAGCCTGCCAGATCAAACCAGGCCTTGGAGCTGATGTGGACACAGTATGAGTCTGATGAATAAGCTATGACACTAGATCATTTCACATGCTATTTAGTGTGAGCCTTTGTGGAGAATAATACCTAAAACCTAGCAATGTGACATTCTTAGTTAGAGCCACCCCATTAGAGCTTTCCTAGCTTCTGACCCCTGGGTTCAATGATCTTCACATCTCAGTCTGCCTGTGGGTAAATGTCAGTATTTAAAGATGTGGTGCTGGTAATGGTATTGGCTAATGTCTGCAAGTATATAGATTACAGACCTGAAAATGCTTCTGGACTAATCCCTCACTGTTCTCATTCATTCAGCTATTCTTACATGCCTCCTATGAAGTCAAATTAGGTGCTAGGTATACAGTGTCACAAAAAGATATGGCTCTTCTTTCATGGACCTTATCAAAGACAGATGTTAACAGACAAGAAAAGAAATGCAAGCTTGAAAATCCAAGTTAGCACTGTGGGAGTGGTGAGGACATAGGATGTGATATGAGGGGTGAAAATTTCTCTAGATGAAGCTTGTTCAGACTCATGATTTAGCTTTGGGTCCAGGTGGGTCAAGGGACCAAGAGAGTGTATGCAGATAATCAGATGGGCAGAGACCTGTATTTTCCTGGGTAGGAGGAAACAGCAGCAGCTGGAGGCGTGTCCATTGGATATTTCCTTTCTTCTCTCTCTCCTGCTACTTATCTGTTTATCTTGTGACTTGTCCTGTCCCCAGGGTCCCCAGTACAGTGGCCTCTCACTAGCCCTGGGGGGGACGGATTTCCTGATCCTCCTTAGATTCTAAGATCTATGGGTATTCAATTCCCACAGGTAAATGCTGTAGCATGTGGTATGTAACCTACCTATGTCTTCCCATATACCCTCCACACATACCCATGAAGGCCATGAAAATGATATAGGGAGCAATGTCAGAAAATAAAGTCTATCTGCATTTCAGTACAGATACCACCTCCCCAGTACTTTTTGATCCTCAGTTGGTTGAATATGTGGGGAGGTAGAACCCCATTGAATAGAGTGCCATACTAGGGCCCATCAGTGGTCAGCTCAGGATTAACTCTGTCAGCCTTGGGTCAGTGGGAGGCTGGGTTCAGACACACCCACTCGAGTAAGAAGATGAGGAATGGGATACGATAGATAGTGCCTCTCTTGGCAGGCCACTCCCCTCAGTTTCCTTTCTGTATTAATGGAGGAGGGTGATGGCCATAGGACTCATTGCGTGGGTGTATCCCATGCCCTTGTAGTGCAGGTTCTGATGTCTCCATAGTCTCACATGCTGCTGTCTGTCTCTGTCCCAGGAAACTTCCTTCTGTCTTCCACCCCTGTGTTGAGTCAGCTAAACTTGATCTGCCTTGCAGGTTTGGCAGAGTGTTGGAGTTTCTCTCTCCTTCCCTCTCTTCTTTGGCTTTTTGAGACAGAGTTTTTCAGTGAGCTTGAGCTTTGGCTGTCCTGGAACTCACTCTGTAGACTAGGCTGGCCTCCAGTTCACAGAGATCCTCCTGCCTCTGCTTCTGCATGTTGGGATTCAAGGGGCATGCACCATCATCACCCAGCTTGTTGGAGTTTTCTAATCAGTGAAGTCCAGTATGTGACCTGGACTTAGAGTAGATGTGAGACAGTTCTCTTTTAGGATGAACTTATTCTAAGAAAGTAGCAGTCATTGAGAGGGTCTGTCTCCTCCAGGTTGAGCCAAAGTCAGTGGTTTGTCTCAGTGTAATTTAGAATGAACTTGGTGGTCCTCTCTACCTCCCTGGCATTTCTGAGGCTAACAGCTTAGAGGGAGGGTGTAGAGTGGAGCCATGAAATTACTCTGGGAATGACCCAGATGCTCTCATTTTAGTTTTAATTGTGCTGTTCTCCGTTCACCTCTCTCTCCACCTCCACTTTTTTTTTTTTTTTTTTTTTTAATCTGCTTGAGTAAGGTGCTTTGAGAAGAATATGGGTAGAGTAGGCTTGTCTATAGACGCTCTTAGTGTGGTAGAGGTGCTTCTTTTCCCATTTGCCTCCCTCCCTCCCTCCCTTCCTCTCTCCCTCCCTCCCTTCCTTCTACATTCCTTCCCTTCCTTCCTTCCTGACTTCCTCTGTTTCTTCTTTCTGTCTCCCCTCTACTATTTTAAGTTCCTGTTTCTTGCTGATTCTGTCTTTCTGGAAACTGGGCCAACTCCATTTAAGTTTTTTTTTTTTTTTTCTCCCATGCTGCTATTAAAAGACGATGACCAGCTAAGAGTCGGAGGTGAGGACAGTATGGGAGCAGGCGCCCTCCTGATTGCAGTTCTCTCAGGAGAGCATTGTTTCTGATTGCACTGACTGGAAAAGTTTGTTGGCTGTTTTGTGTCTGTGCTTGTTCTGTTGAGGTGGAGGAAGCTGTCAGCTGTTGGCTCCTTAAACCTCTGTTCTCTGCACCAGTGGGCAGGGCTGAGGTCAGAGAACTTCCTGTTCTGGTCTCTCCCTGAGATGTCTAGACCAGTGTGCTTGGCACCTGCAGTTCTGCCAACACTCAGCTTTATAGTCTCTGTGTCAACTAACAGAGATGTCTGTGGGTCTTGGGTTTGCCTAAGTCACAATCCCATTAAATCCATCTGTATGCATGTGGTATTCTCTCACTACAAGTTACCTGCCCTCTAAAATGTGTGCATACTTTTATTTTTTTCTTCAGTTAGTAAGATAGTTCTCCAGTGGCTGAAATACACAAATTATTATCATTATTATTTTTAAATTATGAAGTAAGCTGGGTACACTTTTAATTCTACTACTTGGGAATCAGAAGCAGTTGGATCTTTGTGTTTGAGGCCAGCCTGGTCTACATAGTGAGACTCTGTCTCAAAATAAAAGCATACAACACAAACCACAACAAAATAAAGAAAATACCTTATTGTAGTTTTAATTTGTATTTCCTAAGAATTCAGGGTGCTGGTCACCATGCTTGTGTTCATTTATTGTCAGCTTATCTTTCATGAAGAGTCTGTTCATACCTTTTACTTTTAAAATATCCAGTTAGCTTATTGTTGAGTTTATTTGTTCTATAGAGAAATCCTTTTACAAAAGGATTTTGTTCTATATTTGCATCTGCGAACTGTCTTTTTAAATGTAATGTTTGTTTGGTTTTTTTGAGACAGAGTTTCTTTGTATAGCCTGGTTGTCATGGAACTTGATCTGTAGACCAGGACAGGCCTCACAAACTCAGAGAACCGCCTGCCTCTGCCTCCCAAGTGCTAGGACTAAAGGTGTGTGTCACCACGGCCCAGCTTAGTTTAATGCTTTAAGACTTTCTGTGAGGTGCGTATGTACATGTGGGTATGTGCATAAAGAGTGTAGGTGCTGGTAGAGATCAGCGGCTTCAGAACTCCTGGAGCTGGAGTTAAGAGACAGTTATGAGCAGACTGATGGATGCTGGGAACTGAACACAGGTCCTCTGCAAGATCAGAAAGTGCTCTTAACTGCTGAGCTATCTCCAGGCCAATTCCTTAAAACTGTTCTATCTAATTTTGTGTGTGTGTGCACATGTGCCCGTGTATGTGCTGGGGGTTCTGGTGTAGAGGTCAGAAGATAACTGGTTTTCTCCTTCCTCCTTTACATGGGTTTAGGGAGGAACTCGGCTGTC
The DNA here is from genome assembly GCA_004025045.1 of Sigmodon hispidus. NCBI lineage: Eukaryota > Metazoa > Chordata > Mammalia > Rodentia > Cricetidae > Sigmodon > Sigmodon hispidus. The sequence continues at coordinate 173,558 of PVIH01002306.1, read as the reverse complement.
AGGCTTGCAGACACAGCAAGCGCTTTACTTGCTGAGCTGTCTTGCCGGCCCATCCTTCATTCTTTTTAAAAACTTGCTTATTTAGTTAATATTTATTTAATGTGTATGTGTGAATGCCTGCATGCATGTTTGTGCACTACATGGTGTACCTGATGCCCAACCAAGGAGGCCAGAAGAGGTTGTCAGATCCCCCAAGACAAGGGCCTCTGGAAGAGCTGCTGGTGATCTTAATTACCAAGCTACCTCTCCAGGGCCCCATCTTTTCACGTTTGACAATGTCTTTGGAAGAGCAGCTTGTCACAGTAGCATTATGGATATACACATGTGTTGGAGCAAGACTACAGGTCACTGTGTTTCATTGTAGTGTCAGCTTCTTGGGGTCAGGGACTATTCTGTTTCAGAACAGGGACTGGCTGTCAGAGGTAATGGTTGAATGCAGTTCAGTGATCAGCATGAACAATGGGACAGGATGTCCCAGGGCATCCAAGATGTTGTTGTCAGGGTACAAAGTTTCAGGATTAAAATGAGAGCCAAGAGATGTTGCTTGAGATCTCTTCTGCTTCAGAACCACTTGGAGGAGTATGGCAAGAATCCTAAACTCTGGCCTTGACTGGCATTCCTTGGTGGCTTCAGTTCCTAAGGGAGGAACTGAGGTAAGGATATTACCAACATTCAAGGAAGGACTCAAAACAGAGCTAAGTTTCTCTAACTAGGAAACTTGAAACCATTGTTGAGTTTGACCTGACTGGCATGGTGGTTCAGCCCTCTCCTCATTGCCTGGGGGGCTTCATAGAACCTCCTTGCCCCCACAGTGTGGAGGGGTATGAAGCCAAGGTTGAAGTCATTGGCAGAGCTGAGGCCAAGCTGTCTGTGGCAGAGGCCAGCTCATCTCCTCAGTGCCTTGGGTTGTCCAAGCACTATTTTGGCCTATGGTGTGTGGTTTCAGTGAGTGGGCCAGTTTGTAATCACTACACAATCGCATCTTCTAATGGTTAAGTGAGCAAGCCAGGAGAGGAAACTGCTGAAGAGATTTTTCTCAATTAGTGAGGCCTTGTCTTCCCTGAAAGGATCTTACTTTAAAGTTAATACAAGGGTAATAAGGGTGGGGGGGCACTGGAGAGAGAAAGGGAGAAAAGAGGTATGTGTGTGTTTCCTGCCTGGGGGAGGTGGTGGCATTTGTCCCCCTCCCCTCCTCCCCAGTAGGGAGGTAGCAATTCATGAAAAGTGCTCCCAGCTGCTCCTGGTTTATGGCTAATCCCAGCCCTGCTCCAGCCTGTCATTCAGGGTAAGCTGCTATCATTAGTGGTTGAACATTTCTGAAAGTATTCCCTCTCTACTCTGACCACATGCTCTTTTGTGGAAGGGAGGTGGGGAGGAGCCAGGAGAGCAGGGAGCCCCACCCTGTTGTCCACATCCAGCTGCTCTACAGAGTGACAAGGAACCTTGGCCCCGGAAGAAGTCAGGATCTGTCAAAGCCTGTGTGTTTTCTTCTGCTCCCTGAGAGACAGAGGCCTACCCTGTAGGCTATTGGTTCCAAACCTAGGAGGCCTGTTTTGTCCTTGTAAGGAGATTCTTGGTTGGAATAAACCTTTATTAGCTAATTCTACATCTCATATGCTGAGCCGTGCTGGACAGTGGCTGAGAACTGCCTTTCCCACTTCAGCTGGGTTTGCTTTCTGCTTCTGATGAGCAGCTGTGGTGAAGGGCTTTGTAAGAACATTTCTTCCCACAGGGTAGGGTCTTTGAAATCCTTTTCTTTGATGAGGTATGGCTGACAGCTTTGAGTTATGAAATTAGTGCAGGGAAAAATAAGCTGGAATGAGAAAGCCGAACCCAATCTTCTCTTAACTTCCAACAGCGGTGCTGTCTTACATGGTCTAGACAGACCACAGAGTTTGCTGAGCCTGACTCTCTCTTGTTCTCACCAACTTTCACTGTATTTTGTTTGTTTTGTTTTATTTTTTGAGACACTTACCTGGAACTCACTTTGTAGACCAGGCTGGCCTTGAACTCATAGAAATATGCCTGCTTCTGCCTCCCGAGTGCTGGACTAACGGTGTGCACCAACATTACTAGTTTTTTGTTTTTAAGATAAAATCTTATTCTGTAGGTAGTCCTTGGGGTGATGCTTGCTGTATAGCCAAGGCTGTCTTCAAGCCCATGGTAATCCTCCTGCCTTAGCTTCCTGAGTGCTGGCCTAATAGATGTCTGCTACCACATCTAGTTCTACACACACACACACACACACACACACACACACACACACACACACTGGCTACCCTAAGAACAACTGTTACTTCTCCTTAAAAACATTGTTCTTTTCCTTATCAGAAGTATGCAAGCTCAGAGAAGGAAAGTAGAAAACTAAGAATGCATACAGCAAAAACAAAGTATCCCTATTCCCAGATTCCAAGATAATCACCATTAGTGTTGTGGTTTATGTTCATCTTGTCACAAGAGTCCATTACTAAAGCCAGGCATGGTGGCACAAGCCTATAATCCCAGCACTTGAGAGACAGAGGCAGAGGCAGGTGGACCTCTAAGTTTGAGGTCAGCCTGGTTTACAGAGTGAGTTCCAGGACAGCCAGGGCTGTACAGAGAAACCCTGTCTTAAAACAAAACAAACAGGGGCTGGAGAGATGGCTCAGCAGTTAAGAGCACCGTCTGCTCTTCCAGAGGACCCGGGTTCGATTCCCAGCACCCACACGGCAGCTAACAACTGTCTGTAGTTCCAGTTCCAGGCAAACACTAAGGCAAATAAATAAATAAAGTTTTTTTTAAAAATAAATAAATAAATAAAGTTTAAAAAACAAAACAAAACAAACAAACAAAAACAAAATAAGCAAAGAAAGGAAATCTGTTCCTGAGAAAGCAGGTGGTAGGTTGGTTTATAATTCCCCCCAGACCAACTGTTGATTGTGCTGCAGACCTATCCCAGCCTGTTGGAGAGACGCTCTTAGTACAGGGGGATTCTGGTGGGTGCTTCCCCAGCAAGGAACTCTCTGTTAGAGGTCAAATCTTGTCACTTGCCCAGTAACTGGGGGATAGTAGCTCCAGAGAAAAGACCACACAGGTTCACCCATTCCACCAGCATCCTCCAGCCAAGGAGGAGGGGCGCATAAGGCCTCATTCTGTAGAGTGTCCAGTTGCTCATTTACATACCTGTGAATTGAGGCAATGAAGCCCTTGTCTGCAGCCACACTGAGGGAGATGGCGCTTGGTCCTGGTGGTGTAAGTCAGCAGATGTTGTTTTCCTCTGGCATAAGTCACTGTCATCACTTCTGTCCCTGCTGGTCTTTCTCCCCATGCCCTGGAGTGTAAGGTGTTCTCTCTCTCAGCCTTTGGCTCCTTACCTGGACAGAACCAGACTTGTCTTTATTCAGTAGATGGCATTTAAACTATCTAGCCCTTGCAAATTAGTAATGATTGCAGGCATACCAATAATGTCTGTTAGCAAAAGAGCTGAACCAACAGCAGAGAGAGATTTAGGTGCTTTCACTGAGTACAAAGCAAACTGGAAAACATATTTGTCATTGTTGCTTTGTGCTCTGAGAAAATGTCAGTTTATTCTGCTAGATCCCTCCTTAAATTCATTTCTCTTTTGGCTTTCAGTCACCTGGAGAGCTGTTGAGTTCTCTTCTCTAGGTGTGGTATCCTAACATATGCACTGGCTCACACTGCTTAATTATCTTTCCAGCTATAGAGAAAAGTGATTTGCATAAGTCTTGGGGCCCCTTTTACCTAATGGGAGAAATATTTCATCCATTGCCTATCCAGAGATTCTTGTTTATGTCTTAACATTTAAGCCCAATAAAAATAATGTGATGGTCACAGGGTATTTTGCCAGTTATTTCAGATGTGGGAGTGATTTGCTCCAGATTTGTTTACTTCAAATGGAAAAGTTTGCACAAAGCTGCCTTTTGGGCTTTTACCAAGAAGGAAGCTTCCCTGGGTCTCCACTCGGAGCCACTCCTGTTGAGTGCAAAGCCAGAGTGACTCTGGGTCTTATTTCTAATAAATAGCAAGAGAGGGGAAGTGTCTTTCTTTCTTACAGTGACTTACATGGGTCTGGTTTCTACTCTGAACCCCCAGAACACACAGACATTCAGGTGGTTCAGCCAGAACAACAACCACAGCTGGTGACCAAAGCCCGGGTGCTAGGAACCGGCACCGCCAACCTGTGAAGAACCCCAGCAACAGTGGCTTAGCCAATGGCACAGGTGAGTGATGACACCCAGCATCAGTCTAGACTGAGCAGGACGCCCTTGCTTGTCTTCTTTGCACTCAGGGCATTGCCATCTGAGCCAGAATATAGTGGGGTGGAGAGACATCGGCACTTGTGTGAATTTGAGGCCACTACTTATTCCATTGATCCATCTTCTTTGACCTCTGGCTTGTTTTAAGACAGCCAGGGTAGGGTTATTCTTCTTGTTCCCATGCATGTCTAAAATACTCCTTTGGGCCTGAGGATGTAGCTCAATTGGTAGAGTATTTATCTAGCATGCATGAGGCAGACCTGGGTACAGTCTTTAGCACTTTATAAAGCTGGCTTAAGTATGCATGCCTATGATCTCAGCACTTGAGAGGTAGAGGGAGGTAGGAGGATCAGAAGTTAAAGGTCATCTTTGGCTATATGACAAGTTCAAGGCCAGCCTGGGATACATGAAATTCTGTCTCAGAAGATAAAAGTAAAAAACAAAATATTCCTTTGTAGAGAAAATTTTTTAAAAGTGTGCTTTTTCATTAATTTTTTTTATTAACATTGGATTTTATTTGGATTTTTAAAAAGATATGTTTAGTTTAGCTTTCTTGTGCGCGTGCATGCATGTGTGTTCACCTGAAGGTATACATGGATGCAGGTGCTCTTGGAGACCAGACAAGGGTGATATATTCCTTCAAACTAGAGGTTATGAGGCACCTACTGTGGGTGTTGAAAACTGAATCAGATCCTCTGTAAGAACATTAACCACTGAGCCATGTCCCAGTCCTGTCTCATCGTGTAGGCTGGCTGGCCTGGAACTCACTGTGCAGACCAGACTAGTTACCATTTCCTCAAGTGCTTTATCAAAGGGGAGGGCTACCACACACAGCCTTTGATATCTTATTTATACCTGATATATTTGAAGAAAAAAAATATCCTCCCTATTTAGGGAATTTGTCAACTAGGGAAAAAGAAAAGACTGAGTTTGCTCTAAGAGCTGAATGGAATAAGACAATGGCATTCCGAGGGGGTCGAGATGCTGACAAGCATTAAGTCCCCACCAGATACTACTGTCACCATTCCAACATGGACACCATTGGAGGAGAGACTCTTGGTCCTGTCTATATCCAGGAACTTTTCTACACCTGGCTGTTTCCCTGTTACAAAGTAAATTTGTGGACTTTTGCTTCCACAGACTGTAGATAGGGGAGTGTAACTCCAGTTAGGAGTGGCATGGAAGTGACTTTTGTAGACACCTATTTGTGATTGCAGAGGTGTGCCGTGAAGACACAGTAGCAGAGTTTGGTGTTGGGACAGTGTTATTGGCCTGTGTGTAACACTGAAGGAGCAGCACTCTACTTGTCTTGCTCTGTCATGGATTTCATCCTCTGGAAGCAGTGCGTGGGGCTTCACCCTTTGAGGCTAATGTTGCCTGGTTATCTCACTGTGTATGGAGAATGGTAGGGAAGATGGCAAGCCTGGAGCCTAACTTGGCTTTCTTCCTGGAACTGGGGACCTGCCTGAAAGAAATGAGTTAAGCAGCTTCCATGAATGTCTTAGATGAGGTCACTGCAGGTGTGGAGTCCCAGCAGCCGTTGTTTCTGCCTGCCCAGTGTTCATCTGGTTCGACCAGAAGAAGTAATAGCAAGTGAGTGGCTGTGGACTGTTTCATAGAGCCATATCCAGCTCTCTGAGCAGCAGCAAACATGCTCTTCTTAGAAAACAGTTGTTTGTAGAGAAGTTTGCAGTAGCCCTGCTGGACACAGGCTAAGCCACCCTGAAATCCCTTGTACATGCTAGCCATGTGACACATGGAAGCAGTCCCCGGATGCAGTAGCTGAGCCACCAGTCACTTTATCCTTCTGGGGCTCTCCATTACCATGATAGTAATGTCCCTCCACTCTCAGAGCTTTTATAAAATTGACTTCATGTTGTGATGGTCTTTGAGGCAGCTTTCATGGACATTTAAAAATTTTCAAAATGGGGGAGGGGGTTAGTCTCTTTGTGTGGCTATATTCATGAGTGCATATGCCCACAGTCAGAGGCATTGGACCCCAGGAGGTGGAGTTACAGGTGACTGTATGCCTCCTGCTGTGAGTGCTGGAAATTGAACCCAGATCCTCTGCAAGAGCAGTATTAGTGTTTAACCGCTGAGCTACCTCTCCAGCTCTTTTGTGATATCATCTGATTTTTATTATTTGCTTTATATTTTGGGGACCTTTGCTTCTTATCTTTATCTCCAGAACATTGTGTGCTCATGAGGTAGGTTCCAGTCATGTCTTTAAAAAGCCACATGTGTCTAGCTCTAGACAACTTTGGACATGTTTTATGGTAGTTTGAACTCAAACCATTCCTAAAACCCAGCTTCAAAGGGCAGCTCCTGCCTGCTAAAACACAAGGGCCTTGGCCTTTGCCTCTGCCTTTTTACAATGATGACATTTTATTTTGACCTTACAGGCAGCCTGGACAATGTGAAAACAGAAAACTAGGATTGTTTCTAGGGTGGGCAGAAAGAACATCCCCATCCTTGGCAGTGTAGGATGTGAATGATGATGTCTTCATCCCTCCATTGTAGGACTGTGAGGACCCCTTCCAGGATGGCAGAATAGGAGGTGTGTCTCCTGCTGGAGTTTTCACAGGCATGCAAGATTAATTTAACAGCCCCCCCCTATTGCGTATATATTGTACTTATGCACATAAGAGAAATTAGAGGCAAACCAGAGCCCAGTTCCAGCTGGCTTTTTCACATTTACAACTGTAGAATATGCGTTTTTATAAAATGAGAGTGAATGCAAGCCTGTCTATCAATGCTGTGTTTCTAAGTTTTTCGAAGTGGTGGGACTGAGTAGACTGATGGCTTAGTACCTCTTTGTGCTGTGTGCAGTGATTTATTGTCCCTTAAATGTGATTTCCATGCACAGTGGTTATACAGGCTATAGTGGGATCTAGACTCCCCATATATAGTATATGTTTAAGACTCAGCGACTTACTTGTTGGGACTTTGTTTCCTCATTTGTAAAATTAGGGCCAGAGCGTGTATCTTGTATGTTGTTATAAGGAGTAAGCCATATAAAATGTATGAAGGGTTGGGAGGGGGTTAGGGTGTGAGGCATGGCACCTACCACATAGCTTTTATCTATATGAATAATTTAATTATGAGGCATGGATATTTATTTTTACTTTGTTTCATTATTTTTTATTCATGCTTTTTAAAAAGATTTATTTATTTATTTATTATGTATACAGTACACAGAAGAGGGCACCAGATGTCATCATAGATGGTTGTGAGCCACCATGTGGGTGCTGGGAATTGAACTCAGAACCTTCAGAAGAACAGTCAGTGCTCTTAACCTCTGAGCTATCTCTCCAACCCCTTCTTGTTTACTTTTAAAAATATTATTTTTATTAATGGCATGTGCATTTATCTGTATGCCTATATACACACATGTGTAGGAGATCTTGAGCAGGCCGAAAAAAGTTATCAGGTCCCCTGGACCTAGAGTTAGTTATTGGTGATTGTGAACCTGCTATAGTTGCTGGGAACTGAACTCTGTGCCTCCTGCTAGAGTTTCACAAGCATGCAAGATTAATTTAACAGTCTCTTATTGGCTGTCTATTGTATTTATACATGTAAAGGTCATTAAGGGAAAACCCAGAACTCTTAACTACTGAGCCATTCTCTCTCTCCAGCCCCATTGTTTACTTCTTAAAAGTGGTTTTCATGATGGGAGTGTAGCTTGTCTCCAATTGGTAGAGTGCTTGCTTAACTTACATGAGCCCTGGGTTCAATCCCCTATCTCCACATAAGCTGAACTCAAGGAAAGCTGGAACTATGAGACCCCATCTCAAAAAACCAAATTAAAGTAATAGGTTCTAGTGAGTAACAGCCATGCATCACTTAACTATTCTTCCTCAACTCTTTTGTAGTTCTCCGTTTTTCTGTTTTGTTTTGTTTTTGAGATAAGAGTGCCTAGCTCGGAAGAGCGCACACCAGGCTGGCCTTGAACCTATAGAACTCTTCCTGTCTGTGCATGAGGTGCCTGATTACAGTCACTCACCGCCTCTGCTCACTTGTCCTTCTGTGCATGCAGCTTTGTTCTGGGAACAGAGGAACTTTTTTTTTTTTTTTTTTTTTAAAGAAATAGTTCTAGGCTGGTCTTAATTCCTGGGCTCTAGCTATCCCACTGGGCCTTTCTGAGGAACTGATCTTTTATGCACATAACTTTTTAGTGCAATTCTTGTGTCAATAGAGATAAATTTTTAAAAATGAGATCAATTTCCTCTTAAGAGGATTGTTTATATGTCCAAGGCTGCATCAAACTTTCACAAAGTAGTGTATGACATTTTGTTTTCTCCAGCCGTGTAAATACTGTTCTGTTTTTTTGCTGTCTATGGTAAGTCTCATCTGCTGGTTTATTCTTTCTGTCTCTCTTTTTATTTTACTTTGGTGTTGGGGATTGAGCTCCTGGCCTTATGCATGCTGTGTACACACTGTACCACTGAGTTACCCAGCCCTAGATAAATTTCCTCTGTGTTAGAGCCCTGTTCTCACTGAGTGCGTATTAGACAGCTTCTACCGTGGCTTTTCCTTAGAGTCTAACACTTTCTACTTTCTTTTATACTGTGAGAATCTTTTCTTGTTTTGAGTAAGTGCCACTTATTTTAATTATTGGGATAATATTTTTAAATTTTTGTATTTCATGTCTATATGTGCTTTGCCTTCATGTGTCTGTTACCATGTAGCCATGGTACCCTCTTTCCAGGGAGTCAGATGCCCAGGAACTGGAGTCACAAATGGTTGGGAGGTGCCATGTGGTTACTGGGAATTGAACCCATATACTCTGGAAGAGGTGCCAGTACTTTTAACTGCTGAATCATCTCTCCAATCTTGGCATAGTATGTTTTTAGTCTCAGAATGGGCTAGCACTGCCTTGTTACTTTTTCTCTTTGAAAGTTCATAAATTTTTCAAAAAAATTTTTTTATACTTAAAATTTTTAGAGGCATGGTAGAAGTGGCAGTTACATTAATCTACTTAAGATAATTAAGTCTTAAGATAATTAAGACTTAATCTTGGAGGCTGGTGAAATGGCTCAGTGGTTAAGAGCACTGATTGTTCTTCCAGAGGTCCTGAGTTCAGTTCCGAGCAACCACATGATGGCTCACAACCATCTATAATGAGATCTGGTGCCCTATTCTGGCCTGCATGGACACATGTATACATAATAAATAAATCTTTTTTTGTTTTTCAAAAAAATAAAAAGACTTAATCTTACTGTTAGTGTGGCACAGGCAGGGGGTGGGTATCCACCTTTCCCCTTATTCTCATATAGCTTTACTTTTTTTTGCTTAATGATTCATTGTTTTGTTTTTAAGAGAGGGTATTATTACTCTGAAGTTCTGGCTAACCTGGAACTTGCTCTGTAGACCAGGATGGCCTCAAACTCACAGAGATCCACCTGCCTCTGCTTCTCAAGTGCTAGAATTAAAGGCCTGTGCCACCACCCCTATTTATTTTTCATCATATCTGTTTGTGGGTATGTGCCCACAAACCCTGATATGGGTGCTAGGAGCCCAACTCAGGTCCTCTCTAGCTCCTATTTTAAAACAAAAATTCTTTTTGTGTGTATGTATGATTATACATATGTGTTCATATGTGTATAGGTAAATGTGTGTGCACGCGCGTGCATGCACATGCTGTTGAGTATCTTTCTCAGTTGCTCTTTACCTCATTTTGAGACAAAATCTCAACCTCTCTCTCTTTCTCTTCCTCCTTCCCTCTCTCCCTTTCTTTCTCCCTCCCTCCTTCTCTCTCTGCCAAAGGGTTTCCTATCCTGAATGAACGTGTTTCATAAAGTTGAAGTATTTAACCAGCATCACACAGGAGCCTGTTAAACACGGTTACAGAGAGCAGTGACTGTCCATTGCCTTGGTCCTCCACTTTTCTTTCTGTCCAGGGAAACACCCAGGCTCCTCCATTGGCTTCTTCCCCATCATTTCCACATTTCAAGTCTCTGGATTTGAGTGCTGCTTGCTGAATGTATGGCACCTGTCTGAATAGTCATGGAGCTTGCATGTTGCTGGTGAAGTAGGAATAACATTTTCTGTATGGGCTGTTGGAATTGAAAATGAGCTAATAAAAATGTACTTGCTAAAGGCGATCAGGGATCCTCGATTGGATTCTAGAACAGAAAAAGTGACTTAGTGGAAAAGCTAGTAAGATTTAAATAAAGTCTAGAGTTTAATTAATAGTATTGTACAGATTTTTTTTTTAGTTTTTGTCAAATGTGCCATGGTTATGTAAAAGATTAACACTAGGGAACATTGTGTGAAGGACCCACCATCTTTTCAACTTTTCTATATACAGTTGCATTCTAGAGAATGAATGACAGCACACTCACTCAGAAGGATGAGCAAGAGGGTCATGAGTTCAAGGCCAGCTTGAGCTACATAGGTACTACTCCATCTCAAACAGTGAGCAAACAAAAGCTAAATAACAGTTACTCCCAAATACTTTTTAATGACCTATTTTAACAATTCTATACAAGTATCCAGGATTTGTAGTTCTAATGTCTTTAAAATTAGTAGATTTAGTGAATGCATATTTATTAAACAAACATTTATCAAATGCTGTTTTGCTGGACATTGTGAACTATAAGGCAGGACAAGGCCTGTGCCTTCTAATCTCTTTTGGTAAAAGTTGAAAACACACAAATGCCAGCTGCTGTTGCCTGGGCTCTGTGCTGCATAGCCGAGCTCACAGCACTGCAGAATCTATATAAGCAATGGCCAGTCTGGAGGTAGTGATTTGGAGAACATCTGGGGAATAGGGCTGTTGGGACAGAGATAGACAAGAAGGTAGGGGAGAGAAAGTAAAGTGTTGCTGGGGGTATGGCTCAGGAAGTAGAGTGCTTGCCCGAAACTCTGGGTTTAATCTGTAGCACTACATACACGGGGCCTAGTGGTATGCCTGTAGTCCCAGTACTCCAAAGGTAAGGACAGGAGGATCAGATATTTAGGGTTAGTGTTGGCTACATGTGAGTTGAAGGCCTAGCCTAGGATACCTGAGACCCTGTCTCAAAATAAAAAAAAAAAGCAAAAGAAAAGTTAGTTGTACCAAGGGCAGAGATGGCCTGGGTCATTTTCAGACTTCCACTGAGGTAAAAGAAGCAGAATTTGAGTTTATTAAAAGTCATTTTTATTATTATTATCATTATCATTATTATTATTATTACTGAGATGGTCTCACTATGTAGTCCTTGGCCTAGAACTCTATGTAGACCAGGTTTGGTCTTGAACTCAGAAGTCCAACACCTCTGTTTCCAGAAAGCTTTATTTTTATTTTATATATGTGGGTATTGTGCTTGTATGTGTGTTAGTGTGCCACTTTGGTGCCTGGTGCCCTCTGAGGCCAGAAGAGAGTTATAGATGGTTGTGAGCTGTCATGTGGGTTCTGGGAACCAAATCTGGATCCTCTGCAGCAAGTGGTGTTAACTGCTGGGCCAACTCTCCAGCCCCTTTTAAAGGCATTTTAATATAGCTATAGATTTAATATGTAATATAAGCACAGGGCTTATGAGGAGCACTTGGGAAGAAAATAAGACACTGAGAACTTGGCTGTAGGCAGAAGGAGAGTCACAATACCGTTGTCTTTACAGTATTTGTATGTAGAACAAATTTTCATGGTGACTGAAAAAATTTAATTAAGAGCACTTGCTTGTCTTCCAAAAGACTTGAATTTGGTTCCCAGCACACACATCACCCAGCTCATGACTAACTGCAAGCTCCAGGGGACCCAGCTCTCCTGGTCTCAGTAGGCACCTACATCCACATGTATCCACATATACCATTAACAATTTTTACTTAAAAAAGCATTTAAACTGGAGTGGTGGCTCACACCTTTAGTCTCAGCAATGAGGAGGCAGACAGGCAGGTCTCTGAGTTTAACATCAGCCTGATCTACAGAAAAGTTCCAGGACAGCCAAGGCTACACCGAGAAACCCTGTCTCAGAAAATAGAGAGAAAAAAAGCCTCACAGCTCAAACATGCAGAGGCAGCTGCTATTGTGTTTCTTGTGATTCCCCTGAAGACATTCTTTAAATTTACAAGTGTATGCATATGTGTTATATGAAAGGAAAAACACGCATGTATCCAGGCACACACAGATGATGACAGTATATATACACTGTTCAGCAATTTCCCATTATAATTATCTTAGAGTTTTTTTCATAGAACTTGAAGCCAATGCAAAGGACTTTGTCCTGTGTACTCTCTTCTACCAACCTCAGCTAATATGGAGAAATAACACATCAACTGAATGTTTAAATCTTATACCTCTGTGGATTTTTTTCTGCATCATTTTAAAAAGCTTTATTTGTTAATTCTGTGTGGATGGATGTGTGTGTGGAAGAGTAGAGGGGTGGCAGTTGGCCAGTGGAGTTGGATCCCCTAGGGCTAGGTTACAGGTGAGCCACCAGACAGAGGTGCTGGGAATTGAAGTCAGGTTCTCTGGAAGAGCAGTATGTACTTTTAATGGCTGAGCCATCTCAACAGCTCCACCCCCTCAGTATATTTTTAAAGAATCAAACATCATTTTCAGATGATGCAAGGTCATCAGCTTATTGTTCTGACAGAGAACAAGCTTTTCCTCAGGCTCCATCTCCCACAAACTGAACCTGGGGAAGCAGAGTGGTTGAGGGGCAGCTCCTTTTTATTTAAATGAAGACCACACTAAGGGAATTAGAATCAGTATTTTGCAACCTCCAATGAATTACTGAATTGTCAGTTTCTGAACTCTTTGTTAATTTATTCATTCTCTTGATTTTTCACGATTTAGTTCATTATTATAGCTATATGATAGGTCTGATATGCTAGAGAAAACTCCCCAACAGAAACCAGAACTCTTCTTTAGACTCTCATCTTTAGGCTTGCACATTTAGTTTCCCTTATACATTTTACAGTGAATTTATCTTGCAACTTAAAAAGGCATGTTTTTTTTTTTTTAAGATTGGAATTGCATAAAGTTTTTAGATTTGCATAAAGAGGATTGCCATCTGTTGTATGTACTAGCTTAGCTCAGACAGAATATGGAAAGTAAACAAGTTTTGCATTTATGTTGGGGAAATATTTGTTATACAGATTTAGTTATTAAGCATCTGATGTAGCCTCTTTGCCAGGCAGTATTAACACTGAGAAAAAAGCAAGCAAGTATCTGGGTTTGATCCTCAGTACTGCATGGTTAAGTAAATAGACCAAAATCCAAGGGACTCAGTCAGAGGCAGTTTCACATCTCAGGCTCACAAACATTTGTTAAAGTCAAGGTTGGTCACTCCTTGGGAAGACTTTTCGGTTTCAGCTGACTACTGGTGTTAGTCAGCTGCATCTGATTATATGTAATCTTGATTCCCACTAAAGGACGTGCAGAAAAGTAGTGTGAATGGCTTATGTCCTGGAAGCAGATAGCAAAGAATGAATTAGACGTCCTCTGACCAAACCAGGTTATTTAGCCTCTTTGACGCTTGATTCCTCAGTGTAAGTGGTGGGGTTGTGTGTGAAGCTTACCGAACAGAAACTAAAGAAAGATCTTTGTGTCTTGTCTGGTCCACACCCCATCCCATCCCATATTCAGTAGTAATGTTTATTATTCTTATTTAAATTTGTCATCTGGGACTGGAGAGATGGCTTAGCAGTGAAGAGCATTTTCTGCTATTTCAGAGGACCCTGGCTCAATTCCTAGCACCCACATGGCAGCTCATAACCTTTCCTACCTCCAGTCCCAGGGGATCTGATACCCTCTTGAGAACTCCTTAGACACAGCACATGAGTAGCACACATAAATTCATGCAGCAAAACATCAATACACATAAATAAAATAAATCTTTTAAAAAATTATCATCTGACTCTCTTGGTCAGATCTTGATACTGTTTAGGAGAGATGACAGGCAGTTAGAAAAGAACAGCCTAGAAACAGTGAGGAAACAGTAGCCTTTGCATCAGGGTCAGAGGCGGGAAACTAATGAGAAACAGAAAAGGCACCAGATACTTATTTTGAATTGCTTTGGTGTGGAGAACAGAGGCCTGCTGATGGAGTTGAGCTGAACTTCCTTCAACTACATCTTCTCTACAGTAAACTGTAACTGTGGTGGTCTCCTGAGGAGATAAAGGAGCAGGTACATACCTGCTTTTTTAGGGGAACTACAAAATGCATTTCTGAATTAGAAAGTTGAATCTGAATGATGACTAAGATGTTTTGCATTAAAATTCTGATAGAAATGTGTAGCAGTTCTGCTTATAGCTCCTGTATTTTCAAAGAGTTTCAATTCTTTGAAACCTTGTTTGATCTCTCTTCCAATTTAGAGAATTTATAGTGCCTTGGGGTTCTTGTAGACATAGTGATCATCAAAGACCTGAAGAAACAAAGGTGAAGTAAGAAGGTTCAGGACCTACCTTGTTTCACTTGTTGTCTGTTGTTACCTTGGAGACAAGCCCTTGGTTCTTAGCCCCTTTTATGTAGCTTTTAATCCCTGTTTCTGTCCTTGAATCAAGAATCTTTAAAACAGTGGTTCTCAACCTGTGGGTCAAAACACCATGGGGTAGAACAACCCTCTCACAGGAGTCACATATCAGATGTCCTGCATATCAGATATTTGCGTTATAATTCATAACAAGAGCAAAATTACAGTTATGAAGTAGCAATGAAATAGTTTTATGGTTGGAGTTGCCAGTATGCGAGGAACTGTATTAGAGGGTTGCAGCATTAGGAAGAGTGAGAAGCACTGCTTTAAGAGAGCATTATGGGGAGCTGGCTCAGTGGCTCAGCAGTTAAAGGAAGCGCTGGCTGCTCTTGCGGAGGACCTGGCTCAGTTCCTACACCCAGGTGCTGGTTCACAATTGTCTGTAACTCCAAAATTCAGCATCCTCTTCTGGCCTCAATGGGCACTGCATACATGGAGCAAAACACTCAAACACATAAAATAAGATTGAAATAATAAAAAAGAACATTATGGAAGTTTCTCTCTTTTTTATGTGTGGAGAGGTGTTTAGAGAAAGGTGCTGTCTGTGTCTAACAGGCAGATGGCAACTGTAAAGGGAAGGACATATCCTATAAAGTTGGCCTTGGACGTGCTCCCTTAGGCGGCGCCCTCCCTTGTCTTCCTCCTTCTCCTCCTCCTCCCTGCTGCTCTCTCTTGCCTTGGCATCAGTGTAACCAGCTCCTTAGAGCACCCCAATAAAGCTATGCTTAATGAACTTACAACGATCCATCTTCTGGGGCTGAGGAGGTGGCTTAGTGGGTAAGAGTGCTTGCTCTTCAGTGACCAGGACCTGAATTTGAATCCCTGAAACTCATAGAAAATACAGGCATAGCTTGTATGTCCTATAACTCCAGCATCGAGGGGCAGAGATGGACAGATCCTGACAGCTTGCTGGTTACACAGCCTAGCCGAACAGCAAGCTTCTAGTTCAGTGAGAGACCAGGTTCAGAGCAGTAAGGCAGAGAGATAGAGGAGGACATCGGACATCCTGATGCAGCCTCTGCATGGAGGACATGGTGCAAGTGCACATGGTGCCTGCTCACATGCACACAGCACACGATTCATTCTTTCATGTCCTTTGGGAGGGCATTGCTAACTTCATGTCATTTTTATAGTAATGCTTCTATTTGTTTGTGTTTGGAAATAAGCTCTCATGATCTAGCCCTGGCTGTCTGGCCTGCAGCTTACTATGTGGCCCTGTAACCAGAGTTTGTGTCACTTGTCACCAAAACACTGACTAGCAGATACAGGAATTGAATCTTTTTCTCTCTTAAAATTGTTATTTTTAATTACGTGTAGGTATGTGTATCTCCTTGTAGGTATGTACATATGAGGCCTGAGGTGACAGATGCAACATAAGTGCTTTGAACCTAACGCAGGTCCCCTGGAAGAATAACAAGTACTCTTAACCACTAAGTCATCTCTCTAGACTCAGAAATGGAATCTTTTTTTTTTTAAAAAAAAAAAACTTTATTTATTTATTTATTTGCCTTGGTGGTTTCCTGGAACTGGAACTACAGACAGTTGTTAGCTGCCATGTGGGTGCTGGGAATCGAACCCAGGTCCTCTGGAAGAGCAGACGGTGCACTTAACCGCTGAGCCATTTCTCCAGCCCCCAGAAATGGAATCTTTAAACCATATTTTATTTAGATCTGACAACCTGTATAAACAGGATTAGTACCCCAGTAAATCTGCCTTCCGTCCCAGCTCTTGCCAGCTCACCGTATAGGGATTCTGGAGCTTTGGCCATGTGGGAAGGAAGCCCTGTCTGCAAGCTTCATGGTGCGGCTCTCCTTCCTGTCCCTGCCTTTTCTCTTACTACCCAATCTCCTGTGTGGCCCGCTTTCCTGAGTCCCACTCGAACACACTCTCAGCCGTGTCTGGGAATTGTGTCATTATGATCATTAGGTAGTGTGTATGTGCAGATCCTTCCCGTATTAGGAAATACAAATGTGCACTTAGACCTAGAATATAAGCATGTCCCTACCCGTCTCTATTGGCTGCATGAATTCACTGTGTGGCTTCAGACTTGAAGCCATCCTCCTGCTTCTACCTTCTGAGTGCTCGAACCAGCGTGTGAGGCCTGGATTTTTGTGTTGTTTTTCTGAGACAGGGTTTCTCTGTGTAACAGCCCTGACTGTCGTGGAACTCATTCTCACCAGGCTGGTCTTGATCTCACAGAGATCTATCTACCTGCCTCTGCCTCCTGAGGGCTGGGATTAAAGGCATGCCACAGTTGTCTAGTCTGAGTAGGCTAATGCATAGACAGAATATTAGTGTATGGTGTGCAAAACCTAGTAAAACAAAACTAAAATTTGTATTCCTAGTTATTTTTAAGTATGGTTTATGCGTTTCAGTGAATGAGGAACCTACTACAGCCAGTGATCCTGAAGAACCTTCTGTTGTTGGCGTCACAGCCCCACCTGCTGCAGCCTTGAGTGTGTCCCCAAACCCCAACACAACATCTCTCCCTGCACCATCTACACCAGCTGAAGGAGAGGAGCCCAGCACTTCGGGGACACAGCAGCTTCCTGCCACTGCCCAGGCCCCTGATGCTCTCCCTGCTGGGTGAGTACCTTCTGTCCCATGATGGACTCTCCTCCTCAGGAACTGCCTTCTCTATTGGGTCAGAAATAATGTGGTCATTTGTTACCTAGTGGCCAGGGGTCTCTGGGAAGGCTGCCATGTTTAGAAGTAAGAGGTGTAGAAGCACTAGCTGTGCAAATATCTGAAAGAGCCTGAACCACCACCAGAGGCAGGTTAGTGCTACCTTATGCTGGGATGGATGGAGAGAGCATCTGTGGAACAAGGAGCACATTGCCTTTGGGGTCGTGGGGAGGGTGTCTGACTAGATGCTTCCTAGAGAATAACTTTTTCCCTCCTGAGTTTGACTTGAGCAATCCACGAAGGATTTGGGCTTTAGGTGCTGAATTACTACGGCTATTATCCCCACAGCTGTGGTCAGTGTTAGCATAGGTGTTTGTTTCCTTGCTCTCTTTAACTTTGGATAACAAAGACTGCAACCAGCAAGACAAAGGGAAGGAAGCCCAGTTTTGACTCTATAGTGTATGGGGATGAAACATAGATTCTGGGGATCGGCCAGATGGCCAGTGGATGAAGGTGCTTGTCACCAAGCTAGGCAACCTGAGTTTGAGTTTGATCTCTATATCCACATGGTAAAAGGAGAGAAACAGTTTCTATAAGTTGTCCTCTGACCTTACACACACACACACACACACACACACACACACACACACACACACACTAAACCCTTGGAAAAAAATTGAAAAGAACATGCATTTTGGAGGGGATGGGATGGGGACCAGTTAGATCAGGGATTGAATCCATCCCTCAGCCTCACCTTTGTGGCCTTTGCTGTGTGACTCACATGTTGGTTTATGTGGTGACAATAAGCATCCATGTCTAGGAACTCCAGTAAAGAAAGTGTGTGTGTGAAGCACCCACTGAGAGATAGGCAAGTGTTACTTTGAAGTGTTTGTGAAGGAGAAACAAAGGCAGAGACTACTTCTGAGCTGGGGACCAGAGTCTTACCTCAGTTAAGGCCGACCATGGTCAGGGCCAGTCCCGTTGTCCATCCTGGTTATCACTATAGCACAAAAGAAACACATGTCCCATATTGGCAAGATGGTTTAGAATAAGTTGCTGGCCACCAGCCTAAAGCTCTCCAGGTGGAGGGAGAAAACAGATTTCTGTCTGCTACCCTCTGACCTCTACACTTGCCCAGTGGCTCATGCGCCCTGCCCCTAAAGAAATGGTTGTTTAAACAGTTGTTTTAGGGCTGGTGAGATGGCTCAGCTGTGAAGACATTTGTGGTATAGCCTGACAATCTGAGTTCAATCCCAGGCCCTACATGATAGAGGGAGAAAGCTGAGCTAACTCCTGTGGGTTGTCCATTGGATCTCTACAGGTACATCCCCACACAGACACACAAATAAATAAGGGCAGAAAAAAAGCAGTTTTAAAGAAACCTGTTTGTGTCCTGCTCAGTCAGTCACTAGTGATGTGCTGATGTAGACTTGCGGGTGGTGAGTATTCCCTCCCTCAACGTATAATTCATAATGGACATTGGAAAGATGTCTCTTGCTTTGTGGGCATATGATGCTGTGTTCATGAGGCCATTTCTGAACTTCTAGTTGTTACAAATTCTGTATCAGAAAGCGTGTGTGGTTTTGCTGCTTGTACTTAGTATTCACATAACTCCTTTCTGCTAAATAGTATGTTGAGCAAATGAAAACCATTGTAAATAATTCTTATCTCAAATCTCAAGAAAAATGGAGTGTTGAGAGGCAGTTCTGAAAAGACCATTTTTTTTTTTTCTTGGTCAAGTGTTTTATTTTGTGAAAAGCTAATCAACCAATTGCTTGTGTACCCCTGAAGAGATTTTATTTTCTCTTTCATATGTGGTGTGGGAGACTTGAAAGAACTATGTGTTGTTTGTATTTTCAAATCTGTGTACTATAATTTGGGGGGAACAGAGCAGGATCATTTTGGCAGAAAGGAGAGAAATGGCTGCCTGTATCCCAAGTGAGCTGTTTGTTTTCTTTCCGTTGAGCAAATGCCTGGAAGGCTGGCCTCACTCCTGTGTCAGTCACAGGCAATTAGGGCTAACGGCTCCACATGTCTTTATGTAGGGCTTGTGTGAGGGTTACTGTTCTCTGGGATTGGGCACTTCCTGTTTCCAAGCAGTTGGAAAACTCCAGACTTTGAAAACGCTCTTTATATTCAGCAGCCCAGGGAAGCCTGTTACCCACCCCCCCTTGGCCAGAGACTAAAACACTTTTCTGAGGTAGAGTTTGGACAGTGTCTTTTTTTAGAGGATTTAGAGTGTGACAAGGCCTATACATGTGTGGGGGTAGGGGTGGGGTAGGTGCTTCTACCCACTTTTATGTATAGAATATTCCAGAAAAGAGTTTGGGAGTCCCAGTTTTCCAGGAGTACTTACTACCTCAGTATCTGGAGGACCATGTCATTGCCCAGGGATTGCCACACTTGATTTGAACTAGCCACCGCACTGCCGAGGGCACAGTAGTACGGACAGCAGGCTTTTTAGTTGCCTTTGGTATTGGGACCCAGGAAAGACATAGTTTCTATAGTGATCCTTCCAATTTGTAGACCCAATACCTTCCTCCTTCTCTTGTTTCTAAGCTGAGGAGACCCAGGCAACAAGATGAGGAGCTTAGTTCCCGTCCATTTCTCTACTGTAACTCTGGGAGAGGGACTGAAGTACAGCTACTTGTGGGGTGCCAGTGGAGATCACAGAACACCTTTGTCTTTTATGAGGATTTATAGATGAAGCATCTAAACTGCCAGTGTTCAAGTTAGAGGTTCATGTCTTCACAGGATACATTCTTTATTTAAATCTTTTTCGCTACATGTTTTTAAAAATTTTGTGTAGTTGTGAGTACACAAACATAGAAAAATCAGAGGACAGCTTTGAGGGAGTTTATTCTCTTCTTTCATCATGTGGTTCTGAGAATTGAACTCAGGTTGTCAGGCTTGGTGGCAGGTGCCTTTACGTAGAGCCATCTCACTGGCCTTCACTTTTCCATCTGATAGGGTACTCATTACTGTTTAAGAGATGGCAAGTCCAGAGCTAGGCATGACAGATGTACAGCTAAGGATGAAATGGTCTGTGTTCAGAATTGTTCATGAAGTCTGCTGTAGTCCCACTGAATTCTCTCTCTGGACTCCTGATCTGATCCAATCCCTTGACTGCTCACTGTACTAGCTCTGAATCTTAGCCTAAAACACAGCCCTCATTTCCCATCCTAACCTGTCCCGAAAACTGGCCCAGGTGACTACCGGACCATCAGTCTGTCTGCTTTTTGTTTGTTTGGTTTGTTTTTGGTTTGTTCAAACAGGGTTTCTCTGTGTAGCCCTGGCTATTCTGGAATGTCTTTTACAGATCAAGCTGACCTTGAACTCAGAGATCAACCTGCCTCTGCCTCCTGAGTGCTGGGATTAAAGACATGTGCTACCATTGTCCTGCCATCCATCTTTCTTTATATTAACTTTTTAAAGTAAAACTTCTAAGCATGACCTTTCCCACTTGGGATGCCACAGCAGCAGCTTTCTGTTGTCTGTAGGGATAAATTTCCAAGTCCTTCAGCAAGGTGGAAATCTCTGACAAAGGCCCCCTGCCTGTCAGCCTCCTGGAGGTCACTCTCCCTTGGCACTTGAGCTCTAGTTCTGATAAATGACTTTAGTCTGATCCACACACAACCCTCTTCTAGGCCAAGGATCCTTCCCATGACGGTCTTTCTCAAAGCTTCCACAATTTCTTAACATTTAATTCTATAAGTTTCAGGTTAATGACAGTCTCAGGGAAATCAACCCTTCCTGGTCTCCAGGAGACAACGTTAAATAACCACATGTATGACCAGTCTTTCCTCACACTTGTAATTGCTTGTTCAAGTCCCTCTGTCATTTTGGGCTGTCGGTGCCTCGAGCCTGGCACAAAGTAGGTCTAGGACCTCCTTGTAATGAATACATCTAAATGCTATCTTTCTCCTTCCTCATTTTTTTTTCATCTAAATGAATGTTCTTTGCTGTGCTGATGTTTTAGAGAAAGAGCATCTATTGTTATTTTCCTTCATTCACTGTGTTGACTGGTTTTGGGTTCAGCTGTGTTTGTCACAGATCAGAACACTGGTCCCCCTTCACAAAGGTTTCTCATCATTGGATTCTCCTCAACTTAAAGTATTTCTAAGCTAAACTAGATTGCTTACTTGGGCCTCAGGGTGACTCTGTTTGCAAGTTTATCTTCTCAGCTCCCCTATCTCCTTTTTTTTTTTTTCTTCTTCTTTATTTATTTTGTATTTATCAAGAAAAACAGTAAAATGAATTTAAAATGCTGATAAGTTAACAATAACTATGAAGAAGATAAAAATCATAAGCATGACTTATAAAGGGTGATAATGCAAATGAGATTGCTACATATATATTTACTTTGTGTTCATCTTTCCCTCTGATTTTTTTTTCCCCATCCCTGTATATCCCTATTCAAGGTCCCTTCCCCCTCCCACCACATCAGGTCATTTTTTCTTCTCCACAACTCCCCATCCCCTCCCTGGGCAGGGAGCAGACAGTCCTATGGTCCCACTGACCCAATAATGCTTAGGTCAGTCTCCACTCCCGGCCAAATCCAGTTTTGTACCCCCTCCCTCAAGAGTGAGTCAGGTGTTCCTATAGTTGGAGTGGGATCCGAAGGGTCAGTCCAGGGTGTTTCTGATCCCAAGCTGTTCAGTGGTTGTGGTTTGCAGCTTGGGCATGCTTGGCTTTTTTTCTTGTTTGTTTAGAGACCACTAATGAGTGAGTACATCCCCTGCTTATCTTTCTGAGTTCCCTATCTCCTTTGTTGAATGATGAAAAACATGTTCACTGAGGATTCTAAGAATTGCCAATTTGGTCCTCTGAAATTTACAGCAGGAAAGACTGGTCATACACATTTGTGTGCTTCCAGGCTGAGGGCTTCTGTATCCTAGGCTGCCTAAGGCCAAGTACAACATTCCTCATTCTGTTTCTTTCCCTGTCTGAAAGCACTCCTATCTCTCTCTCTCTCTCTCTCTCTCTCTCTCTCTCTCTCTCTCTCTCTCTCTCTCTCCCTTTCTCTCTCTTTCTCTCTCTCTCCTTTTCTCTCTCTTTCTCTCTCTCTCAGCTTTTAACTAAATTAGCCCCAAAGAAGCTACTGGAAGGAGTGGAATTTCCAGATTGTAAGTGTCTATTGAAAGAAAGGGTGTTGGACGTATGTGACGTAGTGGCCCAGGCAGGTAAGTGTGGCCACTTAGGTGGGTTGGCCTGTGTCTGGTTTTTGTCAGTGTCAGGGTCCACTTTGAAGACTGAACACTCATGAACAGACCATGTGTACATGACTTTGACAGCCCCCAGAACGCTCCAGTCTCTCAGCTCCCAGAGTTCCTCACACAGAGGCACATTATTTTACCCTGGCAGCTAGTACACGGCTGTGGTTTCTTACATAAGAGAGGACGTTGTGTTTGGACTGCCAGCTTACCTCACCTCTGCCATTTCACACCATCTTTGTTCTCCCGAAGTCATTGGCTGCCTGCCTCAGAGTAAAATTAATGGAGTGGTATTTTCTGGCCCTTCCCGACTTGCCATCTGTCCCCATGTCCTTGCTGGAGACCCAGAGGCTTCTCTAGTGGACCTTGAGACAGCTTGGGAGACTTCTGATGTTTTGTTTCTAGAGGCACTGAAAAGGACTGGGAAGTTGGAGCACCTCTGCTAAGTTATAACTAGCCTGGCCACTGAATCTCATTCCAAACCCACTGAGAGCATTTTACAGCAGTACACAAACTATGAATGATGAGCCTACCTTTGAGGGAGGGGACTGCTATTAATTTATTTGAAAATTTGCAACCTGTGATGAATCTTTGCTTTTGTTTTACTTTCTGTTCAAAGGATCACATACATATCTATATGCTGAGGCAATGTCATAGACACAGAAATCTCTAAAAGCTAAGAAACTTCTCTTGTTTCTAGGCACAGACTGTTAATAGTTTGGACCATGGAGCACATTTTGAGTAGCTTGGAGTTAAAGGATTATATTGGAAGACTGTGCCCTTTCCCCACCTTCTGTTATTGTCAAATATAGTCTTACTTTGACCCTCAAAGGATTATTACAAGCTAGGTAACTCAAATAGTGCACATTCTGTTTTCTTTCCAAAAGATTGTCACTAGTAGACTCACTGAGCTATGAGATATTCTTCCCATATCTAAATTACGTAGTCACGGATAATCACTAGTCCTTTAAAAAAAGATTTATTGATGTATTATGTATACAGTATACAGAAGAGGGTGGCAGATGTCATCATAGATGGTTGTGAGCCACCATGTGGTTGCTGGGAATTGAACTCAGGTCCTCTGGAAGAACAGTCAGTGCTCTCAATCTCTGAGCCGTCTCTCCAGCCCTCATTAGTCTACTTTTACTATACTTTCTTGAGAACTCCTCTGAATGAGGAGCATTGTGACCATCATGGCGCCCTCAGCATCTCCCATGGCATAAGGAGATGGAGCTGTGAATGCAAGTAGAAAAGTCACTCACATTCTCACTTGTCCTTAGTATTTAAATTTACACTTTGATCTTATAAAAGACCATTGAGGTGGGCTTGTTTTGACACACTTGTGATTCAGCATTTAGGGAAACTGAGGCAGGAAAATTGTTGAATTTGGGGCCAAAGTGAAAGACCCTGTTTCAAAAGCTAATGAACAAACCCCCAAAGCAACAACTGAGCAAAACCAAACAAGAGCTTTTATGGGCAGAGACGGAGTCGGGCAGCAACCATAGCAGCAAAGGCTTTTCTGGACTTAAGCATCGATATTTTAATGCACCCTGGTCATTTTTCTGACCATTGATAGCAGCTGCCCGATGGAATACTGAGTTTAACCCATAGACCATTTTGTTTCTTCTTTACTGCAGTGTAACGTAGCTACTTTTTTTTCCACACTGCAAGTTAGGACACCTTAAACAATTCGCTCGGGAAGCAGACCCAAGAGGATCTAAGTGTGAGACTAGCTTGGTATACACAGCAAGGTCTGAGACAACCTGGGATGAGATTCCATCCAAAACAAAACCGTGTGTGTGTGTGTGTGTGTGTGTGTGTGTGTGTGTGTGTGTGTGTGTGTGTGTGTATTTTACAGACACCATTTCTGAGACTTGCCTTTACTTTCTTTAAAAGCTTAATGTCACCAGACTCTATCTGGGATTTCCCCAAGGCAAAGAGAACAGACTTAATTCAGCAACTCAGTAGCTGCTACTCTGATATCTTAGGTTGAAGGTGCATCGAATGCTGCTAGTTATTAAAAGGAAGTGAGATTGAATTGCTAATCCAGAACTCAGGAGAGGCCCCGGGGAAAGCCAGGAGAGTTCCACTCAGTCCTTATTCTGTTAAGAAAAGACCCACTAAATAGCTGGGCTGTGGTGGCTCACACCTTTAATCCCAGCACTTGAGAGGCCGAGGGAGGCAGATCTCAGTAAATTTGAGGCCAGGACAGCCAGGGCTACACAGAGAAACCCTGTCTTAAAAAATAAAAAAAGGCCCACTAAAGCCAAGAGCCAGTGTGAAGGAGTAGATTGCAGTGTGTTTAGATCTCTGACTCAGAGAACGGTCAGTGCAGAGGAAGGGAACTTCCTGTTTAGCCTGGAAGTGGGCAAAACTTCTACAACAAGTAGGATTGGCCCAGAGCACATACTGTCGGAGCATAAATAGGAATCGTGCATCAGTCTGTTTTCCTCCTGTCTTCTCCCTCCCTCCTCTTCTTCCTCTTCCCTTCTCTGTTTTGAGACTGTGTCTTGCTATGTAGCTTAGGCTGGCCTTGAATTTGTGATCCTCCTGCCTCAGCCTTCTCATTCAGGTGTGCCTTACCAGGTTCAGGAGGAGCATGAATTTCATGTATTGTTTCTTTTGTGGTTAACCACTATGGAGTTGAATTTCTACATATTTCCCAAAGGTGGCTTTGGGAAAACAAGAATACTTCCAGTATATTCTTCTAAAGTTTCATTTTACTTTAAATCTTAGCAAGAAATCCTTTCTTTAGGATGCTCAGAGCTCTGTCTTCTACAGCTTTGTTTATTTTGTTTTGTTTATTCACAACAAGGTTTCCTGTATCCTAGGCTGGCTATGAACTTAGTGTATAGGAGACTGGCTCTCACTAGGTAGTCTGGGTTGGCTTTGAACTAAGGATCTTCCTGCTGTAGCCTCTAGAGTATAGAAAATATAAATGTGTATATATCACCATGTCATCCTTAGGGTGATGTTTATTTTTATTTGCTAATTGCATGTTAAATTTATTTTTTCAATGTGCTTTGATTATATCCCTCTACTATTAACTCCTTCTCACTTTGCCTAGTGTTCCCCTCTTACCCCCTTCCCAGTGGCTCTGTTTTCAAATGAAGAAAGCAGGTTTTCTTTGACTGTGAGAGCTATTAATACCCAGTGTCTTGCTTAATAAAAACAAGTACATTAGTGACTACAAATAGTCATACTATTTTTTGTAAATAACTTATAAATTTTTTTATTTCATGTATATTTGTATTTTTTTCTATATGTAGGTCTATGAAAGTGTCAGATTCCCTGAAATTTGAGTTATAGACAGTTGTGAGCTGCTATGTAGATGCTGAGAATTGAACCCAGGTCCTCTGGAAGAGCAGCCAGTGCTCTTAACCACTGAGCCATCTCTCCAGCCCCATTAATACTCTTACTAAGACTGCATTTTGAGTGTTTAATCATGTAATTTTATAAAGATCATGAAGGAAGAACCCTGACACTAATCTGAACTGCTTGTCATTAACAACACATTCCCAGCTTTGCCTTTTTTTTTTGACTGGGGGGGGCGGGGGGGGGTGAAACTGAGATTCTGTTCAAACACAGGATCCAACTAAACAATGTGTTGATCAGGATGGTTGAGCATATCCTGTAAAGGCAGTAGTGGGTAACTCATTTCCTGATTTTTTTAAATGGAGAGTTGCTTTTGAGAGAAATTTCTGCATGATACTGAGAGCTAAACCCAGGGCTTCATGTATGCTAAGTAAGCACTCTATAATAGAGCTTCTGATAGGAGGTTTCCACTGACTCAGGCTGTCCTGAAGTCCTGATTCTTCTGTCTTTACCTCTGAGATTCTGTGTAGACAAGGCACCACACCATTCTGATGGTAACCTTTTAGAGAATGTAGTAGAGAGTTAATTGATATCATCCTAATAATGGGATTGAGGCTCTGTCTTGGCCTTTAAACTTTGGTGTAGTGATTGTGAAGAGACTGGGGATTAACAGAATAAAGGAATGAATGTAATTTAGGTAAGAGAAAAATTACCTTAAGACTGATTGAGATTGGAGACTTCTTAAGTGGCCCTATGTGGCTAGTGTTCAGTCTGGTGTCACTCAGTTAGGGCCAAGGAGCAACGTGTTGGGTAGTGACCTGAAACAAACTTGCTGCTTTGAACACTGTTACTGAGAGCATCAAAGAAAGCTATTCAGTAAGGTAGATAGAACCCGCATGACCCGGATGTAGTGCTGAGCGATATCCACAGCAGTGGATTGAAAGGCTTTTCATCTCAGTGTGAGGAAGATGCTTATAAGAGACAGAAACTCAACCCCTGGCAGGGATATGCTAACAAAAAGTCAAAGCCAGTATCATTTCCTTGGCATGAGGAAACCAAGCCAAGATAGTCGGGAAGCTTAATCTATGTGGGTCAGCAGAAAAGGAGGCTTGTGAGGCTGGTGACAGAAGTGACCCACTGTGCAGAATGAATGAGGGACAGGATCTGTGTGACTCATGAATAGCTGTGCAGGTAAGGGAAGACTGTGTGTTCTCAAAGAAAGGGAGGTAAGGTAGGCCAGGGTCAGGGAAGACCCCATAGTCATTTCATCTGAGCAGGAGTCTAACTCTAAAAGGAAAAGTATAGATAGTAACAAGGTGATGGAAGGAAGGTCTTGTCCTTCCGCAAACTATTTTCCTAGCTGAGTCGGTTAAGAGGGTTCCTAAGGACACAGAGCAGGGCTGGACAATAGCAGTCCCTGAAAGAGTGACTTTCATTGCTAGGATCAGCTTCGATCAAAGATGGGGGCAGATCTCACCTTGGCCTGTGGGCTACAGGGAAGCAGGGGGTAACATGATTGTGTGTCTTGGCAATTCAATACCACTGTGTGGATTGAAGGCATTCATTGCCTGGAATTGCAAGTAGTAGCTATCTTCAAATTAAAATATGAGGCAAGGCGTAATAAAGCCATTTCCCTTGTTTCAAATGAAACTTGAATGAAATGGAAACATCACTCACCTTTGCGGCCATTGCCTTCTGGCAGTGGTGGAAGCCCGGGTGGTCCTGCAGCAGTCCTGATCTGGTTCTGCTTCAGAAAGCAGCTGTCAAAGGGGCAGTTTCATAGTTTGTGATTTTAGTGTTGATGTCTTAAGCCATGGTGCTAACTCCTAAAGACTGCCTAGGAGCAGTGCTACTTCACTGTGATCCTCAGCAAAGACACCAGCATCAGCTGTTTGCTTGTTTCTTCAATCTCTAATTGCTACAATAGGTACTTTATCTTTTTTTTTTTTTTAAAGAGATTTATTTATTATCTATATAGCATACAGAAGAGGGCACCAGATGTCATCATAGATAGTTGTGAGTCACCATGTGGTTTCTGGGAATTGAACTCAGGACCTTCAGAAGAACAGTCAGTGTTCTTAACCTCTGAGCCATCTCTCCAACCCAGTACCTTATCTTTTAAAGAAGGGTATTCTAGGCTGGCTTTGGTAATACATGGCTATAAATCCTAGCACTCAAGGGGCTGAGGCAGGAGAATGATAAGATTGAAGCCAGCATGGGCTGCATATCAAGACCTTGTTTCACAAAAATGGGTTGGGAACACCCTATTAAATTATTGTGGACAGTTTTGCAAAATGAGCAGAACATTGTTTTAGGATTTACCTCTGTTTTTATGTTTTTACAGTGCTAAGACTAGATCCCAGGGCCTTGCATACACTAGGCATGTAAAGTCCCACTACCAAGGTATATAATAGATACTCAGTTTTAATTTCCAAGACAGTGTTTGATACAACCCTAGCTATCTTTAATTTACTGTGTAGCTGAGTTTCTGCACTTCCTGTATATTTGGTAGATTCCTGTGGGTTTTGGATATTTCTATGTGTGTAAGTTTGAATGGGGGCAGTTTCTGTTCAGTGTTTTTTACAGGTAAAATTATGATGAACAGATTTTACATTTTGTTCACGCCATTCTCTCAAGTAGTAGTCACACTAAAACAAATTCCTATTTTCAAAAAAGCATGCAGAGCTGGTGAGATGGCTCAGCACTGAGGGCCTCGCTTCATTCCTCAGATTCTATGTAAAGATGGAGGGAGAAAACCAATTCCATAAAGTTGTCCTTTGACCAGCACATGCATGCTGTGACGTACATGCGTCTGCACACACAGCATACACATTCAGACAACAGTAGTGATAACATTTTTAACAAGCTGTCTGTCAGCACAGACTATGCTAACTTACTCCCAAAGTAAAAGTAAGTGAAATCAGGGAAACTTGTGGTACTATTTTCACCCTTCACAAAACAACGTGGTATCAAACTTGTGTTTCCTCTGTATAGGTCACTATTTTCTGGTCCTGTGCATCTGGGTAACAGGAGTATGAGGAGGTAGCTTTGGCTGTTTTTGTGCTGCTTGGCTTGGATGGTTCTCTGCATCACCAGTGCCTTGTCATTCTTTCATTAGCACACAGGAGCCACCTTCAGCCTCTGAGACTCATATTAATTTACACAGAGACAACAGAGCACTGTGTTTCTGGATCCATGTCAATCTCTTCACATGACTCTCTGCTAGTGAATTCTACAGTTTAAAATAAATATCACACAGTGAGACCCTGTCTCAAAATAAATAGATAAATAAATAAATACATAAGATTTCATCATAAACACACACAAAGCTAGGACATAACATTTTTTTGAGATTTTATTTAGTTTTTGTCTTTGAGCATTCCCC
>PVIH01002306.1:0-144207 GCA_004025045.1 Sigmodon hispidus | reverse complement strand
AGGTTGTAGTAGCTAAAAAAGTAGAAAAGGACCCATAACTACACTTTCAGAAGAGAAGTCCATGAACCCCAGAAATTGGCACACAAATTTTTATTAGAAGTTTATTTTAGAAAGAAAACATTCTCAATTCTTTTTTTATTTAAAAAATAATTTTTCCCCATGCCCACCACTGCTCCCCTTCTCTCCCCTCTTCCCAGACCTTCCCCAGCTTCTTGTCACTCTGTCTCTCAATCCATTCCTCAGGGAGGGTAAGGACTCCCAGGGGAAGTCAGTTTGGTCTAGCATATCCTGTTGAGGTGCGACCAAGCTCTTCCCCTCAGTATCAAGGCTGATTAAGGTGTTCCTCCGCAGGGAATAGGCTCCAAAAAGCCAGTTCATGTCCCAGAAATAAACTCTGGTTCTACTGCAAGAGATCCCCCAAACTGCCTACACCATTTGACTGGTATCTACATTCAGAGGGTTTAGTTTCATTATTTGACTGGTCCTCAGCTGTCATTGAGAGTTAGTGAATTCCCAATAACTCGGGTCAGCTGTCACTGTGTTTTCTCATTATGATCTTGACCCCTTTGCTCATATAATCTCTCCTCGGGGAGCTTGACCCAGTGCTTAGCTATCTGCTTACATCAGTTGCTGGATTGGTTCTTTTTTTTTTTTTTTTAAGATTTATTTATTTATTATGTATAGTGTTCTGTCTGCATGGATCCTTGCTGCCGGAAGAATGCACCAGATCTCAGTATAGATGGTTGTGAGCTACCTTGTGGTTACTGGGAACTGAACTCAGGACTTCTGGAAGAGTAGCCAGTGCTCTTAACCTCTGAGCCGCCTCTCCAGCTCCTCCATTGTATTCTTAAGGGATCTTCGATCCTACAACACACAAGAAGCACTGATTTGAAAATCCATGGAAGGGCTGGAGAGATGGCTCAGCGGTTAAGAGCACCGTCTGTTCTTCCAGAGGACCCGGGTTCAATTCCCAGCACCCACATGGCAGCTAACAACTGTCTGTAGTTCCAGTTCCAGGCAAACACCAAGGCAAATAAATAAATAAATAAATAAATAAATAAATAAATAAAGTTAAAAGAAAAAAAAAGAAAATCCATGGAGCAGTTGGTGAGATGGCTCCTCAGTGGTGAAGAGAACATACTGCTCTTCCAGATTACCCTAGCACCATTCCCAGGCTGGGTGGGTCACCACTGCCTGTAATCCTAGCTCCAGGGGGTTCAGTTCCTTCATCTGGCTTTCTTGGACACCTGCATTCACATGCATAGATACCCTCACACAGACACATAATAAAAGATAAATTTTTAAGCAAAGAAAGAAAAAAATATGGAATGCAGGCTTGTGGTGCTCAGGGGGATTTACAGTAATCCCTGCTATAATGGGATGCTGCTGCCATAGTTTTGTCAGGAGGATTCCAGGAGCAGCACAGAGCTGCTGTGACCCTGGACTGACCCTGAATGTCATCTTTGTTTTGTTTTGTTTTTTTGAGCTCATCAACAGTGAAGGACTTCTTTCCTTCCAACTGTATGTGTCATGACAGTCCTGGGTTTTATTTTCCAGGTGGGAACAGAGAGAGCTACCCAATGGACGTGTCTATTATGTTGACCACAATACAAAGACCACCACCTGGGAGCGGCCTCTTCCTCCAGGGTAAGTCTGATACTCTAGAATGGGTACCAGGGTTCTCCCACGGGTGTCTCTACCACTCTACCATGCTGGCTCCATCATTCCCTGTCTCTCTGCTGGCTTTTCCCTTCTCTCCTGACTCTAGCCTATCCTTTACCCCATATACATTGCATTACACACAGCTCATGGCCAGGGACTTTATTGCTGTGTGGTAGTCAGTGTTGACAGGGCTGTTGAGTCCTGGAGACAGGTCTAAGGAAGCCTCCTAGGGCTTGGGGCCAGTCAGTCTAGCTGAATTGGTAAGTTCTAAGTTCACTAAAATAACCTGCTTCAAAGTAATATGGAGAGCAATAGAGGAAGACACTGATGTCAACTGCTGTCCTTCATACATATGTGCACATACATGTGGCATACATGAACATGTACATAAATGCAACATGTATACAAATGTACAAAGAAAAAGGGAGTTGCTACATTTCCCTGTACAGCTTGCTCCCAAAAGCAGGTTGCTCCTAATTCATCTGGGCTTGTGGAGAACACAGTAAAGTTCTCCAAAACCAGAGGCTGAGGAAAACTTCCAAGTGGGGAGGACTGTCCAAGTTCAAGGAGAAAAGGGGTTTGATTTCCTGTCTGCCAGGGACAGAAAGTTCTTTCTACATGTGTCTCCTAGTCTTGAGAGCTTACAAAAGGGACTGAACCCTGCTGTCCAGAAAGACTCGCCTCAGCTCACCTAGTGCAGCCATGAAGGGCCCCTGCATAAATATGAGCATCAGAGCCTCCCAGTTTACCAAGGGAAAGGATGGTGGCTGTGGGGGCTCTGGGAGGAGCCTCTGTGCTCTGGTAAGTTCAGCTGTCCTGTGTGCCGGGCAAACCCCACCTCACTGTCTGGCTCCAGAAATTTCCACAGATGTGCTGCTGCTGCTCCAGTTTCCACTAGAGCATTGGGTTTTCCTCTTCTTCCTTGCTTTCCTGGGAGTGATGCTCTGTCATCCTTAGTGCTCACACTGTTTCCCTGAGAGTGGTGCTCCTCATCTGTCATCTCTAGTGCTCACACTGTTTCCTGAGAGTGGTGCTCCTCATCAGTCATTGCTAGTGCTCACACTGTTTCCTGGGAGTGGTGCTCCTCATCTGTCATCCCTAGTGCTCACACTGTTTCCTGGGAGTGGTGCTCCTCATCTGTCATCCCTAGTGCTCACACTGTTTCCTGGGAGTGGTGCTCCTCACCTGTCATCCCTAGTGCTCACATTGTTTCCACTTGGACCTCATGTCAAGTGAAAGCTACCAGAGTTAACCATTAGCTTCTTAGTTTTTTGTTGTTGTTGTTAATTACCACATTTCATTGTGGAAATGGATATTTTTATACTGTTATGGAAATTTTCAGGTATAGAGAAAATAGTATAACAAGCCCTACATAAGTTTTATCTGTACCAGGAGTTGACACCTTCTAACAGCATGTGGATTATTGTAAATAATCCATTTTTGTAAATAATATTTTCTTGGAACATGGCCACATTCATTTGCTAACCACTCTTTTCTTTCCCTTTCCTGTTCCCTCTCTGTGCTAGGAGCTACACCAGTACCTTGGGCATGGTGGGCATGGCGGGCAAGTTCTGTACCTTTGAGCCACACTGACGTTATGGGAGGGTTTTTTGTGGCGGGTTGATTGGTTGGTGTTTTGTTTTGTTTTTGAGACAGGGTCTCTTTGAGACAAGCACCTGGCTGGCCTAGTGCTTAATATGTAGAAGGCTGACATCCAACTCAACATACCCCTGCCTGCCTCTGCCTCCGAGTCTAGAACTAACACCCTGTGTGTCACCACATCTACCCCAGTTGGTTGGTTTTGAGACAAGCTTCTTACTCTGAAGCCTAGGCTGTTCTAGAACTCAGTTCATCTCACTAGTAATGCAGGCTGTCCTTGAACCTGTAGTGATTCTTTGTCTCAGCTTCCTGAGGGCTGTTTGTTTTTAATGGCTGCTTTCATTCTTCAATGGCACTATCAAGTAACCACAAGACAGACTATACCAGTAAGTTTTAAACTTAGAAAACCTTTCCAGTCTGTGATCTGCAACCTTCATCCACCTTCCTTGCTTGTCTTGGTTTAGGTTATTTTGAGGCAGATCATTTACATGGACTGTGGATGTAAATGTAAAATTTACATTTTACACTTCTAAAATATGTCATTAGCCAGGCACAGTGCACACCTTTGATCCCAGCACTTGGGAGGCAGAGGCAGATGGATCTCAGTGAAGCCAGCCTGCTGTACATAGGAAGTTTCAGGACAACCAGATCTGCATACTGAGCTCTAGTCTTGAAACACCAAACCAAAACAAAAAGTCACCACAGCAAAACCTTCATGTTTTTAGTATAAGTAAGTGATAGTACATCAAAACTACAGAACTACATCACTCCATGAACAGAAAAAAGATTTATTGGGGATCAAATTGTAAAGGCCATCTCAGGGTGGTGGGAAGGCAGAAAGAAGAACAAAATGGTGGGAAAGCAAGCGAGTTTTATTTGATAACAGGGTGGGGGTCTGAGCTGTTACAGACTGTCCGTACTGATCCAGAGCTAGATGTGTTTGTGGTTGACCTTTGGGAGAAGCTAATGGAGGTTCCTGGTGAACAGAGGCTGCAGAAGAAAGCTGCTTTTCTAGAAACTGGAAACTTCTAGGCCTGTTTGCCTTGTAACAATCTTCTGTTCACCTGGCCACAGTCCCGTTTAGGACAGTGCTACCAGCAGTGTTTTTTGGGAGGAAGCGGGCTTTGAGCCTGGCAGTTAGCAGTATTGCTCCATATCACCCAGTCAACATTCAGATTTCTCTAATTGTGTCACAGGCCAAGCACTGACTTAACAGTATGACTTTCACATTTAAACTTTAGAACAGGAATGCTGTAAAATGTACTGTAGCTGCCTCTGAACCCTCTGGTCTACAGGATGTATAGATGTAGTTTAGATTTCTTTCCTTCCTTTTTTTTGAGACAGGGTTTTCCTGTGTAGCTCTGCCCATCCTGGAACTCACTCTGTAGATCAGGCTGACCTCAAACTCAGAAATCCTCCTGCCTTTGCATCCCAAGTGCAGGGATTAAAGGTGCGCACCATCACTCTTAGTGGATCTGTAGACATTGATCTGTTAAGCATTTGGGTGGAGCTGAAGGAAAGATAGAGTTCTAAGGATGGCTAGGGTCTTATTATGCATTAGGTATTAAAGTGGGACACCAATCAAGCTTTATTCTTTCTAGGATAGGATTATTGTTATTGGATATTTTTTTTTTTGAGGCAGACTGTAGCCCAGGGTAGCCTCAAACTTGCTATACAGGCAACACTGACCTTAAACTTCCCCTTTTCCTGCTTCTATTCCCAAATTCCCAGTGTGCACCACCTCACCTGGCTTATGCAGAACTGGGCCTCATGCCTGCTAGGCAAGCACTTGCCAACCTAGTGACAGCCTTTTAATGTTCTCATGGGAGATGCCTGTCCTGGTTCCCAGCGCAGTTCTTCTGGAATTTTAAGTGAAAGGCTCTTACTTCCTTGTATGGTAGAAAATCCAGAAAGAATGTAAACATTGAACATAGTTAATAAGAGAAGTCCCTGCCCTGAGCAGTGTGAGATACAGTCACTATCATAGGGACTTTAAAATAGCAAATACAAACATGATCTCAGCAAACCTACTGATTAAGGAACAAGAGTTTATCATGGCCACCCCATTATAGCCAGTTCATGGCAGCACATGTGCAGTTCAGTCCTTTTATTCTGGAGCACAGAGTATTGGGCCTGGTACATCATGTGCTCTTTGGTCAGTCCTGAGCAATGCTCAGACCAGAGCTAGGCAGGAAGGGAGAGGGATTACTGTAGAAGGTCAGTGTTAGAAAAGCCCCATGGACATTTGTAGGAGGGCTAGACTTAGAGAAGAACAGGAGGATGGCATTAGTGTGGGTGCCCATTGGGGGGGGGGTATGAAAACTTGTAGGGAATGGTGCATGGAACAGTTTTGCCAGAGTAGAAGGTTGGAGTAAAACCAGATGCTTCAGGTGTGCCTGTGAAACCCTTTTTTTGGTGCTCAGTGGAGCCAAAGTGAGCAGGCTGACTCAGCCTTCAAACTCTGCTCTGTTCTTAAAGATTGTAGTTTGCACAAGATTTTATGGAAAATAAGTGGTGGAATTATCTATCTTAAGAAGTTTGACATTTTGGAAGTAGAGAGGTGGCTCAGCTGTCAAGAGTGCTTGCTGCTCTTCCAGAAGAGCTGAGTTTGGGTCCTAGCACCATGTCAGGTGATGTACAATCATTTGTAGCTCCAACTCTGGAGGATTCAATGCCTTCTTCTATTGTGGAACGTATTTTCTTTATTTTTATTTTAACTTTTTTTAAAGAATTTTTTTATTCATTCTGTGTACAACATTCCGCCTTCATGTATGCCTACCCCCCAGAAAAGGGCACCAGATGTCATCATAGATGGTTGTAAGCCAGCAATCATGTGGTTGCTGCAAATTGAATTCAGGACTTCTGGAAGAACAGCCAATGCTCTTAACCTCTGAGCCATCGCTCCAGCCCCTTAACATTGTTTTTCAAGACAGTGCTTCTCTGTGTAACTTTGGAGCCTGTGTTGGAACTTGCTTTATATACCAGGCTGGCCTCAAACTCACAGAGATCCGCCTGTCTCGCCTCTTGAGAGCTGAGATAAAAGGTGTGTGCCAGCCCCGACTGGCCCTGTTGTAGGATATTTTGATTGCATTCTGACACTCTTGAGACTGCCAATAAAGTTAACTTCGACTCAGAGGCAGAGCTAGCTACTAGCTGGCCAAAAATTAGCCATAGAGGTTTTGGAGGACCTAATACATATAGAGAGACATAGGAAATAGTAGGAAAGGGCAGAGAGAAAAGCTGTATCTTTTTTTTTTTTTTTTGGATCAATTAAAAACTTGAATTAAAAACTCAGGAGTCAGATACCAGAGTAAGAACCTGATTGATCAACGAAGTGGCAGAGAAGTCTCCTCTCTCCTTCCTTGATCCACAGCACTCTCTGGCCTTCTAGAGCACGTGTGCATGTGCACACACACACATACAAATAAATCTTTAAAGAAATTTTTGAAATTCTCCTAGTGGAGGACTTGTAGTATACATGTATTTATCTCGTTCTTCCTGAAAAACTTGCTAAAATGCCAACAAATTTATTTTAAGGAAAAGCACAAATGTTCAAAAATAAGATATGGCCAGATGTGATAAAACATGCTTATAATTGTAGCATAGGAAATGGAGGCCAGAAGATCAAGAGAAGTTGAAGAAAGGATGAAGGGAATAGAGTAAGAGGGAGTCAGACAGACAGACAGCACACAGGAGATAGTGATCAAATTATCTTGCTGACAGGTAAGTGGTAGAGCTGAGGAAGCCTGTAGTTTGGATGATCTGGCTGGATTTCAGCACAGAACACCAAAGACCCCAAGGGAGGTGTGGGGTTTAGATAAAACCTAGAGAGCATCTCAAGGCTTTTTTTTTCTTTTCTTTTTCCTTCTTTTCTTGCAAGAACAGTTTAAGTCCCAGGTCATCAGTCAACACTCCCATTCTGCTGCCTCATGTACAGCAGAATATATACTTCCTGTCACATGTGCATACACACAAACATATACACACACAGCCAGGTGACTGTTATTAGCCTTGAAAAGCTTCTTAGAGAACTGGGCTGTCCTTAGGGCACAAGCTATAACTAGCAATAGAGGTACTGAAGAAACTATTCCTTAGGATGAAGACTGTAGGGACTTTTTTTTTCCCTGAGGAAATTGGCCATCCTACAGGAGAGTTGCAGACTGGACATTTGAGGACCTTTGGATGGGCTAACTGAGTCTCTGCCTCAGATAAGAGCAGACTGCAGCTCCCACCAGAGTACTCAGTCTGCTCCTGACTCATTCACAGTAATTCTCTTGTCTCAATTTCCTGATACTGGGATTACATACATGAACCACCATGCCCAGCTTCTAAATTTTAATTAATATCCTCAAAACTTTGGGAGAAAAATAAAAATACAGCCTCATTATAAGAACAGGAGATAATGAATCTACCCCTGCTTATTGAATGCTGTATAAAGAAACATTCTAGCTGCTAGTCAGTCAGGCTGTAAGATTCTCCTTACCATCATACCAGACTCATCCTTTCCTCACCGATTCTTTACCTCCTCTCCTGGCTGGCCCCTGGCAGTTAGTATGTGTAGCAATAGAAATAAGATCAAAGCCAAGTATAGTGCTATACCCTTGTCATCTCAGTTCTTTCTGTTTGCATGCCTTTATTCTGTGAGTGTGGCACATGCATGCCTGGTGCCTAGGGAGGTTAGAGAGGGTGCTGGAGGTCTAGACAATTATGAGTTTCAGTATGAGTGCTGGAATTGAACCCAGTCCAATGTGAGAACAACATATGGGTTTGTTTTTTTTTTAAAAGATTTATTTATTTATTATGCATACAGTTTTACAGAAGAGGGCACCAGACCTCATCATAGATGGTTGTGAGTCACTATGTGGGTGCTGGGAATTGAACTGAGGACCTCTGGAAGAAC
Organism: Sigmodon hispidus; assembly: GCA_004025045.1. Classification (NCBI taxonomy): domain Eukaryota; kingdom Metazoa; phylum Chordata; class Mammalia; order Rodentia; family Cricetidae; genus Sigmodon; species Sigmodon hispidus. The sequence continues at coordinate 136,046 of PVIH01002306.1, read as the reverse complement.
AGTCAGTGCTCTTAACCTCTGAGCCATCTCTCTAGCCCCCGAGAACAACATATGGTTTTAACCAGTTATGAATCAACACTCCAGCCCCATAATCTCAGTTCTTGGGAAGAAGAGACAAGAGGATCAGGCATTCAGACTCATCTTCAGCTACATAATGGGTTGGAAGCCAGCCTGAGCTACATGGACTATGTAAAACAAAACAGAACAGAACAACAACAGTGAAAAACAAAAAGAACCCAAAACTTATTAAAATGTTTGGAAACATGGAAATTAGAAGATGAGTTTAGGAAACCTGTTATGCAAGTATAAGCCCTAGCAAGAGAGAACAGACAGAGAACAGGGCTGTATAACAGAAATAGAAAGCTACCAAAGCTGGGGGTGTTGAGATGGCTGAAAGCACTTGCCATTAAATTTAGCAACCTTACTTCCATTCTTAGAACTAAGACTCCTGAAACTCGTCCACTGACTACTATATGTGCACATACATATATACACATATTAACTAAAGCATAATATAAAAAATTTAAAGAAAAAAATGATTACACAGAAAAACCCTGACTGGGGGAAAAAAAAAAGTGAGCTGGGCAGTGTAGTGTAGACTTTTAATCCCAGCACTTTGGAGGTAGAAGCAGGCAGATCTCTGTGAGTTCAAGGCTAGCTTGGTCTACAAAGAGAGTTCCTGGATAGCCAGGGCTGTTACAAAGAGAAACCTTATCTCAAGAAACAAAAACAAAACAGACAAACAACAACAAAAAAGAATAAAAGAAAAAAAATGAGCTAGATATGTGATGCATACCTTTAATCCCAGCACTCAAAGACAGAGGCAGGTGAATCTCTGTGAGTTCAAAGCCAGCTTGGTCTTCATAGCATACTCCAGGCCAGCCAGGGCTACACAGTGAGACCCTGCCTCAAAAACAAAGAAAAGAAAAAAGAAAAATTGCCAAAATGGAAATTTGAAGTATCCAGATTAGCAGGGCCCACATCCAGTGCTCAGCCTGCAAAATGAAGAGTGACCCACCCAAGCCACATCTATTGGAATCTCAGAGTGCCAAGAAAAGATGTTGTAAGCTTCCAGAGAGAAAATTAGGTACACAGGAGAGTTGAGAGTCAGGAATGCCACAGCAGCAGTAGAATGGGCCATCACATCAAGGATGGAAAATGGCTTCCCGTTGCTTTAATATTCCAGTGTGGAGGACAAAATAAAGGCATCTACAGATATGCTGAGTTTCAAAACTTGACTTTGGAGCCTTTACTCAGAGGCTGTGTGATTTACTTCACAAGCTGACCCACAAGAAAGGATGGGTGCAGCACACAGGGGACCCAACCCATAGTCCACTGAATGTCCTGTCGGGAAGAGGGATGAGATGACTGGGAACAGCAGTGGAGCACAGAGGATTGGACATATAAGTGCTGTGTTAGAGGAAGGCTATGGGAGAGGTACAGCTAAGGAATTGATGACACCAAGAGATACCTGACCTTTTAGAGAAATAACACAAAAATTGATATTCAGAGTTGGGCCTGGTGGTGTTCACCTTTATTCCCAGCACTCAGGAGCTAAGGAGTTAAAGGCCAACTTAATCTACAGAGTGACTTACCGACTAGCTCAGAGTACATAGTGAGACCCTGTCTCAAATACAAACAAATCGGGGCTGGAGAGATGGGCTCAGCGGTTAAAAGCACCGTCTGCTCTTCCAGAGGACCCGGGTTCGATTCCCAGCACCCACATGGCAGCTAACAACTGTCTGTAGTTCCAGTTCCAGGCAAACACCAAGGCAAATAAATAAATAAATAAATAAAGTAAAAAAAAAAATACAAACAAATCAATATCCAATCTGGCTTCAGCATTGTAGGGAGTTTATTATGTGATAGAAAATTCTAGATGTTTTGCTTTCTAATTAAGCTTAAATCTGTGTCTCAATAAATACTCTAACCTAAGACCCAGCTTTTCTCCTTTGTTTCTGTCCTGCTGTCTAATGGGCCAACCTCACTGACAGCTGAACCAGTGGCTGCTGCCTCTGTTCTCTTCTCAGATTCAGAAAAGATGGAAGATTGTTTTTCTCTCCTAGAATGTCCCAGAAAATATCCTGAGATTCATTTTGATTCTCCTACTTGTGACCCAAGCAATGTATCAGTTCCTTATGAGACACCCTGAGAATAGTTTTAGAATTTTGGGGGGTGAGCAAAGATGGTAAGGTAGCCATCTCAGCATGAACTTTTTGTTTCCAGGTGGGAAAAACGCACAGACCCCCGAGGAAGGTTTTACTACGTGGATCACAACACCAGGACAACCACCTGGCAGCGGCCCACTGCTGAGTATGTGCGGAACTATGAGCAATGGCAGTCACAGCGGAATCAGCTCCAGGGGGCTATGCAGCACTTCAGCCAAAGATTCCTCTACCAGGTGAGAGGAGGGCAAGAGCCTGCCAAGAATGGGCTGACTCCCTGACATCAGTGTTTGCAGCCACACACACTCTGTAGACTGCTTAATGAGCAGGGCAAAAGGGTGGTCAGAGATGTCAGTGCTGTGACACCCCAGACTTCACTCACTGAAGTCTTCAATAGTAACTCTGTAGCCCTCAGGTCCCTGCACAGATGTGTCTGAAGCTGGATTTGCATTCTTTCCCTTTCCATAGTGGTCTTGGCCCTCAAATCTAGAAGGCCAGAAACAGCTTTCTTTTGCCCTTTCTTTATCTATCTTATAAATTTTAAAATATTTCTGAGAAGACTCTTCTTTTCTTCTGGCCCAGGCTTGACGTTCTTTCATATGTTGTCCGGGTAGGACTGGAAGGCTCCGGCTTTACTTCCGTTTGCCCTTTTTGCAGCCTTTCTTTCCGCCCACCTTTCTCATTTTAGTGAGCCCTCCCTCAGTGTAGAAGTTTGGATGGGGGGGGCGTCTTGAGAAGTAAAACTTATATACAAAAGTAGTTTTCTTTCTGAGTCTTGTGGGATGGTTTGCTCAGCTGCTTGGGTTGGACGAGCTACCTTGTTCTGTGAAATAGAAGCCGGCTTATACTGAAGAAACGTGGCAGGAACCTTTTTTTAATTTTGTCTGCTCTAAATTTTGTCTCTGTTGGGTCTCTGCTGCTTTTGGTTTCCCTCTCATTTGCTATGGTGCCATGTCTTGGTTACAAGTAAGAAGGCTTGCTTTCATACAGTTATTTTGGGGTTTGGCCTTGACCCAGGGCTTGACTAGGAAGACTAAGAACTGATACTGTGCTAGCAGCACCCACCCCCACCCCCATCACACGCCCCTTCTCTTGCTTAAACTGAGAGCTTGTTCTTTGCTGCACTTGAGAGAACATGTAATATAGTTAAGATGGGTGTCAAGGGCAGGCATCAGGATTGCTGGCTCCTGCCATCCCTTCCTGGGCTGGCCTCCTTACTCATCACCTTTTCCATGTTCCCTGGGTTACTCTTCTCTGTATTTTGGTGTTTTCTTATTTTAGTGCCTAAGGTGACTTCGTTGCCCTAAATCAGCCGTGCCCTTATTTTTGCTTGCTTCACCCTTGCCAACGACTCCTTTTGCCCCATGTTTGTGTTTCTGCTGTGGTCCACTAAGGACACCAGCACAATCTTACATATTGTGTTACTGTGCTAGCACCCGTCCCACAGGCTACTGTTTATATGGCACCTCTGTCTGCATTCCATCTGCCCTCCTCTAGGACTAAAGGAGGAAATCAGGCTCTGCAGTACCAGCCCAAGTCATTCTGTGGTTCCTGCTGTGTGGACTCAGATTGTACCTCCCACAAACAGATGGCTCCATCCTTCCCCCTGTGAGCCCTTGGACCACATCCTTGGGCACCTGGATCTTGCTTTGGCTTCATCAGGTCCATCCTGCAAACACGATGCATGCCTTCTGCTCTGCATCCTCTGGCCTTCTCAGAATCTTTTCTGCTCTCGGCTATGTTTGCTAGACATTCTTTATTTTTGAATTTGTATCTTAAAATATTATTGGGACTTTGTGCTTAATCCCAGAGGGATTTGAACTCATGTGAGCTTTCTGGCTCAAAGCATGCATCCTGGACCTCCAACTCTAGGACATTACCAGTCTGTAAACTATTGTTCAGCAGTCACACTTGTGTTTCTGGTTATGAAGGACACTACTTTGTCTCCCAGAGTTATCTGTACCTCCAGATGTTCTTTTCTGGGGCATCAATCCCCTTGTCCTGTCTGTGTGCTTTTCAAGCTCTGCTCTATGTAGCACACTTGGACCCTCAAGGAAGCTGAGGAAAGGGGGCATTTGGTTCCCAGTGAAGGCATAGATATTTCCTTTGGGTTTTCTGGTCCTAATGCAAAACTTTTATTGTTTTTTCTTCACTTCTATACCCTTGCTCTTATGATTTGAGTTGTAAAATGCACCTTATGGAAGAAGTACCTCCCTCCCCCCCAAAATCAAGTGATTAGCTTTAGCTACAGACAGTAAAATCCCTCGTGGTGTTCATCAGTTCTGATTCCCATGTTGTGTTCTTCAGTCTCATCCTGCCCCTTCCTATCTTGTTCCTTCTCTGTCCTTCCTACAGGCTGAGGCTGTGCTGAGTGCAGTTGATAGGATGGGAACTGGAGGGTGCTGAGGAACTTCAGTAAAGACCTGCAGGAACAGCTGGAGCCGATAGCTCAGGAAGTTTAGGGCAGAACAGTGAGGCTAAACAAAGAGCCACGGCGAAGGAAGGGCTGTTAGCGAGGTTCAGGGTCCATACCTGGAGTCCCAGCTTTTTGGGGAACTGAGGCAAGGAGGGCCTCAGTGTGAGCCTGAGTTTGAAGCCAGCCTGAGCTATAGAGATTTTCTTTCAAGAAGAGAGAAGAGGCTGATGAGTACTTTTGTTTCAGGTTCTGTGCCATCAGTAAGGACCTGCTAGACGCTGGGATACTTTGTACATTATCTACACATTCCAAAGAGCCTGAAACACCAGGCTTAGGTGCCAATTCTCCTTCTGTTTTCTTTCTTTCTGGTTTTCTTTCGTTGTTGTTTTTTGAGGTAGTGGCTTCCTTTGTAGTCCAGGATAGCCTGGACCTTGCTATGTAGACCAGGCTAGCATTGAACTCAAAAAGACCCATTTGCCTCTGCCTCCCACATTTACCACCACCCCTGGCTTGTTTCAATTGCAGCCTGGGCATGTGCTCAGTAAGAGTATTCATCTAGCATGTGTGAAACCTTGTGTTCAGTCCCTGAAAACTGCAGACTCCTGCCTGTTGATTAGCACTGAGCCATCCACTGCCTTCAGCTTGGCTCTTATCTGATGGAAGCATTGTGTTTCATTCATTCTTTCGAGTCTGCTGCTAAGTGCTTCCACGAAGACTTCTTATTCATTAAGTCCCAAGCAAGGCTGGAAGAGTGTCACTAGGCATGTCCCTCCCACCCATACCCAGATGACTCGTGTGGGCTGCAGAGACTTTCAGCATCGAGGCTGAGTTGGGTTGGAGTTGGCAGTAACAGGCCCTGGACCTGGGCTGGCTTCCCCCAACTTTGCACATCTTCCTTTGTACCATGTGGCAGGAGACTCTCCTGAAAAGGGCCCTGTCCCAGTAAGGCACCTATGGTTTCAAGACTTAAATGGTTCTGTTGGAACTCACTTGGAAAAGGAGCCTGTATTGCCACCTTGAGAAGAAAGTTCCTCTGTTCCTTCAGTTACGGGTAGAGGAGGGCTGTGGTGGGGTTGGTTGGCAGTTAGGCACCACCAATATTTGCTCAAGCCCAGACTGAGCCGCATTCATCCTCCTGCTTGTGTGTGTGGCTCTGTCATCCCCAGATGGGGCCAGCCAGGTCTGCAGCCCGTAGCCTGCATTTAGAATTTGATCCCTAATATGATGATTAAATTCTAGGAAGTGAAATAAAAATGTTTGAGAGAACGGGGTAAAACAGTGCTTGTTTTATTTAACTATGGAGTTTTTGACAGTGCAGCCCTGCTTCCCCAGGGCTATGAGAACTCCAGCGACTGCAGCGCTTCCCCTGGGACCTTGAAGCAGAAATAGGCTGAAGGGACGCAGTGTAAATAGTGACCCTGCCTATGTCCTGCAGCCCCTTCCCCCTTCTCTTTCAGCAGACCCAGCCCCACCTCCCCAGACAGGCAAATGCAGAACACTGAGCAACTTCAGGTTCAGGCAGGGAAAGAATAAAAGGTGCTTTGTGAAGGGGAAGGAAAACATTCCTGGGGGAGGTGAGGGGCTTGGGGCATGAAAGTGCCCTCAGTCTGGGTGGATGCTGCACACCCAGGAGGGAGGAGGCCGGGCCCCAGCCAGGAAGCCCTGGGCGTGGGCAGGGCTTGTGGGAATGATTTCATTGGAAAGGCCTGCGGTATTTTTTCCCCTCCTGTGTGTGGTTCTTGGAGAAAGTTGGAGGTGGTGAGGATCTCAGTTGCTTTGGCCGCTGGAGCAGGAGCTGAGCGGAGGTCTGCAGTGAGCTGGAGGGGGAGCTTGCCCTGAGCCCTCCTGCCGTGCTCAGGCCTGGCTTCTGGGGCCTACAACCCCACTTGTTCTCTCTGCCCAGAGCCCTCGAGTGCTGCATGAAATTCTTTTTCTGGTTTTCCTTAAACAAAAGCTCTAAAGGAGCAGATGCTATCTGAGGTCTTTCTGCATTCTCTACTAAGGGATAAAATGTGGAAGTGAGTCTTTGGTGTTTTTATTTCTATTGATCTATCTATTTTTAACCAGAGTCTTTTTCTTAACTTGTATGTTCTGCTGTTTCTTTTATTTAGTCTTCGAGTGCTTCGTCTGACCATGACCCCCTGGGCCCCCTCCCGCCTGGCTGGGGTAAGTATTGAGTTCTCGGCCTTTGTTTGGCCATCATCACTCTGTCCCGTCTCCCGTGTGCTATCCCTTGGCTTCCCATTGCTCTGAAGTACGTGTGAAGAGACCCAGTTGGAACAATGGCAGTGGCGGAGCCAGCAGAGGTCTCCTGTGCCACCACAGCAATCACCTGCCACGGCTAAATGAGTATGACCCCAAGAAAGGTTTCCCCAAAGTGCCCAAAGGACTGTAATGCTTGAGTCCTGAGTTCTGTGGTGGCGACTCAGGAATTCCCACGGTTATTTTGACCTGTGTCCACACAGACTCCTCTCTGATTGTGACTCTGGCCATCATAACAAGTCTTTCCAGGTGAGACTCCAAAGGTTCGACAGCAGCTGAATTTTGACTAGTGTTAGTTGCCTTTGTTTGTGGTCTTGTTGTGAGTGAGACTATAAGCAAGCAGAGCCACACATTTGTTATTGAGTCTGAGAGTCTAGCATTGCTAGTTAGTGGCTGTGGATCCCTTGTCAATAGTAGCTGCTTCTCACCTATTCTAGGTCCTTGGTATGACTTGCCAAGGGTTAAGACACAGGCATCCAATAAGGGCTAGACATCCATGACTTGGGAGAGATTGCAGGCTTCGTTGCTATTCTAGGAAGAGGTACTGTGCAAAAAAGTATCATTAGAAATGGCAAGACCTAGGAAATTCTGCAGCTTCCTGAGCTGGGCAGGAATTTGTTCAGCCCTAAAGAGTCCCTGATGCCAAAGGGAACAGTTTTCACAGGAATAAGCAGGTACTGGGCTTAATTTCTTGGTTAGGGCAATGGAAGATGTAGGTGCAGGTTTGGTGGTGCTCACAGATGGCATTATGTGGGTGGGAAAGTGCACTAGTACCCAGACAGTGTCAAGAGCATCTCCAGGATGTACTCCTTTGGGGCTAGATCATGATGCAGACACAGCTGTTCCCTGGTAGTAATTTAAGAGGTTCTGCAACTCCCCTAGAGTATCATTAAGCTCCTGTTACATTCCAGAGTGCCAGGAGGCTTCTTTATCCTAGCCAGAAATATTGGTTAGTAAAAGCCCATGGATTCTTGATTTCAGCTAGAAATCTACACATAGACAACTTGCCTGGCTCCTGGGCCCCCATTGTAAGGTTACTAGCACCCTAAGGAAGTGGGTCAAACATGAGGGTAAAACTTAGGGATCCTGACATGGGCAGGGAAAGTGCATCAGGCTGAAGAGGAGTCTGCAGCACCACATGAAAGCTGGTGAGTTGGAGTCTGGCTAGAGTTTGGTTTTGGCTGTGCATGGGCAGAAAGTGCAGCTTGATCAGCTACCCTTGTTTCTGTAGCCCTCTTGCTAAATGCCGGTCACCAGGAGAACCGTGGAGACTGGAAGATAGCTCGCAGGTGAGAAGTCAGCAAGCATGTCAGGAAGGAAAAGGGGAGTCAGGGTCAGTGCTGTTTATATGAATTGCCTGCCCCACAGGTGAGCAAAGAACACTGTAGGCTGGGCATGGTGGCACTCGTCTGTAGTTGTAGTGCTGTGGGGGCTGAGGCCGGGATGGTAAAAAGATGGAGAAGCAAGACCAAGAGAGTGAATGCCTTTCATGGTGAGCCTGCTGCTCTCCCATTTGCCTTGAGGTTTCAAGTGCCATTGTAATCCTCAAAGGAGCCCCCGTGGCTGCCCCTAACTGTTCTTTTGGGGGCAGCACCTTCAGTTTAGAGCTACATCTGCTCCTGAGCGGCCTTGACATGTGACAAATGTTTCTGAGTCCATTTGCTCCTAAAACATGGTGCTACTGTGTTCACAAAAGACTTTCCCATCCTTGCACTACAGAACTGTTGATTGAAGGCTGCCCAGGAGGTACTCAGACCTCCAAGCAGTAGCAACACAAGGCCGAGTGGCCAAGGACTCAGACCCACTGGACAGATGAGCCTGCTTTGTTGTTGGCCATGGAGGTTTACAACAGTGGCTCCTGAGCTGGAGCAACCAATCCCTCCGAAACCTTAGGGTGGGGGCTGCTTTTCAAGGCCAGGCCCCCCACCCACCCCAGCAGGGGACTGAAAGTCTATAAAGGGTCCACCACCTCCTGTGCTTCCTTTATATTCTTAGCTTTGTGAGGTGTGGGTTGACAAAGTCCATTTATAGTTTTAGTTGTGTGGGCAACTGGTAAGGTTGTCAGAAAGCAGACCTCAGACATACAGGAACTGTCCCAGCGTGGCTCTAGAGGGGAGCTGAGGCTGCTGCTCTCCCTTTCTTCCTCTTTTCAGTTCTTAGGTCCCCCAGCTCCTGGAACTAATTATTGTTCCTTTAATTTACTATCATGATGGCAGTGAGTGAGCACCGTTAGAAACAGCTTTGTGGCTCAGGAATTTCCTGGCAAAGGTGGTCAGCTTGGAGTTTGCCTGTTTCCTTCACCCACCCTCCATTCCACTCTGAGGCTGAGGAGGCTAGCAGGGTAGCTATGCTGCACGGCCGGATGCAGTTAGGTCCTGCAGGGTTCAGCAGGGTCGCCCCATCTATAGTGCTGCACCACCCTTCCATCTGACACAGGCTGGGAATGGATGTGCAGCAGGGAAAGGCTCCTTGGTGACAAGTGTGACTGGGCCAGGCTCTCTGTTAATTTTCTACAGTAGATTGGTGATGGGGACAGACATTCTAACCCGTTATACACAGACAGAAGGAGCCAAGACCTGGACTGTTTGAATCTGATCGCACTCTCTCCTTTCTTCTGCTGTGGCAGAGAAGAGGCAGGACAATGGACGGGTGTATTACGTGAACCACAACACGCGCACTACGCAGTGGGAGGACCCTCGGACCCAGGGGTGAGGACTCACTGGGAGGGATGGGATGAGGGTTTCTGTGCGACTCCAACTGTGGTCAAATGGCCTTTGTATTTACCTCACAGTGCTAACTTTAGGGGACCGTTAGCCTTACAAGAGGACCTTGGAGGAGTCTCAAGACACATAACAATCTAATGAGAGTGTCACACTTTCCTAGTGGGCACAGGGACATGGAAGGATGTCACAGGCAGGTGCTGTGAATTTGATTCTCTAAAGTTGAGGGCGCTCTGCCCCTCAGAAGTAGAGCAGGGACACTTGGTATCTCAAGATTGCTAGTGATCACACGGGCTAATGTTACCCACCCAGGACAGGCATTTGAGCCCTGTAATAAATGGCCCCTTTTTGCACATGACCTGTTTTCTTACAACTTGAGTCTTGCCTGGTGAGTATTCTTGAGGTGTTTCTTCCCCCACAGAGAGCTCTGAAGAGCCTGGAGAAATCAAAGACAAAGTAGGACTTTGGGGACCTCACTCTCTAAGCACACTGCAGCCCATAACCCTCTTCTGTGTTTTTAGGATGATTCAGGAACCAGCCCTGCCCCCAGGGTGGGAGATGAAATACACCAGTGAGGGTGTACGGTACTTTGTGGACCACAATACCCGCACCACCACCTTTAAGGATCCTCGCCCAGGGTTCGAGTCAGGGTAAGGTTCTTCAGAGCCACAGCCGTGTCCCCCAGCATAACCCCAGTCTCTCCTTCTCAGGTGGCTGGGAGGAGGGTTCTGGATGTGTATGTGTTGTGTTAATCAGTGCCTTCTAGTGCTAATGTGGCTGTCACCACTAAGGGATGGGCCCAGGGCCATCCTCACCCAGAGCAGGGTATGGTGGTATATGACCTCTAGATGAAAAGGTGTGGCATGTTTTACTACTCTTTAAATTCATGGAGAAGAGCATCTGCTTCCCTAGGACTATCAGAAATGGGCTGCTCATTTTCTGAGAAATCAAACAGGTTCTAACACATTCTTTGCTCTTGCTAGGACAAAGCAAGGCTCACCTGGTGCCTATGACCGAAGTTTTCGGTGGAAGTATCACCAGTTCCGGTTCCTTTGCCACGTGAGTTCTGGTATGGGGGCTTCATGGGAGTAGGGCTGTTAAGTGCTGTCAGCTTGGTCTCCCAGACCCACACAGCACTGGGGTGCATGTGTCTTAGATGGGTGCAAGAAGCTTGCCCCACTCTGAATTGCATTCTCCAAGAAGCAGGCTCCTATTCCTGGGGTCTGAGGTTGTGTTGTCACAGATGGGAGAGCCCATTGAGTGGGCACCCTGGGGAAGCCCCACTGAGAGTGTCCCTTTCCTTTTCAGTCAAATGCCCTACCCAGCCACGTGAAGATCAGTGTCTCCAGGCAGACACTCTTTGAGGATTCCTTCCAACAGGTTAGAGAATATTATTGATGCTGGGATCCTAGGCCAAGCATGCTTCCTCCCATCACCTAATCCCACCTCATGACAATAAGCATGGGTGACCATATCTGCTAGACAGTAAGCCTTAGAATCCCCTGCCCCTACATCCTTGCCTGCTGCGCTGGGGTCAGGGGCAGGATGGCTGGATACCCTTTCTCCCCAGATTATGAACATGAAACCTTATGACCTGCGCCGCCGGCTCTACATCATCATGCGCGGTGAGGAGGGCCTGGACTACGGTGGCATTGCCAGGTGAGCCAGGGTGCCCAGAGGGCAATGTTCTACCCCACGTCCCCTGGCTTCAGGGCTCATGGCTAAGAAAGCCACTCCTCCATGCTGTTCTTTATCCTCTGAGTTCTCCTGCATCCACAGCAAGGGTCCTGGTGTGATATTCAGAATCATTTCTTGAGTTTGGAATGCAGTTCAGTTAAAGTAGGATGCTTGTCTAGTGAGCAGGCCCTGAGTTTGATCCCCAGAACCACATAAATCAGGCATGGTAGTTCACATCTATAATTGTAGCACTTGAGCAATAAAAGCAGAAGGATTAGATGTTCAAGGCTGTCCTTGGCTACACAGCAATTTTGAGGTCAGCATGGGTCTCATGAGACCTTGTCTCCAAAAAGAAAAGGAAAAAAATCCCATGATAAGTCTCTGGCTAGTACCAGTGAGCAATGAAACAGAGTCGGGCTCCAGCCTTTGGTTACTTTAGTAAGTAAATGGGGGTGCTGGCAGATTCTTGGGAAGGAACATGGTGTATGGCTCTATGCCAGCCTACATATTACTTTTCTGTACTTAAAAAGCAACCTGTCAAGTTGTATCAGTGGGCAGGAGCTAACTATTAGGGTTTGTGGGTGTCCCTTAAAATCAACTCTCAGCTTTCCTTCTTTTTGAAGCAGCCAGAGCAGGGCAAGTCAGGTTTCTCAGAGCGTATCTGATGTGTCTAAGCATATCCATCCCCTGCTGCATGAAATGTAGCCCAGTCAGCAAAATCCCTAGCAGAACCCAAAGCACTGTGCTCCATTCACCCCACAAAAGTTAGCAGGCTGTTTGGCAAAGCATCGGCTTGGACGACAGGCAGAGGGCCCTGGCAGTGAGAAGGAGCGTCTTGGCTGTGGTGACCTCTCATCCTGCTGATCTTGTGGTGGGGGGATATCTTCCTGCTTGGCACTGGGCTCACCCACCTCTGGTCCTGTTTGCTGCTGGTGTAGCCTTCTGTGTTGACCCCATCCTGCGAATGGATTGTTCCTTTTTTCGTGGTGACCTCTCCAGGCTGTGCTTGGTGGGCTTCTGGTGTGGCTCCCGCCCTGTGTGTCTCTCTCTGTGTCCTGCCAGTGGTTTTACCCTATGGTAGGTTACGTCATGCTGTTCTACCACAGGGTAGAACCACGGACAGGATACCGGGGCACCCTCTGCATCGAAGGACTTCGTCTACACAGCCACAAACAGACCAGCAGCGAGGGGCTGGCCCCCTTGACCCGTGTTCCCTGTTGGTTTAGTTCAAACCCTGAAGGACCCTGAATTCTGGCTTACACTCAGGGTGCAGATAGATGCAGAAGCATCTATTGGGTGGGTGTTGATGGAGATGAATGTGTCCAAGTTTGGGATAGGGTATGCTAAATGGGTTCTGGGGTAAAGAGGGGGCAACATAGAAGTGAGGTACCTGTAGGGTAACAAGAATGAATGAAGTTTTTAGAGGCCAAATGAGTCACAGAGCTTTCAGGGTGTGGGTTTTGGGAACATGCTACTGTATATTCTTCATGTTGCACTGGATACCAAATTGGGTGGAGCAGGGTAGATACTATTATAGAGCAGAAATGTCATTGTAATGTGTGTATTTATGTTTTCATTTCATTTATTTCTTTTTGGGGATGTAGGTGTATGTGTATGGGTTCTTATGAGCCATGTAGCATATGTAGAGATCAGAGGACAACTTACGGGGATTCAGTTCTCATCCTCTACCAGTGGTTCCCAGGGATTGGCCTTGGGTTGTTAGGCTTGGATGCAAAGCTTTCTTGCTGACCCAGTCTATAATGTTTCGGTATAGTTCCTTTGTACAGCACATACCCCCACAGTGATGCATGGTGGCCCTGGGTGTGAGGAGCCCCTTTGCCACCAGAAACTCTTGATATTGTAATGTAGATGTACTCTGGGATCTGACAGGCACCCACACTGTTTTCTTGAGTATCATCTTAAGGTCCTGATCTTTTGCTTCCCCCAAGATCTGGGCTAGGCCAGTCCAGTGATCCCCAGGACACATATGTCCAGATGGTCTGACCCAGCAGAGGCTCCATTGTTCTGTCCTCTCTCCCCTCACAGAGAGTGGTTTTTCCTCCTGTCCCATGAGGTGCTCAACCCTATGTACTGTCTATTTGAGTATGCTGGGAAGAACAACTACTGTCTGCAGATCAACCCAGCCTCCTCCATCAACCCCGACCACCTCACCTACTTCCGCTTCATCGGCAGGTTCATCGCCATGGTAAGGGCCCCTCAGGAGGCAGAGGGACATGAGCAGCAGCCCTCAGGGACCAGGGTTCTGCTCTCTGTCGAGGACTCGCTGTGACTCTTCCCTCTTCCTCACACAATTTCTAACCTGAAAATTAAAAAAACAAAACAGCTAGGTAGTTGTGGAGAAGTGAGAGATTTCTCAGTGGCCATCTAGGGCTGTCACAGGGTTTCTCATGTTACTGCTCAGAAGCTCAGGAACTTCACCTAAGTCCATGGGGACTTACAGGATGTGGCTGGGCCAAGCAAAGTCCTAACTGGCTGCCAGCTGCCTTTCTCTTGGAGGTGCTGCATCTCTCATGAGCCACAGTGACAAGGGAACCTTTGGAAATGTCTGATTGAGACACTGGGCCTTCTGGAAGAGAGTTAGGAAGCAGGATAGACTTAGATCAGAGACATAGTGAACTGGCTGGTACAAGACCTGGGGGTTCACAGTAACTGTAGTCACCTAGAAATACAGGCTCGGGAGCTGGAGAGATGGCTCAGCGGTTAAGAGCACCGTCTGCTCTTCCAGAGGACCAGGATTCGATTCCCAGCACCCACATGGCAGCTCACAACTGTCTGTAGTTCCAGTTCCAGGCAAACACCAAGGCAAAGAAAGAAAGGAAGGAAGGAAGAAAGAAGAAAGAAATACAGGCTCAACGTAGCGTGGAGAGGGCCTTTGATGACGCACACTAAGCAGGGGCTTGGGAGGCTGTGGTGTGACTGTGTCCCAGGTGCCAGCTTTTCTTTGTTGATGTCCCAAGTCTTACCCTACATCCCTTTCTCTGGAATTCCAAGGGACCTAAGGGTCTGTCACTAAATATGGCCATTCCTATCATCTGGAAGTTCTTGGCTAAATATTGGCAATGGCTCCAGAAGTGGGCACATTGTTTCTGGGTCTAGAGGCCTGCCTGGCCCAGCAGCAGACAACAACAGGCCACTGAGACTCTTAGACTATTACTCACCACTGGGTGCCAGTTCTTGCCAGCCTCAGTGTCTGCATTATTTTTGGCCTCTTGTGCCACCCATTCAGAGTGCCAGTGAGTCAGGGCTGCCACCTGGAGCTGATGAACAAGTTTTCCCTGGAAGTGAGGAACAGGCCTTTGCTAAAACGGTAGTGGCCTGGTCAGTGTGTGCTGGGCAGACGGTGGGTCTGCTTTGCCTGTCCCTGTGGTTTCAGGGTGGGATGAGTCTGTTCTTATGCCCAAGCCAGAAAGAAACTGCTTGTTTCCCAAGGCCTCTCCCTTGAGCGAGGGCAGCCGGCTCTTCAGGGGAGTCCTTTCATGGTGGGGCAGCTGACACCCAAAGCACTCCTGAGTCTGCCTCAGGTGCTGTCCAGGAAAATGAGACCTTTTTTCTGTGTCTCCCCCTTGCCCAGGCTTTGTACCATGGAAAGTTCATTGACACAGGCTTCACCCTTCCTTTCTACAAGCGGATGCTCAACAAGAGACCAACTCTGAAGGACCTAGAGTCTATTGACCCTGAGTTTTACAACTCCATTGTCTGGATCAAGTGAGTCCTCCTGGCTTGCCCTGCCCTGATGGAGCCAAGCTCTGATTGACCAGTTGGCACCTTGACCCTGATTTCCTCTACTTACCTGTACTTACCTGGCCTCCCCAAGGCCTATACAGATAAGAACTTTTAGGTCCCCTGTTCTAGAATTCTCTCTCTTTGCAGCAGAAAATGTACCAAGCCACTGTTCAGGGTTCCTGACCACCTATGAGTTCCTAGTGCCTCCTAGGTGCCTTAGTAAGAAGTCAAGCAAGTCAAGGGCAGACCTTGATAAAATGGACCTCTTCCCCCTTGGCCTCCTGTGTCCCAGAGAGAACAACCTAGAAGAGTGTGGCCTGGAGCTGTTCTTCATCCAGGACATGGAGATCTTGGGCAAGGTGACAACCCATGAGCTAAAGGAAGGTGGTGAGAGCATCCGAGTTACAGAAGAGAACAAGGAAGAGTATATCATGTGAGCTTCAGGCCTGGGGGAGGGGCACGCTACAGAGAAAGGGAACCCACTCATGCTTTTGTACCACCTTTGACCAGCCCCACTGTGGGCCCTCAGTCCCCACAGAATGTTCATCCTAGGGGTACTGCCGTGATTGGTCACTTGAGCTATGGACCTGAGCCTCTGGCCTTGGTTACCAGCTCCAGGTTGATCTCTTTGTGTTTAAGAGATTTCCTGACTGCAGGAATTTTTTAAAGAAGTCTTAAGCTTAGATATTGCCATCTCTCCTGACCCAGAGGATCTCTATGTCTCGTGTGTTTCTGTCTTCTGGCTATTCAGTGCTGATGTACCAACCTCCCGCTCAAGCTCTTTAGGCTGTTTGCTCTGTGTCATTAAAACCGCGTGCTTGTGTGAGTCTGGGTCAGCAATTAACTGAGCGCACGGAGCAAGGCAGCCAGGCTCTGGCAGTGGCTTATCTCTGCTTCTAGGCTGCTGACTGACTGGCGGTTTACCCGAGGAGTGGAAGAGCAGACCAAAGCTTTCCTGGATGGCTTCAATGAGGTGGCCCCCCTGGAATGGTTGCGATATTTTGATGAGAAAGAGCTAGAGGTGCGTGCCAAAAGTTGTGGGCTCTTGAGTTCAGTGCTTGTAGGGTACCCCAGATCCTTGATATGTACCCACAGAAACACACTTACCAAGCCCCACACTTCAGCAAGCTAGAAGCAGCAGTGTGGCTAGAGTCACCTGATCCTCAACCCTACCTTCCCTGTGTTTAGAGATGGGGCATTCAAACTTCTGAAAAAGGTAGAAGTTGACGCAGTTTGGGAGTCACCTAATGGTGAGAAGGGACAGTGTCATGTGGGCATGGAGCAGCACCATGGGGAGAGCCTCGTGCAGGCTTGCTGACATGTTGCTTCCTGCAGCTGATGCTGTGCGGCATGCAAGAGATAGACTTGAGCGACTGGCAGAAGAATGCCATCTATCGGCACTACACCAAGAGTAGCAAGCAGATCCAGTGGTTCTGGCAGGTGCGTCCTCCTGGGCTCTGTGTCTCCCTTGTTGGGCTGGGGTCTACTCAGGGATGGCTACCAGTTACCCAAAGGACATGAGACCTACCTAGATACCAGATTCAAGGACCTTTCATCTTTCACACGTTCCTCCCCTCTCCCACTAGAAGCAGAGAATAAACCTATCTCTGGGCAGAATAGAGGTTGTTGTGGTTGTCAGCAGTCAGTGTGGGCCCAGTTGTTGGGAGCCAAGGGGACCCTCAGCCAGGAAGTTCAGCTACAATTGGTTGTGTGGTCTCCTTCAGTCAGATGGGGTGAGATGGAAAGCACACATGTCTAGGAAAATGCAGTTTGCCCATTATCCTGAATTGAATGACCTGGTTCCTTTATATATGTGGATTTATAGATGTTTAGCAAGGAGATCATGCATGGACAAAGATAGATACAAATATGTTTATGTGTAAAGTTTTTGTGGTGGTATACTTCACGTGGCATGCTTTCACATCTTAGACACTTTAAGGTGTTCAGTGCAGTAGCCTTAGCTCACTTCCCCAAGAGGAAATCCTGTTCCTACCAAACAGCCACCACCAACCTCAATGTGTCTTTAAAAGCAGAATGTGGGAGAGAGGGGAAGGATGCCAGGCCCAGGATGTTCCTGAGACCAAGCAGTGTCCCATAGACCCTTGGGATGTTCTTCGAAGGTCCCTGATTGGTATCTGTCTCCCTGCTCAATGTGGTCCCCACCTGGCCTGGAGATGTCCCTGCTAAGGTCTTAGATGCTGGGCTAAGGGTGCTCCTGACTCCCTGTGGAATTGCAGGTGGTGAAGGAGATGGACAATGAGAAGAGGATCCGCCTATTGCAGTTTGTCACAGGAACCTGTCGTCTACCTGTTGGTGGATTTGCTGAACTCATTGGTGTGTTTTTCCTTTGTCTTCCTGGGGCCAGTCCGGGGATTGTACCTCTTCCTGGAAGTTGGGGACGGCAAGGGTATTGTTTTGGGAAAGGCTATCTGTGTTGACACAAAGTACACTTTGCCTTGGATGACAGGGAGCAATGGACCCCAGAAGTTCTGCATTGACAGAGTTGGCAAGGAAACCTGGCTACCCCGCAGCCATACATGGTGAGTTTGCTGGCAGCTGGGAGTCTGGCTGGTGGTGGCGAGACACCTGGGGCCCTGGTCTCCCCATGCCACTCTTTTCTCTTTTACAGCTTCAACCGTCTGGATCTGCCACCCTACAAGAGCTATGAACAGCTGAAAGAGAAGTTGCTGTATGCCATCGAGGAGACCGAGGGTTTTGGACAGGAGTAGCCGAGGCTGTCCCTCTTGTACCCTCCAGCACACGTAGTCCTGAGTTCTTCCTGCCTGAGATGCCATTGGCTGCACAGCCCTTGGGAGACCCCTTTGGATAGCGACCCTGTATGGGACCAGGCTTTGATCATGGTGGTGACTGAAGAGTCTGACCCCAAGAGGCCCTGGGACCCCTCTCTCCTACCTGATGATGGCAGTTTGGAATAAAGCCCCCTGTCACCTTTGACTTCATCACCTGTTGCAAAGTCAGAGGGCTGCCCCTCTGAAAATTGCCCCCTCCACTAGGACCAAGTCTGGGTGTGTGTGTGTGAGTGAGTGAGGGAAAATGTCCTGCCTCAAAGGGCTGCCACAGAAGCAGGGCCTCGCATGTTAGGTGAGGAGATAAGTGTGTGGGTTGGCTGACTAGACCCAGAAAGCCAAGGGCCTTTGCCAGCAGAAGAAGCTCTACTTTTGTAGACCTTTCCTGCAGTCTGTGTAAAACAGGCTCAGGGAGCAATTCCACATCAAAGCTGCCTTTGCTTTACTCCCTGGGGGTGGGGGGGTGCGGCTGGGAGACTGAGCAGCAAGCACTCAGTGCCACCAGTCCGTCCGACTCTTCCTAGCAAGCAAAGATTGAAGAAGCCACCATATGTGTGCCGGGTAGAGGAGACAGCAGACTCCCCAGACTCTGTCCTGTGACATAAACTTGGAGTATATTGTGTGAGGCTTGCCTTCTGGTTTATTTGGGTCTGCTCTTATCACCTTCTGTCAAGGAGCTGGTGCCCCAGGTGTTCTGGGTCCATGAGGGACTCAACCCTCTTGTTCTAATAGCTTTGCAAACAGCTGCTCCTTGCAGGAACCCGCTTAGCAGTTCTGTCAGGTCAAGAGGCCTGGCTCTGTGGCCCAGTGCATCCCTGCCACCCTCAGACCCTCCACTGACAAGATCCTTTTGCTAGACCAGGCAGCCCCCAGTTAGGACCAGGTTGACAGTGCTGTCCCTCAGTGGTTTCTGGAGCACATCTTGGCCAGCTGAGTGTTAGTGCTATGCAGCCATGAGACTTTATGTGACCATGGGAAAAGACACTGGCTGGACTTGTGGCATTCCTGACAGCCTCCCATGTAGGTCCACATGGGTCTTCTGGGGGTGTTGGAGTGGTTATAGTGGCACACTCCTTCATGCTGACTCCTGCGTACAACTCTGGAGCACCCCAGGCATGCTCTCAAACTAGTCATGGGTGCCTTCTACCTTCATCCTTCCTCTGGTCCAACCTGTGAACTGCCGCCCACATATTGCACATGCTGACTGAGTGGCTCAGCTTATTCCTACTCACCCTTCCTCCCCCTTGCAGCCTCTTACAGTACTCCCTGTGCACATCACGGAAGCTGCTCCGGGCTGGGTGGGGGACCAGCTGCCAGGCCAGCAAGGTCAGGAAGCATCAGGCTCATGGGTGTGTGTGTGTGTGTGTGTGTGTAATGGAAGTGTGTACAGAAAGGCCTGTGACAGAAGGTGATAAAAGCTAGCACCAAGTTGGTTGACAGATTGTTTTGTAATGCCTGCCCCTGCCTTGGTATTGCCAATTTCTTGTGCAATAAATGGTCAGCAGCAGTGGGTGGTGTCAGTGTGGCTGTTTACACACATGTTGTCCTGGAAAGAGGCTTCCGGCCCCACAGGTATTCTAGAATATCTAGGCCAAAGCAGAGTGATAGTGCCCCAACCTTGCTGCCTTTGAGAAGTTTGGGTACCAGTAGCCAAGGTAGCCTTACTTCTGGAATGAGTGGCAAGTCCTTCAGAGATCAATTATTTCAGCCCTCATCACCATCTTACTCTCTCAGCAGCAATTGTTCATTTAGGAGCAGCGCTGACATTTGGGTGGGGCTGTCATTCATTCAGGAATTGGCTCAGGTTACAAGAGCCCCATGACAAAGAACTCCTCGATGTTGATTTCAGGATCACTCCTGAGCTTGCCACTCAATTATTTTGACAAGGCTCAAAGATAGAGCTGGTATGGCAGTGCATTTCCTACAATCCAAGAACTTGGAAGACTGAGACAGGAGGATTGCTACAAGTTTGATGCTAGACTATGTAGAATGCCCCTGCCTCAAAAAGAGCCAAAAGAAAGTAGAGAGATGGTTCAGTGGTTTTTATTGCCCCACAGAGGACCCAGATTCAGTTCTCAACATGGCTCACACTGTCTATAACTCAAGTTCCAGGGAATGTCACCCTCTTTTGACCTCCACAGGCACTAGATAAAGCATTCTGCAGGCAAAATAGTCATATACACATATCACAAGACAGTCATACACACATATCACAAGACTTTTTAAAAGCCAAACAAGCATGGGCTAGACTACATCTGATGAGTTGACACATTTGACATTGAAATGATTGCACATTCTTTGTTTGGTTGGCTGTTCTTTTAAAACAGTGTTTCTCTGTATTTCTCTGGCTGTCCTAGAACCTACTCTGTAGCCCAGGCTGTCCTCAAACTCAGAGATCCATCTGCCTCTACCTCCTAAGTGCTAGAATTAAAGGTGTGAGTAACCTCAGCCCAACTAATGACACACTCCACCCATACTGGTCACAGGAGGTGGAGTCTGGCTCCTTGAAGCTCAATGACCAGTTTACTTCCTTATCTTATTTGGGGGTATGAGAGCTTGAAAATGGGTCCTTGTGCTTATGAAGCATGTAAAAGCCAGCTCTATGCCCTTCCAAAGGCCTTTTTTTCCCACCTGATGGGGAAACAACATACTTTAATAAACAATTATTGAGGGGCTGGAGAGATGGCTCAGCGATTAAGAGCACTGACTATTCTTCCCGAGGACCTGAGTTCGATTCCCAGCATCCACATGGCAGCTAACAACTGTCTGTAATTCCAAGATCTGACACCCTTACACAGTTACACATGCAGGCAAAACACCAATTCACATAAAACAATAAAAAAACATAATGGGGAATGTTCACATGGTATACAGAAGTGTCATAGGAAGGTTTTTGTTTTTGTTTTGTTTTCTTGAGACAGGGTCTTATTATGCAGCCCTTGCTGGCTGGGAACTCACTGTGTAGACCAGGCTGGTCACAAACTCAACAACAGTCTGCCTCTGGAGTGCTGGTATTAAAGGCCTAGGCCACCAGCCCAGCCATAGTAAGTTTTAGTATGACCTGCCGCAGTGGGGCCTCACCTACATGTCTCCAGATGTAACTGCTGCTCAGTGGCCTGTGGTCCTTCCAGACATGTTTGTGTCCATATTCAATTTGAGATGTCTTAGTTAAGGTTTCTGTTGATCTAGAAACACCATGACTACAACTCTTACAAAAGAAAAACATTTAATGGGAGTGGCTTACATTTTTCACTGCCATTTTGAAAGTTTCTCTCTATGTATGGGGAAAGCATGTACATGAGTGGCAGGTGCAAAGGTACATGCTCAGGCCAGAGCAGGTGTCTTTCTCTAGCGCTCCCCACAGTTCTTCTGAGACAGGGTCTGTAAGGAAGCCAGAAGCTGTTGTGGCCGAGCTGGCTAGCCAGCAAGCTTCCAGGATCTGCCTGTCTCTACCTTTCAGTGCCTGGCTGTCTACTTGGGCACTAGAGATTCAGGCTCAGGTCCTCAGGTCCTGGCAGAGCAAAGTCTTACCCCCTGAGCCACTTTCCCAACCCTCTGTTTTTGAGATACGTGCTCATGTAACCCAAGCTAACTCCAAACTTGCTATGCAGCTGAGGCCAGCTTTGAATTCTTGCTTCACTGCCTGCACAGAGCACATGCCACCAGGTACTCAGATCTATATTTTTGTTACATTTTAAATTAAGTTGGGGGGACATTCACATGCCATGACACAGGTATGGAGGTCAGAGGACAATTTTGCAGGAATTGATCTCTTTCCACCATGTGGGTTCTGGGAAATCAAACTCAAGCCTTTACCTGCTGAGCTATCTCACCAGCCCCTTTTTCCCTTTTTGATACAGGCTCTCATGTATTCCAGGTTGGTCTTGAGCTTGCTATAGAGCTGAGAATGACCTTGAACTTCTGATTTTCTTCCCTTTACTTCCAAGTGCTGGCATTACAAGCGCATACTACCGGGCTTGGTTTATTGGGGCTGGGGTTTGAACTCTGGGGTTTGTGAATACCTGGCAAGCACAGTATCAGCTGAGCTACGTCCTCTGCTTCCATTTGAATAATCTTTGTAGAAATAGGATAGTATGCTAAGTGGCACAGGCCAATCACAAAAAGAAAAATACTGGATATTTTATTTATGTAAAGTAGTCAGAACTGTAGACGCAAAGTGAAATGGTGATTGTCAGGATACAAAATCAGAATTTTTTGATTAGTTTTGGAGTTTTCCTTGTTACTGGGTTTTAATTTTGAGACTTCAAATATGAACATTTAGCTTCATCACCTTCCCCTCGCACTCCTGGATCCCACCTCAAATCTATCACCTCATTATTGTTACATACATATACATGTATGTGCACTTGAGACTAAGGCAGGAAGACTGGAACTCATGGTTAGTCTAGACTACATGGTCCAGTGCCACTTGATCTGGATAGCAGAAGTCTGTCTCAAAAGGACATCAACAAAAAGAGCAGATTGCTGGGTTGCTCCTGTAATTCTATCAGAAGTTCAAGAGCATCTTCAGCTATGAGCTAACTTGAAGGCCAGCCTGGGCTACATAAGACCTGTCTCAACAAACAACAGCAAAAAACCTGAGATGCTTTGCTTTTACATTTCCCATTAACATAATCTCCATTGTCAGTCTTTAGAAAACCCTCCAGTACCTCCTGCTGCTTATCCTGGGAAGTCTTTAAAATATTTTCTTTACATTCATGATATATTGATTGATTGATTGATTGATTGGGGAGATGCAGAGATCAGAAGGCAACTTGTTCTCCCTGCTACCATATGGATCCTGGGGATAGAACTCAGGCTGACAGGCTTGGCAGATACTGTCTGGCTTTTATCAACTTGCCACAAATTTAAACACATCTGGGAAGAGTCATTGTTGTATTAGGTTTCTGGCCTGACTTCCTGGTCTAGCCCAGAGGTTTAGACCCACTCTCAGCCCCACTGCCACTTAGGCCCAAATAATCACACAAAGGCTTATATTAATTTTATGCTGATTGACCTAGGGCCCAGGCATATAACTTGCTAACTCCTTCATCTGAACTTAAGGCATCTTGTTCAGCCGTGCAGCTCAGTACCTTTTCTCAGAGCAGAATTTCAGCTTCTTTCCTCTGCGTCTGCTGCCATCTCCTCATCGTGTCTCTGTCACTCACATCTGTGTGGCATCTGTCTTGCTCTGAGATGTTCCCAGAGTTTTCTTAGCATGGTAGCTCTGCCCACACTTCCTGTCTGCCTTCAGCTAATCAGTGTTTTTATTAAACTAGTAGGCGGAACAATGATTTACAAGATTACCAGCATAATTCCACTACAAATCATGATTGAGAGAATGCCATAAGATTGGTCTGTGAGCAAGCCTGTGGGGCATTTTCTTGGGTGATGATTAATGTGGGAGGGCCTAGCTTACCATGGGTGGTCCAACCCTTGGGCAGGCAGTCCTGGGCAGCATAAGAACAAGCCAGTAAGCAGTGTTCCTCCATGGCCTCTGCTTCAATGCTTGCTTTCAGATTCCTGTCCTGGCTTCTCTCAGTGACAGACTGGGACTTGAGAGTTGTAAGCTGAAAGGAACTATTCTTCACGTTGCTTTTGATCACGGTCTTTATCACAATAGAGACCCTGAGTCAGCGCCTAACCCCTTCACATCCCCAACCCCTGATGATGTACCCCTGAGGGAGGCAGACTTCTTAGGTGGTCCTCAATGCTCTCCTACTGATGCTCACAGCTTTGTGGAGTGACTGTTCCCTTGAGTGTGGGATAGTTTAGCACCTGTTTCCAGCCAACAGAACATGACAGCAATAATAGGGTGTCCTGTCAGTGACTGCAGACACCTGTGGCCTAGGTGTCAGCTGACTTTCCTTACTGCCCTCCAGCATGTGCACTAGGAGAGTGAGGTTGCAGGGGATGGAGGAAAGAGTCCTGTTAACTAGCTACATGTCCAGTAGGCCATGAGGCCTTAAATCCCGCTAATGGTCAGTATAATAACTGGCTCCTTTTCCCCATAAATTGTCAGATGCCAACAGCCCAGCAGACAGCTCTATTGCAGCGTGTGACTAGCTCTGAGCTAAGGCTCCAGGTAAACTATGCTTAGGGCTGCTGACCCACACTACTGGGAGATGAGAGAGGAGTACTGAGCAGCTAAATCACAGGGTAACTTGTTACACAACTATAGCTGACATACACACCCACTGCCAAATCAAATGTGTGTAGATTTGCTTTGCTTCTATTGCCTGGTACCCAAATGTGGCTATGGTTCTTAGTAAATGAAACGTTTGTGGTGTGGAGAAAACATGTTGTTGGGTATGACAGGGCATGCCTTTAATTCCAGCACTTGGGAGACAAGAGGCAAGAGGATCTCTGTGAGTTTGAGGCTAGCCAGGGTTACATAGTGAGTCTATGTGTCAATATAACAAAACAAAGAAGCAAGCCAGCAAGCCAACATCTTGTTAACCTGTTCTACATGCAGAAAGGCTGTAGTCATATTCTTCTGGGGAGAGAAGGGTGCCACAACTCTGTCACCTTAGTCCTTGCATCCAGTCTCACCTGGCACCCTTCACCTAGAGCTTGGCCTAGTCTGAGACTGCAGGTGGCCTCAGATGCCATTAGTACTTGTCTGGGCCTCCAGCCAAAACCAGTTGGCAAGGATCAATCCAGTCTCTCAAGGACAATTTTGGGTTCATTTCCTGTGTAATTATGGGCATGTAACCAGGAAAGCAGTATTATTACAGCAGTAAATTAACCCAAAGAGTGGCCTTTGCAGCCCTGGACTTCCTTTGAGGGTGACTTGGGGGCATAGTTCTTGCTCCAGGAGATGCCTTGTGCATGATATCTGGACTCTAGCAAGGTGGTGGGTAAAGAACTCTCTCTTTCCTGGAGGAAGTTCATTTTACCTCTGAAATTTCAGCTTTTATAGTGATAGTTGTTTGCCAAGTGCCTATGATTGCTTCACATTGATTAAAATGTGAAATGAGTAACAAATGTCCTATGCATAAAGTGGTACAAATTGTTAGCTCATCCTGCTCTGAGAGTGATCCTGTCTAGGGGTACAGGGATAGGTTCTTTTTCCCTACTGATTAAAGAACTAAAAGAGAGGAAAATGTGTTACTGGATGTCTTGGGGAGTTCCAGCAAAACCATCAGATAATACCTGTGAAATCAGTACCCTCTTTTGGGGTTCTCAGTTTCATTAATAAAAGATTTTAAGAATGGGGGCTGGAGGGATGGCTCAGCGGTTAAGAGCATTGACTGTTCTTCCAGAGGTTCTGAGTTCTATTCCCAGCATCCAAACAGTGGCTTGAAATCACCTGTAATAATATCTGGTGTCATCTTCCGGCCTGCAGGGACACATGTAGGCAGAATATTGTGTATATAATAAATAAATCTTAAAAAAAAAAGATTTTTAAGAATGGACACAGACAGCCAGGGAATGGTGGCACACACCTTTAATCACAGCCAGCGCTCAGGAGGCAGAGACAGGAGGCGCTCTGTGAGTTCCAGGCCAGCCTGATCTACAAAGGGAGTTCCAGGACAGAGGAACCCTGTTTTAAAGG
Source organism: Sigmodon hispidus (assembly GCA_004025045.1). Classification (NCBI taxonomy): domain Eukaryota; kingdom Metazoa; phylum Chordata; class Mammalia; order Rodentia; family Cricetidae; genus Sigmodon; species Sigmodon hispidus. Next base: position 110,697 of record PVIH01002306.1, on the reverse strand, counting down.
GAAAAAACCCACAAACATGTAAATTTTGAAGCTGCCTAGAAGTGGGGAGAGTGGAGAAGAGAGGGAACCAAAGCTGTTGCTTTAGATAAGGTAAGAAGCAGAGTGTGAGAAAATCAAGAAGAGTAGGGAGAGTGGAGTGATATGAAGGTCTGGTCTTTTGTGGACTGGGACTTAAGGACAGTGCCTCTCTCCAGTTTCAGAATGACAAGACGTCAGATAAGATTGGAAGTTGAGTGTGAAGCTTACACAAGGTCTGTATTCAGGTTCTCTAGAGTAACAGAGAATGGATCTCTATATAGAAAAGGGATTTATTAGACTGAGCTAAATACTGTGGTCCAGCTAATTCAACAATGGGTATGAATAGAAAGTTTAAGAATCCAGTAGTTGCTCAGTCCATGAGGCTGGAAGTCTCAGCTGCTCTTCAGTAGACACTGGAATCCTGAAGTAGCAGGTTCTAATGCCAGTGAAGACTTGCTAGCCAGGTGAGGTCAAACAGGCCAAAAGCAAAAGCTTTCTTCCTTCACGTCTTTACATAGGCTTCCAGCAGACAATTGTGACCCAGGTAAAAGGGGTGACTCTGCACCCCAAAATCCAGATTAAAAGTGGATCTTTCTTTTTCCAAATTAAGCAAACATTCCTCACAGGTGCGCCCTCCATTTTTGTATTTTAGTTAATACCAGATGTAGTCAAATTGACAACTGAGAACATCCATTATAGGCTCCGTTCTAACGAGGAGGGAGGGATTTAATTCTCAGGACTGAAGGGGGGTGGGAATGGGACCACAGTGGAGGTCCAGACACAGGAGTGGTGGGACCTGAGTTATAGTTTAACAAGAGCATCCCGAGATGTGGGTGCAGAAGCTCAAGTGTTGATAGCTGGAGAGAAACAAGAGCTCGGCTGCCAGAGACAGGCCCTGGCTATTGGTCCGGCTGTGACTCTGATATACAACATAAAATAGACAGACATACGCTACTTTGTGGAGGCGAGATTGACATGATTTTGCTAGTGGTTTGGAAATGGTGTGTGAAGGAAAGAGCTAATTCAAGGATGATTTCTAGATTTGGGGGCTTGAGAAACTCAAGATGGTGATATCCTTTCCATAGATGTGAAAGCATGCAGGAGAATGCTAAGCTAAATTCCTCTTCCTGTAAACAAGGGGTAGACAATGTCATGGTCTTAATCACTGAGGGTGAAGAGAACCCAGGAGGATTCAAAGAGGCAATTTGGCCATCCTGGTTCTGTAGGTAGAAGTTCGTGGGACATTGCATCGCACAGGAAATGCTGGTGTGGAATTGGCCACTTCTGTAGCAGAACTCAGAGTGGATGGATGGGCGGCAGGAAGCCCCAGTGAAGCTGGAACAATGGCCAGGTACAATGGTAAAGTCTGTATATGGGGGTGGGAGATTCCTCAGTTGCCAGCGCTTGCACTATGAAGACCTTAGTTCTATTGCCATATAAAAGAGCCAGGTGTTTGTAATCCCAAAGCTGGGGAAACTGAGATAGGCAGATCTTACTAGCCACCTGGTCTAATCTAGTTGATAAGTTCCAGACTAATGAGAGACTCTTGTGGTAGCCTTTCTTGGACCAGCAGCCCCCCCCCAAGAAATCATAGTGTGGAGACTTATTATTATGAATGCTCAGCTTTACTAGAATGTTTCTAGGGAGCTTCTCTAAACCCTTAAATTAACCCATTTCTATTAATCTATGTGCTGCCCAAGGCTAGTTTACTTCATCCACATACTGTCTCTCTGCTTTCCTGCTTCCTCTGTGTCTGGCCAGCTTTTCTCTCTCCTGCTAGCCCCCGCCCCATCCCTCCTTAGCCTAGCTGTTTGCCAGACAGCGTTTTACCAGACCAATCAGGTGTCTTAGGCAGGCAAGGTAAAAAACAGGACATCTGGGCATCTTTTCATAGCTAAACAAATGCATCATAAACAAATGCAACACACCTTTACATAGTTAAACAAACATTCTGTTCCATAACAAACCCCATCTCATCAACAAAGTGGATTAAGAGGGAATACTGAACACCAACCTGGAGCCCACCCGGTGCCTACATGGTGACCTCTTTATGTTGAGGAATCATAGCCCAGCACACCTCCAGGGCAACCTGAATAGGCCAAGGAGGTCTACACACAGGTCCAGACTGTTCATTGCTGGCTCTGGGGGAAGAGCATGGGTCTACTTGGTACCTTGCAATACTGGCCAGATGGACACTATCAGCAAAGATACGGTATGATGGTTCATGGTGGGGGCAGAGAGGAGAGAGAGGAGGGGGGGATAGAGGCATATCTGAAGAGATGAGAAAGGAAGAGGGTTAAGATGGCGAGGGAGCTGACCCCTTGACCAACAGCAACACAAGAGAAAGCTGGGTCTGCACTTTATCTGGGCAGCACAGCAAAGATCACCCTGTTGATGAGAGCACGGGGTGACCCAACGCTGAGAAGGTGACTGGGGGAGACCTAGCCCCACCCCTCATCTCCCATGTGCCTTTCCTCTGCTCCCAACCATAAACATCTAAGGCAGGTGGGAAAGTAGATTCTGAGGTGACAGAGTATGAGATCTACCCCTGATCCCTACAGTCTATGACACTTGGGAGAACCAGCCATGCATTTTGCCAGAGGAGCACAATAAAGCCAACCCTACTAGCAGAGGTGTGGGTGAGCCAGCCCCAAAGTTTGAAGCGTGAGAGAGAGCCCCATTCTCCTCTGTCTTGTGGTGGCATGGATAGGGGAATGAGTTTCTCTCCCCCTCCCATCAATGCCTGAGGCAGGTGGGAAAGCTGGCCCTGTGGTCCTAAGAGTGGAAGAATATTGCTGCCTGGGAGACCAGCCTTCAGGTAGCACACGGCTTGAAAGGAATCCACAGTGTTGGTATAAACTGTTGGCTTCTGTCTGAGGGAGTTAGGGGAAAAGACATAACCTCTCTTGATGGTTTTCTTCTTTATTTTCCTCTGTCTCTCCCTCTACAGCCTATACCCCCCAATAAAATCTTTCAGGCAATACATGAATCACAGTGTGATTACATTTCATTTTTCAAGTGAGTGAGTATAGGTAAAAACTTATTTTTTATCTCCTTTACATGATTAAACACAGAGTCACCCCCAATAACCTACAAATACTACATCTAAGTAACTGGTCACAGATTAATAGAACATAATCAAGGAACGTTTTTGCTCAGCTACTCTTTTGTTGGCAGGCTGCAAGTTTCAGATACAGAGAAAGAATTAGTCACTTTATTATCCATCTTGAAAGGTAATCGTACAAGGATTTTAGAGGACTCACAAACTTAAACTGTCTTGTGCAGCATGGGTGGGGAGAGTTGCTTTCTCCTTCCCTGACCATCAACATCTGGGGCAGGTGGCAGAGCTGGCCTTGTGATCATAAGGGTTGGAAAACCAACCCCGTCAATGCAGATGTAGGTGAGTTAGTTCTGAAGTTGTAAGCATGGGAGAGTTGTCCCCATTTCACATCTGGTGGACCAATCCTACTGTAGTCAGAAGTTTCTCAGTCCTGGCCTGGCTAATCACATAGCCACTTATGAAATAATTAACTTGGAGGCTTAATTTTATAGTAACAGCTGGGCTAGTAGGTCAGGCTTATTACTATCTAGCTCTTACATCTAAATTAACCCCTAGTTCTTTTTTTAAAAAAAAATATTTATTTTAATTTATATAACTGTGTAAGGGTGTCAGATCTTGGAATTATAGACAGTTGTTAGCCACCATGTGGATGCTGGGAATTGAACTCAGGTCCTCTGGAAGAACAGTTAGTGCTTCTAACCACTGAGCCATCTTTCTAGCCCTAACCCATAGTTCTTATCTATGTTTATCCTCATGGCTTGGTACCTTTGCTCAGTGCAGCATTTTCATCTTGCTTCCTTTGAGTCTGGCTGGCATCTGTTGCTCTATCTTTCCTCTTCTCAGAATTCTCCTAGTCTGGTCACCCCACATATACTTCCTACCTGCCTACTGGACAATCAGCATTTTATTAAACCAATATGAGTAACAAATCTTTACAGTGTACAAGAGCAATATCCTACATCCTACAGCTGCCCAGGCCCAGACCCAAGGATATGGCTTGGCCCACCCCATCTTCCACCCTACCTATGATCTGCTGGAGCATGTGAAGTGACCTGACCTGCAGACCCAAAGCTGCAGGATCTCCACAACACAGGGCAACAACAGAATATCCAGAAGGAGCCCAAGCAAGGGCCCAGCATTGATAAGGTAGTAGAGACTGGACCAGTGACTCTTTGTAGAAAACATTTGCAAGATATATGAACAAAGGGGTACATGGTGTGACTCACAGTGTCACATTGCAACTTCCATGACAAGATTCTTTTTTTCTTTTTCTTTTATTTTATTCTTTTTCCTTAAATTTTGTTTTATTTGGGGCAGTGTTCAGGGACAGAGGAAAGATTCAAATGGATGGAAAATGGATGGGATCAAGATACATGATGTAAAAGACACATAGAATAAATAATTTTTTTTTTTAAAAAAAAAAATAGTGAATAATGGTCTCCCAGAGAACCCAAAAGTGGTGCTCAACTGCCTGTAACTCTAACTCCAGGTGATCTACTGCCCCCTTCTGGCCTCCTCAGGCACCTTCACACAATGCATACAGTTACACATAGACACATACAAATAAATGATAAAAATCAATCTTAAAACAAACAAAACCAACACAGAGTGTATGGCACCTCTGGGCTCCACGTGCTCATGCATTCACAAAAAGACACACACTCACTGGGCAGTGATGGCACACATGTTTAATTCCAGCACTTAGGAGGCAAAGGCAGATGAATCTCTGTGAGTTCAAGGCCAGCCTGGTCTATAGAGTGACTACACAGAGAAACCCTGTCTGGAGCTGGGTGGAGAGATCTTCAAACTTGAAATGGATAAATAAAAGTCTGCAGCAGTTAAGAACACTGGCTGCTATCAGGGAAATGCAAATCAAAACAACTCAGATACCATCTTACACCTGTCAGAATGGCTAAGATCAAAAACACTGATGACAGCCTATGCTGGAGGGGATATGGAGTAAGGGGAACACTCCTCCATTGCTGATGGGAGTGTAAACATGTACAGCCACTTTGGAAATTAGTATAGCAGTTTCTCAGAAAACTGGGAATTAATCTACCCAATGATCCAGCAATACCATTCTTGGGCATATATCCAAAGGATGCACATTCTTACCCTAATGACATATGCTCAACTATGCTTATAGCAGCAGCATTATTTGTAATAGCTGGAACCTGGAAGCAATCTAAATGCCCCTCAAATGAAGAATGGATTTTAAAAATATGGTACATTTACACAATGAAGTTCTACTCAGCAGAAAAAAAAAAGACATCCTGAAATTGAAATTTGCAGGTAAATGGATGAAACTAGAAAAAAAAATCAACCTGAGTGAGGTCGCACAGACCCAAACAAACATGGCTTGCACTCACTCAAGTGAATTTTAGATGTAAAGGATAACCGGGCTACATTCCACAACTCCTGAGCAGTTAGGTTACAAAGAGGAACCTAAGAGAGACATCCATGGATCCCCCTGGGAAGGGGAAATATAGAAGATCTTCTAAGTAAATTGGGACCATAGAAGGAGAGGCTAAGGGAAGGTGGGAAGGGAACATGAGGGAATGAGATGGATGAGCTGGGGAGGAACAGAGAAGGTGGATAATGAGAGAGATGCCTTGATAGAGGGAGCCATTGTGGAATTAGAGAGAAACCTGGTGCAAGGGAAATACCCAAGAACCCATAAAGGTGACTCCAGCTAAGATTCCAAGCTAAACTGACCTTCCCTTATAATCAAATTGATAACCATCCTAATTGTCATTACTGAACCTTCATCCAGCAACTGATAGAAGCAGATGCAGAGATTCACAGCTAAGCACTGGGTTGAGCTTCCAGTCCAGGCAAAGAGAGGGAGGAGAGATGATATGAGCAAAGGGGTCAAGATCATGATGGGGAAACCCACAGAGACAGCTGACTCAAGCTATTGGGAGCTCCCTGACTCTGGACTGACAGCAGGGGAACCTGCATGGGACTCAGCTAGGCCCTCTGAATGTGGATGACAGTTGAAAGGTATGGGCAGCTTGTGGGGCCTTGGCAGTGGGACCAGAATTTATTCCTGGTGCATGAACTGGCTTCTTGCAGCCCATTCCCTACAGAGGAACACCTTCATCAGCCTAGATACTGGGTGGAGGGGCTTGGTCCTGCCTCAGCTGGATATGCCAGACTGTACTAACCCATTCTGGGAGTTTTTACCCTCTCTGAGGAGTGGATGGGGGATGGGGTGGGGGAATCTGGGGGAAGACTAGGAAGAGGGGAGGGAGGCAGGACAGTGGTGGGTATGTTAAAAAAAAATAAAAAAGCCACCCTCCCCCAAACCCACTGACTGCTCTTTCACAGAACTTATATTCAATGCCCTGCACCCACATAGCAGCTATAAACATCTGTAACTCTAGTTCCTAGAGATCTGATTTTTATTTAATATAAAGAAATTAATCTAATAAAGAAATAAATTAGTCTCACAACTTTAACATTGCCTGTCTCTGTGTGTGGCAGCAGTCTACACGATGCTAACAGCAGCTCCAGAGAGAAGGTGCCACTCATGGACTGTGATGGTGAGACTGTATGGGAGTAGAGTTGAGTTCTTGACATGGGTGTGAAAGGACTTCCTAAATATGACCCAGAAGGCGATGTAACCAACCACAGGCAAACAGCTAATAGACAACAACTCCCAAGTCCCGCTCCAGAGAAGCCTTGGGTACTGCACTCATGTATACATACCCACGGACACACATAATTAAACCTAAAAGAGAATTTTTTCAAGGTCCCTTAGCTGATTCTCATGTGTTTGTTTCCATCTTTGAAGAATGGATCTAGCATGGAACTGAGGGGCTAGAGATGTCACTCACTAAGTGGAACACTTGCTGAGCATGTGTAAGAGCCTGGGTTTGATTCTCTGCACAATAGAAACTGGGCCCGGTCAGTAGTCGTCTTAGGGTTACAATTGATATCATGAAACACCATGACCAAAAGCAAATTGGGGAGGAAAGGGTTTGTTTGGCTTACACCTTATTGCTGTTCATCAGCAAAGGAAGTCAGGACCGGAACTCAAACAGAGCAGAAAGCCGGAGGCAGGAGCTGATGTGGAGGCCATGGAAGGGTGCTGCTTACTGACTTGCTCAGCCTGCTTTCTTATAGCACCCAAAATAAAGGAAATGCCCTAGAGGATTGCCTACAGCTCACCTTATTGAGACATTTTGTCAACTGAGGTCCTCCACCTCAGGTGACTCTAACTTGTGTCCAGTTGACATAAAACTAGCCAGCAGAGTAGGGTACACCTGTGATCCCAGCACTTGGCGGGGCCGGGAGGGGGGAAGGGAGTGACAGAGTCAAGGTCATCCTGGGCCACACAGTGAGTCTGAGGCCTGGATACATGACAACCTTTCTCTTCCTCCCTCCCCCCCACTTCTTTCCTTTCTTTTTTCAAGACAGGGCTTCTCTGTGTAGCGCTGGCTGTCCTGGAACTTGCTTTGTAAACCAGGCTGGCCTCAAACTCAAAGAGATCTGACTGTCTCTGCCTCATGGGATTAAAGGTAAGCGCTGTCAATGTCCCATTTGATGACATCCTTTTTAAAAAAGGGTTTATTTATTTACTATTTATACAGTATACAAAAGAGGGCACCAGATGTCATCATACATGGTTGTGAACTGAACTCAGGACCTCTGGAAGAACAGCCAGTGCTCCTAACCTCTGAGCCATCTCTCCAGCCCAATACCCTTGCTTAAAAAAAAAAAAAAAAAGGGACTTGAGCCTGTCAAACCAGCCAGCACAGCTAGTCCCCGGCACTGGACAAATATTTGTCACCTACAACTTGAGGTGGAGTAAAGGGAATTTGATGAGTCTTGCTAAGGTATTTTTTGGGGGTATGTGACATGACTCAGTGGGTACCAGTGCTTGCTGCCAGCCCTGATGACTGGAGTACTTGGAAGCCACCCAGTGGAAGGTGTGCCATGGCATGCTCACACACATTCATACACACAAGCAGTCAACAAAATGCAACAACAATGGGGCTGGAGAGATGGCTCAGCAGTTAAGAGCACCGTCTGCTGTTCCAGAGGACCCGGGTTCGATTCCCAGCACCCACATGGCAGCTAACTGTCTATAGTTCCAGTTCCAGGCAAACACCAAGGCAAATAAATAAATAAATAAATAAAGTTTAAAAAAAATGCAACAACAATAATAAAAATAAACCCTGTGGGAAGTACTTTAGGCTTCAGCTAACGTGGTCACAGAGGTCATAGAGATAGGACCTTGAGAGTTAGGGTATTGGGGACCCTTGCAGTAATCCTTGGAGCCAGTTTGTAAAGTTTTCAAAAGTCAGTGGCTAAACTTTGAGTTTTTTTTCCTATTATCTAAATATAACCATGATTAAAAATGACCTTAAAAGCAGGGCATGCTGGCACACGCCTTTCATCCCAGCACTTTGGAGGCTGAGGCAGGTGGATTTTTGTGAGCTGGAGGCCAACCTGGTCTAAAAAGAGAGTTTCAGGACAGCCAGGACTGTTACACAGAAAAACCCTGTCTGAAAAACAAAACAAAACCAATAAAAACAAACAACACCAAAACAAAACAAAACCCAAACCAAAAAACAAACACACAAAATGACCTTAAAAGTGGGAGTGAGGTGTTATTCAATGGTGTAAAGCTTGTCTGGCAGGTATCTAGATTCCAGGCCTTGGCTGAAACAAAACAGAAAACAAAAATCCTTACAATTAAATTATATAATTTGGATTTAAATTAAAGGTGTGCACTACCACCACCACCTGGCCTAGATTATATTTTTAAAAGATCATGACTCAAACATTCAAATTATCTCCCTATATCTTGCTATTGTGTTCTCTGTCTGGCTTGTTAAGGAATAATCTCATGTATAACCTTGTATTTACTATTGTAGCTCTGGTGGGCCTTGAGCTCCCAACCCACCTTCCATGTGCTGGAGGTGTTGGCCACCACACTGGGAGTCCTGTGAACACTTGAAGTTTTTTCTTTCTGTCTTTGTGGAAATACAATTCTTTGCATCTCTTAGCTCCTGCAGTTAGGTTGGAGTCCGCTGTGGGTTGTTTACATCATGGAAATCAGTATAAATGGTCAGTAAACTAGCCAATGTTCCTCATCCAGTTTGGAGAACTGTGTGCTCAAGAGTGACTGCAGTGTCGACAGTCTGGTTAAGTAGTGTGGGCAGCGCAAACCAAGGCCCGTGTACCAGCTTCATGCAGCCTGGGCACTCAGGCTCTCTTTATATTGTTTCCAGAAATCTTTCCTCGATAGTCGCAGCTGTGAACACAAGTGGCAAGAAATGACTTCAGGGGAGTTGAAGTCTATTTCGAAGTAGGAATCAAGAGCTTCGCTTGCTAAAAGGGGAGAACAGACAATGGCGCCACCTAGTGTCCGAAATAGAATGCCTCCAAAGAAGAATAAGGAGAGCCCTCTGGGTTCCAGACACCCCAGTTTCCACAGCAGCTGCTGCCTTGCCTTTACTTTCCACGATTCCATTTCTCTACTTTCAGAGTTAATTTTTTCCTAATCCTTTGACAAAGATAGTAATTAAGCTTGTAAAACAGTCGATAATGTTGAGTGGCACATTCAGAACCGTACACATAGAATGAATTTGCATGATTTTCCTCTCGTGGGTCACATAAATATCCCTAGCCTTTCAAACCTTACCCATATTCCTTCTATTACCTGAAAAAAAAGTCAGACTGTATAATTTTCTTGTGGTGAAGTTTAGCAAACAGCTCTTGATTTATTTTCATTTTTCATAGGTGAAAGAACTTCCCAGAACCCCCAGTGGGCTGCTATATTTTATTTTTATTGGGGCCAGTGCCATTTATTTGAAGAGACACAACTGTGTATGGTTGAACTCTCAATTGAAGGGGCTTCTAGAAGCTGGAGGAGAATCCAGAGTCTCCAATTTCTCCTGGAAAGACGTCACATCTAGCTTTTGAAAGTTAGAGAGCCCCTCAAAAATGCACTCTTTGTCCTTTTAGTGACGGAGAGTCTGAGTTAAACTGAAGGATATGTAGACGGCTGGCTCAGCACCTTTTCCCAATTCCCACAGCTCCCATCTTTTCAATAGGATAAATAAGGATACTTATCAGTCACTTTCTATTGCTCTGATAAAACTACACGACCAAAAGTGACGTACATTAGGAAGGACCTCACACTTGATTCCAGAGGGGTAGGAGCCCATCATGGCAGTGAGGTGCAGTGGGAGGCACAGGAAGCTGAGAGAGCACATCTTTAACAACAAGCACAAAGCACACTGGGAACTGGAAGTAGAGCAAGGCTATGAACTCTCAGACCACCCCCCTACACACACACACACACACACACACACACACACACACAGACACACACACCTTCCTCCAGAAAGGCCTGCATGACCTCCCCAGATAGCACCAGGTGTTCAAATGAGTTTGTGAGGGAAATTCCTCATTAAAAATTTATTGCTTTTTGGGCTGGAGAGGTGGCTCAGAGGTTAAGAGCACTGACTGCTCTTCCAGAGGTCCTGAGTTCAATTCCCAGCAACCACATGGTGGCTCACAACCATCTATGATGACATCTGGTGCTCTCTTCTGTATACTGTATACATAATAAGTAAATCCTAAAAAAAAAAATTGTTCCTTTTCTATTACTGTGATAAAACACCACAGCTGAGGCCATTTTCCAAGTTTATCTGGGTGTATGGTTTCAGAGGGCTAAGGTCCATAGTGGCAGGGACTGTAGGTGGCAGACATGGAGGCCAGCTGAGGGCTGACATCTTGAACCACAGCAGGGAGACGAGCTGACTAACACCATATGAACACACTGGGAACATGATGTGGCTTTTGATACCCGAGTCCTCCCCCAGTGACACGCTTTTCTCAGCAAGGCCTTATCTCCTAATCTTCCCAGGCTAGATGCCTAGACTTAAGAGGGACATTCATTTCACCAGGGTATTTCATGTCTTTCCAAACAAAAACCAGGAAGAAACAGTGCTCTGCCTGAGGTCAGTACAGGCCTGGCTGTGATGCTGCCAGAGGCTATGCTGGGATGGCACTTCTTCCCGGATCACTCTGTTCAGTGCTCCCAAAAAACCATTTAGAGACTGCCAGGTTATATAAGCACAAATCTTTGCTTTAAGCCTGGCTCATGGTTGGCAGTCAAATCCATGGTCACTTATATAGGCAATTTTATCAAAGTCTTGTAGGTTCACCCTCTTCTACAGGACAGCAGCAATTTGGTCTTAGAAAATGCACTCGTGTGTTCTCTTGCTCATTTGGCTTTTCAAAACCCTGGCTGTTGTGGAACTTGCTGTGTAGACCAGCCTGGCCTTGAACTCACATCGATCTATCTCCCATGTTATAGTCTCTTAGCTTTATGCTGTGCGGGAGATGGAGCGTAGGGTTTCACAGGCAAGCAAACTCCCGAGATACACCACTGGCCTATTTTCTCTAGAAAGTGAAGACCCCATTTAGGGAAGTAATGGTCCATTTTGTGCACATGTGAGTCAAACTATTAGAGTAAGTCAAGGCAGCCTTGCTCTCATTCAATAAATATCCAGTTCATCACAACAGGATGAGCTTAATGCTTCCACGGTCCAGTTTGCATGGCCTCAGCTCAGGTAGGCACTGAGCCCTTGACTTCTACGTGAAGGACCCACTCAGCAGATGACTCTCCACAGACCTCCTACCCCAAGTTTCAGTACCATGGTAGCCTGTTTTTTTCCTGTAACTTTATTTTTGTTAATTTCTTGGAGAAAAAGTTTTTCGTAAACTGTCTCATTTCTTCTCCATCAGCACGCTCTGAAGATGACAACCCTATCTTAAATCTTCAATTTAGTGATTTGGGGTCTATCTCATTTTAATTTTTACTAGCATTTACCGGGCTCCATGTTAACATTTTCATACATGCATTTGGATCATATTTACCCCACTCCTCCTGTTTCCCTCTTTCTTGAGTGTGACCCAGTAAGCTCACTCAGGGTTACAGCAGTATACCAACAGCTAAAGACAACCAGCAACCAGCCTGCAGATCTTCAGGGTGGGAAGGGCCTTGGGAGCTCCTCCCCATCTTATCCAGTTAGGCGTGGCAAACATCTAACTCTAGATTAGGTAAAACTGTCATTTGCCCTTTGTATCTCAGAATGGTAATGAACTTGAGTGATGTTGATTCGGTCCTACCTCCAGCTTTGCGCATTTCACTGCATTTCACTCAGTGTTTGCACGGACTGCTCCTTTGGCAGACCTACAGGTCCTTTATTGTTCTGCTCTTAACCAGACTCACTTAATTGTTAGTTTGCTTTTTGTTACAGTATTTCTGAACTTGTGAACATTTTTTTTTTTTTTTTTTTTTTTTAAAATTTTTTTTTTTTTTTTTTTTTTTTTTTTTTTTTTTTTTTTTTTTTTTAAAACTTTATTTTATTTATTTATTTGCCTTGGTGTTTGCCTGGAACTGGAACTACAGACAGTTGTTAGCTGCCATGTGGTTGCTGGGAATCGAACCCGGGTCCTCCGGAAGAGCAGACGGTGCTCTTAACCGCTGAGCCATCTCTCCAGCCCCCACTTGTGAACATTTTAACCCAAGTAGTACATTTGAGAATCCTCAAGGATGTTGTGTGTGTTCAAGGAATTGACCCGGCAGAGTGTGATGGTGAATGCCTTTAATCCCAGTACTTGGGAGGATAGCCAGGGCTACAGTAAGATCTTGGCTCAAAAAACCAAAACAAACAAGATGAATTGACAGCTAGGTGATTATTCGGTGTCAAATTCCTTATTGTGTACATTCACCAGGGATACCCCAGTGCACTGCATTGTAACCTGTTGCCCAGAGTTCTTAGGATGCACTGCAGCAGCTGAAGTCATCTGCTTGCTCTTGAAAATAACAGAAACCACTAGAACACAGATTAAAAACCAAGCCATTTAATTGTGTCTTGGAAGGTAAACAGTAACGGACCTGGAGCCCAAGCCCTAGAATGCTAGCATTACAGGTCCACTTGTGTGAACTCCACAGAGTTCAGAAGGGTCAGAGCACAAGGGTTTGGTGGCGGAGTACGGGATCCAAGAATTCCATTTAGCAGTTTTGCCAATTTCCACCAACAGATCCCAGGGATCTTTCAAGACAGGACAGCAATTCAGGTTTTAAGGATAAAGGATGAAGGGTACCAAAGGCTATGCCCTTCTCCCACCACACCCCCAGCGCATGCGGCTAAAGCTGCAGTGTGGGGCTGAGGTTGGTCATCTTGTCCATTCTTCTCACAAATGCCACAGCAATGGCGACAGAGGCAGAGTGCTGCCAGGATTGTGCCAACAAGCACCGAATGTGACAAAGAACCCTCTAGTGGCACACCGAGTTAGTTTATAGGATTTTAATTTACAAATAAAAAAGCTACACCATTTACTTTTTCTCCTTCTTCTCTTCTTTCTTCCCGTCACTCTTCTCCTTGTCTTTGTCATCCTTCCTCTCCTTCTTGCTGTCCTCCTTCTCCTGTCCCTCCTTCTTCTCCGCATCCCGGTTGGCAATCTTGTTGTTGATGAGGTTGTGCAAGGCGACCACAGAGCGGATCAGCGAGGCCAGGTACACCACCACCATCTGGTCATTGGTCTTCAGGTAGAAGGCCTTGATGAACTCCTGCAGGCTGGCGTCTGGCAGCAGGTTGAAGACGTCCTGCAGCTGGTAGATGATCTGGTGGTTGATGGGCAGCTTGCCGCTGGCCACTTTTTCCAGGTAGCTCCTGATGTCCAGGAGCTTGGAGTTCAGTCCTTTCAAACCATGGACCTGGTTTGTGATCCGCTGGGAGAGAGTTCCCACTGTAGTGTCCTTGATGTCTCTGGAACAAGCCACAAGAAAGGCAGAAAGAGCATCAAGTTACATGTCCACAGCTGTAAGGACCGCCTGGGACAGACAACAGTTTAGATCAAGCAACAACTTCCTGGTCACCTGGGTCTTTGGAAATTTTTATTTTTATTTTATTGTCTCTGTGAGTGCAATGCTCTCAGCAGCACCAGATTCCCCTGGAGTTACAGGCCATTGAACTGACAGGGATGCTGGGAATCAAATTCAGGTTCTCAACAACAGCCAGTGCTCCTCACCACTGAGCCATCTCTCCAGCCCTCATAGGTAACCTTTCTTGTTTAGTACTCTGCCTTGGCTTCCCTGGTTTACAAAGGATGACATTTCCCACCTGTTTTGCTACAAGTTGAGCAGCTTAAATTGGTCAGTGGTTATTTTCAAAACCTGGGAGAACTTTAGCAAAGGTAAAAAGTTTCCAAGTATGGTTGACAAACCCCAGCCTGGGATAAAGATACTCTGCAAAAAACACACTGTTCACCGGAGAGCACAGCCTGCATCCACACGTGTATCCTGTCATAGTCATACATCAGTCAAGACACTTCAGAGGTTAACTTGTTCAACCACACTGATTTATAAGAAATTAAAGGGCTGGAAATGGTAGCTCAAGCACTTAATTCCAGCACCTTGGATAGTAACTTTGACTAGCCTGGGCTACAGTGAGACCCTGTTTTAAAAAGCCAAAAAGAAACCAAAGGCCCAGAAAGGTACTGTGATTCATTTACAAGAGAAGCACAGTGGATAACCTGACCCTGAAATGAATGACTAACAGATCCCTACCACACACTCAGCTCTCTATGCAGCCAACTCTGACACTGTGCAAAGGTCCCTGTGTGTGTCATGGCGTGTGTCCCACCCACCTCAGAGATCCACCTGTTTTTGCCTCCCAATTGCTGGGATTCAAAGTGTACAGTACCACTGCCCAGACTGATTTGTTATTTCTGTTTCTGGTATGCATGCCTGCTTATCTATCTGTGCACCATGAATGTCCCTGGTAGCTTTGGAGCTTTGAAGAGACCATGAGACCACTTAGAACTGGAGTCACAGGCTGTGAGCTGTCCTGTGGATGCTGGGAACTGAACCCGGGTCCTTTGAGCTCCAGCCCCCACCGTCTCACCTTAGCAAGTGTTCCACTCCAACTTCCTCGGCCTCCTCTGCCCCAATCTCACTGGTCACATGCTCAAAAGTTTTTGATGTTGGCGTTCCATCCTGTGAGGAGAAACTTAACTATGTTATTTATTTTCAATAAGCCAACTGGTATGCTTCTCACATCTGAATCTTTTGCTGCTAATAAGCATGTTTCATGGCCATTTGCTTTGAAAAATAAGCCTTCAGGGCTAAGACACTGCCTTTATCTTGTTCACATCATGTCACCTGTTCACATCATGTCACCCCTAAGTTGTTCTCTGAAGAAATTTTTCTTGTCAAGAAAAACTGGCATTCCCCAAAGGCCACCCTTGGGGATCAATGCTCAGAAGACTCAGGTGAGAGTTATTTTAGAAAGGAGCATACAGAATATCTGCACTTGAGGCACATTCATGCCAACAAATTTAATGTAAACATGCCCTGTCCCATAAATCAAATGACCTAAGAGCCCCAAATGTGGTAGCAGTAGCTATCCACTGTAGGTGGATGGAGGTGGGGGTTGGCTCACTGGTGGGACCTGAGAAGACATCTTTTAGCCGGATTGCTGCAGAGGCTGTGTCCTCCTATAAGGGCTCTACCAGCTTGTGCAGAGTAAGCCACAGGGTCTTTAAGTCACAGTACACACTGGACCTGCTGGAAATGTGGCTACTTCTCCTTTTATTCAGGATGGTGCCAGAATCCCCCAAAGGTACCCTAGCCTTGAACACTAAGATGGCCTAGCTGTCTAGTCTTTTAGGACTTCATGACAACCAGGTCAAGATCAAGAATACAGCTTTAATGCAACCAAATAACACATTTGGACCTAAGTTCCCTGGAGCTAGAAAACAAAAACAAAAAGACAGGACAAGGCTTAATGCAAGGCCAGAGGGAACTACCCTAAAACATCCTTTTCCACATTCTAAGAATCCCTCTGGACTCCAAGACTGGGCTCCTTGGACAGCCTAATTCAAACACTTGTGCGCACCCCTACCCTGTTATATCAGGCTCTACCAGCTTTCCTCAGGATGGAGAAAGGCTAGCTACTGCTCACTGCAACCCAAGTGTCAAAAGAACAAAGGTCCTGCCACCAGGCACTTGACAGCTCTTCTTGCTATGTCTGAAAACCTAGGACCTGACTTAAGGGACCAAAATCTTCACAAGGATACTGTTCACTGTATTAGACCAGGAACTAGCCCTCAGGCCCAGCCTTTCCTTTGCTGTGAAGGTCTCTGGGCTTTATCTGACTACTCAGAGCTTCAGTTTCTTTAGTAAAAAGGACTGTAGGGTTTTTTTTGGTCCTTCTCTATTTCTAAAATCTGATGATTCAAAAAGGGTAGTCTGCCAGCAGAAACCAACACCTTTTTGTTACAAAAAAAAAAAAAAATTTGTTGAGTTGAACACGGAAAACAAAACAAGAACCTACTCAAGAACTCAATAACCTAATCCCCAGTCCAAAGTGAGCAACTTACATCATGAACTTCTTCCACTGAAATGTAAGCTTCGGTGGGAAGTCCTAGGTCCTTTGGCTTCACGTCAATAATGACCAACACCTGGCAGAAAAACACAGCTTAGCAAACTTCCCTCTTGACAAGGGATAGCTCGGCCTTTCTTCTGGTCATTCAATTAGAATTGGTTTCAATTAGAAACAAGCCAGAATGTGCAGCAAAAATAAGCTTATATTTCACACAATCCATCAAGTCACAAGGCCCAGATCCTCTCAGATCTTGGCAACCTTTTTTTTTTTTTTTTAAAAAAAATTACATTTAAAAACTGTATTTTATGGGGGTGGGGGGAATTTGGCAACAGGGGCCTTTACTCACCAAGCCACCTTGTTGGCCCCACAAACCATTCTTAACTTTAATTTTCTCATTTATAAAGACAATAGTTACTGAGAGGATTAACTCAGCTGTATATTCTCAGCAGGTGCTATTACTCAACAAATCACTAGAAATACACTTTACTGCAAAGCTTATGGAGAAGTTTGCTACCCAGGTTCATCTGATGATGCCCTTGAATGATGCAGAGAATCATGGGAGAGTTCTGAGAACAGTGTACTTACAGAGTTGGGGCAGTATCTTTTCATGAGCTCATTGATGGCAATGTCATTCTTGTGCAGTTTGGGGCCGGTGTGGTACCACCCAACTATTCTTTCTCTGGCTGAGAAGAAAAACTTAGTAAGTCTTAATTACTTCACCAAGATCTGTGCAATTGGCTCAAGATAATAAAAACACTAGTACTTAAGTTTTCTACCTTTTTGAGAATTCCAGACAAAAATAATTCTTGACACATCTGTGAAACCTAGAACCAATCTAGAATCTTAGAAATCAAGACAGACTTCTAAGAAAATAAACACTGTGTAATCTAGACACATCTGTATCCCAGACTTGTTTAGGGAGCAGTCACATGTGAAGTGAACAGCTATCAATTACAGAGCAATGTATGAAGAGATGCAGGCTCCCATCCCACGAGTGGTGGCTATGTGCTGGGGTGAGTATATCCAAAGGAATGTAGCTGCTGTACTGAAACACCAAACAATACACTTTGCCAGCGCTAAAGCTCTAGGAGCATGTAGACCCCAAGACCAGCCCTGCCTCCAGCCCAGATGGTCTACATGGCCTTAAACAACTACTGCATTTTATTTATCCTGCCTCATTTCTTTATTACCTACCACTATTTTCACTTAGTGCAGCTAAGTGATCAATTCTTGACAATAAAAACACTAGGTTTAAACACACACTTACCATTGACCTTCTTAAACATTCCATACATGTTTTCCAAATAGTCATGGTCTAAAAACCAGACAGAATCATCTTTGTCATCTTCGTCAAATGGCACTAAAGAAAGAGGGGGGAAGAAGATAAGACTTCTTCTAGAGGCTAAGAAGCTGAGTCACAGTGGAACCCCTCAGCTGCACTGTTTCTGCTTTGAATGCAGTAAGTAATGCTTCGCTTTCATTCAAAACCTCCAGATTTCCAGTTACTCTTTAAATGCTAAAGACTTAGCTACCCCCGGGAAGAGCCTTAAAAAGGACACACACTCTCTGGCTTGCTAAAGGCTCAGTTCTTCCTGATGTTTCCTGCATGGCAATTATAGACAATACCCACTGTCCTTTTATAGATCACAGATCCTGCCAACTACACATGGAACATAAATGTAACATTATGGTAAAGATTCATGACAAGGCAAAGGTTCACCCCTCCTCCCATCTTTCTCCTTGTTCTACCACAGCCAGTATTCATTGTTGGAGCCCAAAAGCTCTCTGGAAGGCTTGTTCTGAAATGCAGCCACACTTCTATGTTTACAATCTGCAACAGCTCTTGCACTCCAAGAGATGAGCAGCTGCAATGGAGACTGCAGTTATAAATATTCCCCTTTCTGGTCTGCGTGTAGCCATTAGGCTCAATCAGCAATTCTGAAATAGAATCTTCAGGCTGTAGTAAGAATGCTCACTTTCCACAAGTAAACTCACATTCTAACCATGTTCAGCAAAAGCAACAGCTTATCCTTTACCTGCAAAGCTGTTGGATACATCAAGTACTTTCTTTTGCCATGACCCCAAAAGCACACCAACAACCCGCTTCTGGTTTCCAACCTTGCCGATTCTGAAAGAGAAAAACAGGTGGTCAGTCTTTACAGGCAAGCAGACACTCCGCTGGCTACTCAGTGGCAAGTATCAATGGCACAGATACAATTTAGTTTTTGTGGGAACTAAGTCCATAAACAAATGTAACAGGTTAGTTCCCGCTATTAAAGATAAGGAAACCATCCTAACATACACTGGAAGGTTACATCCTGAAGGCTGCAGATACTTGTTTGGAGAAAATTCATGCTTTCTTTTCTCCTTTGTCCTTTAAACTGTCTTCTCTACCCTGAACTCCCAGGGATGAAGATGCCAGAGCAGCACTGGTTTTGTGGCACAGTAACTCCTCTAGAACTTCTGTGCCATGCCAACCAGCTCCGGATGGACTCCATCCTCTGGAAGGGCGAGGGGCCCAGGGGAGAGAGTCCTATTCAGAAGAACAGGGTGCCTGCCATTCTGCAGCCTCTCTCACTGGCTTATAAGAAGCTGGTGACTAAGCTCATGGGGAGAAAGGCAGGATGAGTGGAGGCCTCTGCTTCACATCAATCTCCATCTTGAACCACCTCTGTGATTTTCTGCTACGGAGGTACAAGCATATTGCCCTGCAAAGAATTCTTTAACCACTAGCAAACTGCACATTTGGAAAAAACTCTCTGCTAAGGAAACATACAAGCAACAGTAAAAATAATCTACATCTCTTCACCAGCCCCAAATTTCACATTAGTTTAATCAGTATTTTGCTTAACAGAGAGCCTAGCAAATCAATACTAAATCTGGGGTAATGGGTTTCACTGGGAATAAAACTAAGGGTTCCCTATACTTGGTGCCACCAACTCCTGTCCACTGAAAATACTTCAGTGAGTTTCCATACACCAATGGAAACTTCACCCACTGGCCTGTTATCTTGCAAAAGTCCATTTGTGTCTTTAGAGTCTTCCATCTATTTCATGGCAAAGAAACCAGCAGCGTTAGCCCTCACTTGGTTCCTATCAAGCGTTGGAATGAAACTGAGGCAGTGCTCAACCATTAAGGCCCCTGGTATGCCAAGGGAGTAAAACTGTATCTACAGTAGAAAGCCCACAGATCCAGTTAACAATAAGGCACCTATGCGCAATACAACTGAACCCGGAATCAAAACCCTGTCTAGAGGCTGTTTTTGGATCTGGGTGAGTTAGCTGCACAAAGCCTGGTTCGGGCAGGGCACTAGCACGACTTTACAGGAAGCACATTTTGTTACTTCAACTAATTATCTTGTAAAACTTCCAAACACGTGCAACAGGTCTGGCAGGACGAACGGCTAGTGAAGGGTGGTAGTGGCGGGGAGCTAACCAGGTGAACTGTAGGATGGCCCCAATCTGTACCTGCCTCACTTTTTAAGAAAAAAAAAAGCTGGCACCTTATCCATATTTTTAAGGTACCATCCAACAAGATTCCCGCTTAAAACTTGGCGGTTACAACCAATGCCCATCAATAGGGTCGTTCAGACGGGGAGCCGAAACCAGAATTTCGGTGACAGCTTTCACAGGCACCGACACGAGAGACTGAAGCGCTGTCCTAGGACACCGAGCCGCTTTGGTAAAAGGCGCGGCAGAGGCGGGTAGCACGGTCAGATTCGGGGCACTCAACAGGCGAGCCAGGCCCGGGAGTGGCGGCCGCGGCGGGGGTGCGAGGCTGTCAATCGGCTCCGAGTTTCGCGGTTTGGAGCCGCCAGGGTCGCCCGCCCCCTACCCGCGTCCCCGGCCGCCGCGTTATGCCCGGAGCACCCGTGACTCAGCAACCCGGCGCCGTGTGGCCGCCACGCGCCGCCCGCTCACCGGTTGAAATGATCCACCACACTGAGCAGCACCAGGGGGTGGACCACCACCTTCTGCACCGCCAGCTCCGGCATCGCGACCCAGCACGTCCGCCGGCCCGGCTCCCTGCGACCCACAAACACCGGCAACCACAGCGATACAGGCCGCTCCTCCAGGCCCCAGAGCCTCCCCTTCCGGTTTGACTACCGCCGCAGAGTGAACTTCCGCTCCCAGAGTGCTTCGCGTGCGTGCCAGCACTGTCGCCTGGACCGCCATCTAGAGACAGGGAAAGGGATGACGGTGGACTTCAGCTCTTGATGAAGCTTGACTTGGACCTCCCCTAGCTTTTTGCCTCATATGCTTCCCAGCTCACCATAACCTTACCCCCGCAAAAATTGCAGAAAAAGAAAAAAACTCCAGAAAACCAAATAGTAACAGCATATACCTCTACAACTCAAGTACTTAACACATATATTTAACTTTCACTTCGAGGCAGCACTGTATTAAGATTTCACCGAGGAATTTTATTTTATTATTTTTTAATGTTTTATTTATTATGTTTGAAACAGGGCTTTATATAACACAGACTGCCATGGAACTTGCTGCATAGCCCAGGATGGTCGTGATTCCCTGTTTTCCACCTCATAAAAGCATGTGCACCCTACCTGGCTTAGAGGAGCTTTTAGTCTGTAACACCAAGAGCTCACTCTGGAGGTAGAACTGGGTAATTTACCTCATCATTTGTTGTTGTTTTGTCTTTGTTTTCGAGACAGAGTTTCTCTGTGTAAAAGCTCCTTTGGCTGTCCTGGAACTCAAGACCAGGCTGGCCTTGAACTCACAGAGATCTACTTGCCTCTGCCTCGAAAGCACTGGGATTAAGTGGCGTTATCTCATCATTTTTATTGCTAGAAAGTTTCCCTAATATCCACTTAAATATAATGAATACAATGACAATCAGGTTTTGTTAATTCCAAAGATTTGAGGAGAAAGACCACTGATTCAAATCATTATAGCCAATTAATTAAAGCAAGCTTTTTTAAAAATTTGTGTACACAGGCTATCTCTCCCTAAAAGTAGAGTTCAAGAAATCAACACTGGTCATGAGGAAGACAAGGTTTTTTAGAGCTCAGGGGTAGGGGGGTTTCCAAATAGGGGACTTAGTGGATAAAATAGGTGAAGTTACAGGGGCAGAACATAAACATAACAAATTGATCATAGTGACCCTGAAACAAAGACATGATTGTGAATCGGTCTTAACAAGGAAGTCATAACAAGATAGTCATAATCTTTTGAAACAAAAATAAAGTTGCAAGATGGTTTTGAAACAAAAACATAGTTTTCATTTCCTGGAACAGGCAGTTCAGAACCATCTGTAGTTAAGGTTACAGGAGGAGCTCAGCCCAATCCTTGAGAAACAGAGGTTTAACCATAAATAGGAATGAACCTAGTTTGTCTTTACTATAAGATGGCTTTTAGGTCTAAGATGGAGACAGGCTGGTTTATCATTTTCTCCCTGTCTTTATGTTCATTTGTGCCAGTTTTAAATGTTTAAACTTAAGGGTTGAAGGAAAGAAAGTACACACACACACACACACACACACACACACACACACACACACACAAAGTGTATTTTAATATTAAGTAGGAAAGAGAAGAAGGAAGCCTATAATAGAAATTAATGGGAGACAGACCTCAGCTGTTCATAGGAGGCAAAATACATTAAAATTCACTCTGATTTACATTTTGTCTCATTTTAAAGATGCTGTTTGTCATCATTATTATTATATGTATATGATATGTGTGTCTGTTTATCTGTGTACCACATATATGCAGCTACCTACAAGGCCAGAAGAGTGGATCCCTTAGAACTAGAGTCACATTTGTGAGATATTATGTAGGTTCCAAGAACCAAACTCAGCTCCTCTGGAAGAGCAGTGGGCAGTCTTAACTTCTGAGTCATCTCTCCAGCAGTGTGTTAGAGATGCTTCATGGCCCTTGCCATCATTACTTTTCAATGATTCTCTCTTCTATCTCATGCTTATTATTTGAAGTGTCACCTTATCCTTTAAAATACACAAAACTAGCCAGGTGTGGTTTCCACACCTTTAATCCCAGTACTCAGGAGGCAGAGGCAGGTGGTCTCTGAATTTACCAGCCTCATCTACAGAGTAAGTTCCAGGACAGCCAGAGCTACACAGAAAACCCCTATCTTGAAAAACTAAAACCAAAACAAACCAAAAAACCACAAAGCTTTTTATGGCAGTAGACAAGTCTGTAATTTTCTTTAATCATGTGATGACTGCAGATGTTTATTGTATACGGTGTTCCCTTAGAAGAGGGAACTGACTTTTTCTGAACATTATCATACATTTTGAATTAAAAGTTTGCTAGTTCATAGATATTATTAATTATTGGTTTTGAAAATGTTAATGTAGTCAGGTGTGGTGGCACATGCCTTTGATCTCAGTAGAGACAGGTTCCAGGCCAGCCTGGTCTACCCAGCAAGGTTCAGGCTAGGCTGGTGGTCTACACAGTGAGTTTCAGGCTAGCCAGCGCTAATGAGAACCTATCTAAAAACTGCTAATGTAGATCTGGAGATGAAACTCAGTTGCAGAGTGCTTCCCTAACATGCACAAATCGCTGGATTTAATCCCTAGTACCTCCAAACAAAAAAATGTTCATACATTTATAAAAAACCATATTAATTTTCTGTTTTTTTCTTTATTTTGAGACAGGATTTTGTGTAGTCCTGGCTAGTCTGAAACTTATTATATAGACCAGAACTGCCTTTGCTAGGATTGGAGGTGTGAGCTATATCATGCCCTCAAAATAAGGTTGAAGAATACATTCTTTATTTCTGGTCATGCATGTTTCTTGTTAGACCAGCAAGTAGTACAGAGAGATAAAGCAGAGTCAAGAATTCCCATCATTTCACCTTGGGATATGACCAACGCTCTGGAGGAAATATTTGAATGTTTTGAAGAATTCTAATTTCAGAATCTGATAATGGCCATCATCATGTCTCTGTGTTTTGGCACTGTTGGGCCTGACAGTACCATTCACTTTTAACTTTTCATCTTTGACTTATGAATGGGAGGAAGAATGATTTGTGTGTTTTGTGGTTGACTACCTCAATTGCCAAGGAAGTCTGATCTTTATAGCTCTGAATAATTGGGGTGCTTGTGCTCAGAACCTCCTTTCTTGGTGTCTAGGGGGTCTTGTGATATCCTCTGTGGGTCCCTCCAAGCACCGTTTCACTACATGTTTGGTTTTTTTTTTTTTTACTTTGGAGAATCTTGCTTTGAGTTTTCCTCATTTCTTTTCATTTTTCTACATTTATTAATGTGTGTGTGTGTATGTGTGTGAGTGCATGCACACATGTGCATGAAGGCCAGAGAACAACTTGCAGGAGCTGGTTCTGTTCTTCCATTATGTGGTTCTGGAGATCAGAACCAGGTCATCAGGGAGTGGCAATCACCTTTACCCACTGAGCCATCTTGCCGACCCCCTTTTACTATTTTGATTTGACATTAACCAGATGACTCCTACTACTTCTCAAGATAACAGAACTTTTAGATTAAGAAACTTTGGGGCTAGGAAGATGTCTTAGTAACGTGTTTGTCATGTGAACACGAGGACTTGAGCCTGGATTCCCAGCACATGTGTAGAAATCCAGTTATGTTGATATTGTCTATAACTTAGACAGAATGAAGGGCTGGAGGCAAATCCCTGGAATTTGCTTGTCAGTTAGCCTAGTCATGGAGGAAGACAGTTGATGTAGACCTCTGTTTCTCCATACAGGCGCACACATGCGTGTGCACCTGTATGCATATGCCTACACACACAAATGCACTCACATGTATGCTTCACACACACGTTCACACAATATTATTTTTAAAAGAAAAAATAGTTCTAAAGATTGGGTCTTACTATATAGCCCTGATTGTCTTGGCTCTTGCTATGTAGACCAGGATGACCTCAAAACTCACAGAAGGCCCCTTGCCTCTGCCTCTGAGCACTGGGATTAAAGATATGCACTACCACACTCAGCATGAAAATTTATTTTTTTCAGCCTTCATTATACATGTTAAAGCATGCTTGCCGGTGTGCAGTGACTGATTTGGAGTGGACTTCTTCGTTTCATGCCTCACACAATGCTATTTGGCACAGGAGAGCGTGTCTAGTATAGAAAGAGCTTGGGCAGATTTCCCTTCTAATTTTGTCCTTAGAGATTTTGTGACTATTGAGTGATCAAAGGCTGATTTAATTTTTCTTATGTGTCAAATAAAGCTTAAGATGGGAGTCCAAAAGAAACATCTTTTTGATGAATACATATAATAGATATAAAGAAGACAGCTTGAAATAATAAGGAAGGCACTTTTCCCCATGTTGCACCCTGACATTTTAAAATATGGAAATGACTTTAAATAATCTCTGACACTGGAGCCACTCCTGGTGGCTGAATTCTTTCAGAGTAATAGAGAATAGGTGGGCAGCTATAGGAAAGCCACTGTCTTTTGTTCATCAGATTCTGGACTTAACTTTTGGGGGATCTAGTGGGATTTTAAGGATAATCTGATTTTTCTTTCCTTTGATCATTCCTTTTTTTGTCTTTGGTTTAGGGAGTTAGTCTTTCTAACTCAGGATCTTGAAAGAGGTCTCATTTTTGTTAAGTCCATAAAAGAATAATGGTCCTGTAAATATTCTAGCAATATCTTGAGTTTTGTGATCTCTAGTTTTCATCTTATTGAATTTAGAAGGAAGAAAGAAGGAGAAGGAGGAGGAGATGGTGATGATGGTGATAGTGATGGTGATGAAGGTGATGATGATGTGATGATGGTGATAATGATAGTGATGATGATGGTGATGATGATGATGGTGTTGTCAACAAGAGACTTAACCTCTAGCCCAAGTTTGTGTCTGTTGCTGGGTTTCAGAGACAACCATCCATAGGAATACCTAATAATTTTGGGTCTCCAGAACCATATTTAGGCACAAGACCCAGGATGAACTCACCTTAAAGAGATAGATTGGTTTGACCCAGACATACAGCCTCAGTTTGGAGAGAAAACGGCAATTTTTGAGATAGTAGGCATTTACACCCAGATGTGGCTGCTCAGCTCAGCTCCTTATGAATTAGGTTTCAGTCCAGAGTGCCAGGTCACTAAGGGGAGAAAATAGAACATGTTAAAAGGTACCCAGACACAGGTATGGGCACAACTCACAATATTTCTCTACCAGAACAAGGCTCAGAAAGTGAAGACGGAGCATCTCCCTCACTTAAGAAGCTTGGCTCGGGGGCTGGAGAGATGGCTCAGAGGTTAAGAGCACTGACTGTTCTTCCAGAGGTCCTGAGTTCAATTCCCAGCAAAACCACATGATGGCTCACAACCATCTATGATGAGGTCTGGCGCCCTCTTCTGTAAAACTGTATGCATAATAAATAAGTAAATCAAAAAAAAAAAAATTAAAAAAAAAAAAAAAAAAAGAAGCTTGGCTCCTGGAGGCACCAGTAGTGCCACAGGAGGCTGGTATCTGTAGGAATCGCTGGTGTCAGGCAATAGCAGCAAACCATGGGATGTGGAGACAGCCAGTGCAATAGACTGGGGCTAGAACAAGTAAAAATAATGCCAAGGTCACCACATAGAGCTACCTGAGCTTATATACAGGTGCAGTTCCTTCGGCATTCTAGAAGTATCTGAGGTTGGAGAAGCATGACTAAATAATAGGGTATTGTTTAACATTGCTGCAACAAAGTACTTGATAAAGAAGTACTTCAAAGAAGGAAGATAGGGCTGGGGGATGGCTCAATGCTTAAGAGCACTGGCTATTCTTCCAGAGTTTAATTCCCAGCAGTTACTTGATGGCTCACAATTGTCTTTAACTCCAGTTCAAAGAAATCCAATGCCTTCTTTTGGCCTCCTTGGGCACCAGACATGGACATACAGGCAAACAAAACACCCATATATATTAAATATCTTTTTAAAAGATCTGATGATTAGTCCTAATTCTCAGCTTGACACAGCCTAGAATCACCCAGGAAGGGCCTCTATGATGCAATAGAGCAGGTTGGTTGTTGAGAAATTATCTTAACTATGTTAATTGAGGTGGGCAAACCTTGCCACTGTAGGAGGCACCATTTCCCAGGAAGGTGGTCCTGGATTATTTAAGAGCTAGAAAGAGCTCTGCTTTTGACAGTGGCTGCCTTGACTTTGACCTGGAATTGAAAGGCAGATAAACCTTTTCTCCCTTGCTCTGCTTTTGCCAGGGTATTTTATCACAGGAATGACACAAAGACTGAAGGTTTATTTTGCTTTAAAGGTCAAGGGCACAGTCTGTCATGGACGATAGGTGCAGCAGCTGGGGTCCATGGTAGTGAGTATGTGTATTCCTAGTCAGGAAGCAGAGAGTGATGAATGCTGGTCCTCAGCTCACTTTTTTCTTTTATTCCCTCTATAATCCTAGCTCATAGAGTCACACTGCTCCCAGTTAGAGGGGGTCTTTCCAGCTCAGTTAACCTAATCTAGATACCCTGTCAAATGCATGCCAAGAGACTTGTCTCTTAGTTGACTCTATATCCTGTCAGATTGTTTTAACTGAAGTCACAAGAAGAAGGCACTGGCCAGTGAAACACCAGTTTTGTGTGTGTACAAGATGTTTTTGAGCATTCCACAAAAACTGCCTCAGAGTTTCTGTTAGCTATTTTTAAAAATGCACATTTTTCTTAGGACTAATTCTTTAGATTTTGTATTGCCTTATAATCAAAGTAATGGAACAATTTAAACATTCTTATCTTTTGTCAATCAAATTTATTGTCAGACAAGGAAATGCCAGGGAATGAGAAGTAGGATCTTAGTACTATGGTGTGTCACAAAGCACTTTGGGGCATAACTGTGTCTGTCCTAACTCTAAAGTGGCTCTGTCCATCTGTCCATCTGTTATATGGAGCTAATGTGTTTCCTGTCTCTTGCTTTTCTCATGCAAAACATTCACTCTGCTCCATGAGTGGCATCTATCTGTGAGGAGGGTATAGGCCATGACAAAGTGAGCCAGGAAATGTCTAGCCTCAACTATAAAAGCAGGGACTGTTCCTGTGTGATGGAAATATCTCTGCAAGCTGGCACAGTGCCTTGGAGGAGAATTTTCTAATTTTTGTTTTGTTGTTTTGAGACAGGATATCATGGAGCCCACAAACTTGAGACTTGGTGAAAATGGTGACCTTGAACTCCTGATCTTCTGCTTCTGCCTCTCACACATTGGGATTATAGATCTGGACTACCACACTCGGCTCTAACCTTTGGTCTTCTGATTTTTATTATTTCTGCTGAGGCCTGAAGCAATAGCTCAATTGTCTAAGAGCGCTTGCTTTTGTAGAGGACCCGGGTTCTGTTCTCAGCACTCACACGACATCTCTCAGCCATGTGCAGGCACCAGGCATGTATGCAGTACAGATATCTACATACAGGCAAACACTTAGACACAGAATTTTAGAAAATAATTATCTTCCCCATCACTGTGTCTCAGGCAAAGCCTTGGAGAGTGAAGGTATGTTATAGGGAGGTCAGGGTAGCATGGCTGTAGACAAGATCAAAGTGTTTCTCCTTTGGCCTTTGCTTCAACCACCAGGTAAGTGAGCGTACCAGGAGGCAAGGAAGGCTCCATCCTGAGACTTCAGGTGATCTCACACTGTTCTGGATACAGCTATATCGATTTGATGGCATGGAGACGCCAGGAGAGTAAAGGCTGTCAGGTTTGACTGTCACAGCGACTGGTGACCTCACATGGCACATATAGAGCACACAGCAGCTAGAGGTGATGGCCCCGGTGAAGGTGGAGCCCTAGCCTTCATAGCATAGGATGCCTGAACCAGCCCTAACTGGTTGTTAGAAACAAGGAAGTGAGTGCTTCTAGACTGTCTGCTACTTTTCAGATATGTAATTGGTTAGTGACCTGGGATGCTTTAAGAACCTCATGACTCTTTGGCCCCTGCCCACTCTAGCTTCTTTATGTACCATCTGTGTTGAGAGAATTTTTTCCTTGGAGGGGATTAGGCACTCTCTTAGTTATGGTTTCTATTGCTGTGAAGAGACAACGTGACCAAAGCAACTCTTATAAAGAAGAACATTTAATTGGGGCTGGCTTATAGTTACAGAGGTTTATTATCATCATGGCAGAAGCATGGTGGCTTGCAGGTAGACATGGTGCTGGAGAAGAAGCTATGAATTCTACATCTGGATCCCCAGGCAGCAGGAAGAGAATGTGAGCCACTAGGTTGGTTTGAGCACCTGAAACCTCAAAGCCTGCCCCCAGTGACACACTTCCACCAACATTACCACATCTACTCCAACAAGGCCACATCTAACAGTGCCATTCCCTAAGGGCCTATGGGGGCCATTTTTCTTTCAAATTTATCACAGGTACTGTGTACTCTTCTCCAAGATCCTAAAGACAAATCAAAGAGTTCAATTTCACCAGCGTTCTCCCAGGTGAACCAGAGAGTTTATTGAAGGGCTACTCACAGGGCCATGGGGGACCCCCAAAGCAACCATACTGGAAAATCTTCACTCAGCTTGGATGGTGGTGTTCCTTGTAGGGAAATAGTATTTTGTTCCATTGTAAATAATTGTCACATCTATTGGCTTGATAAAAATGCTGATTGGCCAAAGGCAGACAGGAAATGTGGGTGGGGCTACCAGACTAAGCAAACTCTGGGAACTCAGAGCAGAGTAAGGATGCCACAGGGATGTGACAGAGATATGACGAGATGACAGCAGATGCAGAGGAAAGAAGCTCTGAGAAAAGGTATTGAGCTGCATGGCCGAACAAGAAAAGAAAGATGGGTTAGTTTAAGAGTAAAGAGTTAGCAAGCTATATTCCTGGGCCTCAGGTCAACCAGTGTAAAATTAATACAAGCATCTGTATGATTATTTGAGCTTAAGCAGCAGTAGGGCTGCTAGTGGGTCTGAATCTCGAGGTTAAGCTGGAAAGGCCTGCCAGAAACCACATACAACAAACAGTTCCTATAGTTGCATGGATGAGGATCCCTTCCCTGTAGTTGCTGGGATGGAGGCCCTCCTAGTTTATATGCTGTATCCCCTTCCTGAGGCCCCTGAGACCATGTGCAATTAGGGAAGAATTGCCTACAGCTGCCTGGAAGGAGTGGCTGAACACTCAGATGAGGATCCAGTGACTCTCCTCTACTGTTGTTGGGAACTGTCAACAGTTGAGAAGTCCAGCTGGAATTATTGTTACCAGGCAGGCAGGCTGGTTTTGGGAAGACAGCGGCTGCTTGGCTTTTGAGTTGGTGTTATGCTACAACCTAAAGCCAGCCATGCTCAGAGCTCTGTCACCATGAGTCCTGTGTATGAGTCATGTGCTTTTGCTCTGCCTTCTACTATCTAAGGAACCCCTAATAACATCGCACAAGTCTCAGCTCAAGAGGACCTTGGCCCCAGCACAATTATATTCCAGTACTTGGCACAAGGAATTTTCTTTCTTTCTTTAATGTGTGTGTGTGTGTGTGTGTGTGTGTGTAGATCACATGCATGTCTGGTGCCCAAGAGGCCAGAATAGGGTTTTGGATTCCCTGGAACTGGAGAGCAGCAACAAATATTCTTAACTACCAAGCCATCTCTCCAGTCCCTAGTTTAAAGATTTGCTTTTATTACATACATATGTGTGTGGCTGCTTGTCTTATGTGTAGTGCATGTGTTATCCATGGAGACCAGAAGGAACTGGAGTTGTGGGCAGTGGAGAACCTGATGTGTGTGCTGAGAACTGAGGTCTCCTACAAGAACAGCAACTGTTCAAAACTGCCGGGCCATCTCTCCTGCAGTCTGGTTTATTTTTTGAGACAGCGAACCTGGAGCTCACTACTTGGTTAGACTGACTGCTCATGGATACTTCTGTTTCTGACCCCTCCCACTCCTGCCCTGACTGGGCTTTCTCAGCTGGCTTCTTCCTTTTTTATTTTTAAAGATTAATTTATTTATTATGTATACAGTGTTCTGTCTGCATGTGCACCAGAACAGGCCACCAGATCTCAGAGCCTGATCTTGTGAGCCACCATGTGGTTGTGGGGAATTGAACTCAGGACCTCTGGAAGAACAGTCAGTGCTCTTAACCTCTGAGCCATCTCTCCAGTCCCCAGCTGGCTTCTTATATGAGCATCTAAATTCATGTTCTCATGATTTTGCAGCACTTTATTCATGACGTCATCTCCCTAGTCCACTTCTGTTTGTAAAGAACCTGACTCTGGATGTTCTGTGATAGAAAGAGAAAGTAGACTACTACTAAGCCAGCATCTCAAGGTAGGCTGGTGTTAGGCACTTACTATCTCTCGGTCATACGTGCTTATTAACTGCATGTAATTCAGAGCTATGCCTTCAGGAACTTTTAATAAGTTTATGTTTTATTCTCTTCAGGAATGTGGGTAAATTAACATTAGCATGGTTAAGAGCTTTTGTGCAAGCTGTGCTGACCTTTAGGTTGATTCTGAATGCTTTACATCCTGTCTTGTGTTTGAGGAAGCCTAAATGACCACATATCCAGCCTTCAGTTTGTCTGCTGGCCTACAGTAGGCTCCCAGGTCTATTTTGCTGTATGTGATATTTTCTAGTGATTCAAGGGCTCTTAATGCCAGAAACACACAGTTCTTGTTTTAAAATAAAAACTATGTAAATACTCAAATGCTAATGTGAAATATTAGTAGATCATGCTTCAGAAAAAGCCTGGAAGGAAATATGGCTCATAGTGACAGTCTTTGAGCGATGATGGTTCTCTCTCTCTCTCTCTCTCTCTCTCTCTCTCTCTCTCTCTCTCTCTCTCTGTGTTTGCATGCATGGGTGAACATGCATGTAGGTGTATTTGTGTAGGGTCCAGAGGTCAATGTCAGGTGTCTTTGTCTGTTGCTCTCCCCCTAACTTTACTTTATTGGAGACGGGATCTCACTGTGTTACCCTAGCTGTCCTGGAACTCACTTGTGTAGATAAGGCTGGTCTTGAACTCCCAGAGATCCAGTTGCCTATGCCTCCTTCTGAGTGCTGGGATTAAAGGTGTGTACCACCATGCCAAATCCCTATTTTAAAAATATTTTATTAAACATTTTAAAACTGCTATAAGTATATATATATATGTATATATATATGTATATATATATATGTATATATATATGTATATATATATATGTGTGTGTGTGTGTGTGTGTGTGTGCCATCAAAGGTCAGAAGAAAACTCCCGATCCCTGGAACTCTTGTTACAGGCAGTTGTGAGCTGTCCCAAGTGGTGGCTGATGACTCTTAACTGCTAAGCCATTTCTCCATTTACTCCACTGTTAAGACAGGGTTTCTCACTGAGCCTGGAGATCACCGATTAGGTGAGACTAGTCGACCAATGAGCTTCAGAGCCTCCTGTCTGCTTCTTAGCACTAGAGTTATAGGAGCACACAACTGCTAGTGCCTAACCGTGGGGAATTTACCTCCATCATTAAAAAATTAAGACAGGGCAATGGCTCAGTGCAAGGTGGAACTTCATTGACAAATGTTATAGACTTCTTGGGTGGAGAAGCCCCCTCCCCTGGGGGGGAGGGTGGCAGATGAGGAGACCAGCAGCAATTAGGAAGAGTGGATTTTATTTGGGGCTAGGGCAACCCATCCAGTGACCCCCCTCTCCCTGCTTTCTGTTACTAAAGCTATATACCCCTTCTATAGCAGGGATTGGGTCTCTGTCTCTGTACATCTTGATTAGCTGGGCAAAAAGGGGATGCCCTGATTTGCTATTCTTCCTGGTGTAATGAAGACAGACCCTGTCTGAGTGGAGACAGCCTATGTTTCAGAGAAATGGACATTTATCGCTGCAAACAAGAAGCCATGAAGAGATGGAAATTAACTACCTACTAAGGGTAAAAGCCATGAAAAATTCTAATGGGTTATTATATTTCATGGTTTCCCAATCTTGTGGTTCACGGCTTCACCATCATGCCTGGGTTTGTGTATGAGATTTGAACTCTGATTCTCATAATTGTGTTACAAATTCCTAAAACTACTCAACTATTTCTCTGATTTTATTTTGTTCATTTATTATTAATATTATAATTGTTGGATTTTTCTTTGAGACAGGCTCTCTCCTGTATAGCTATGGATGTTCTTGAACTAGCTTTGTAGACTAAGTTGGCTTCAAAGTCACAAAGATCTGCCTCCCTCTGCCCCTAGAGAGCTAGGATTAAAGGCATGCATCACCCACCACCTGACTATTTATTTATTTTTGAGAGAAGGTTTTATGTAGGTGTCAAACTCACTGTGTAGCTAACAATAGCATTGAACTCCCAACATTCCTGTCTCTGCTTCCTAAACACTGAGGCTGTAGGTGTGTAAGACTCTCTCTGGTTTATGTGGTACAGGATGATTGAATCTGCATCTTTGGTCATGTTGGGTGAGCACTCAGCAACTGTGCAACAGGGGTATGGTTTTCAGAAGCGGAAATGCGTACAGGTAGTCGGAACAGGTCTATGCTGTGGTAACATAAAGAACTTAGCACTGTCTTAGGAGCCAAGAGCTTGGTAGATGTTGGTAGACACAACTATCTGAATAGACACATGTCAGCAGCCTGCTATTTGATAACAGGGAACAAAAGTTTTATGTTTTTATTACCTGGTGTTTATATTTTAGGTAGCCCAGAAGAATAAGAGGTGATACTTTCTTTTGCCTTTACCAAATATTTCTTTATCTTTTCCCTGATATATTTTTATTATGAAAATAGAATTTTTTAAGAATCCCTTTTCACTAAAATTGCACCTGTGACCATTTTGATCTTTCCAGTGGCTGTTGTTACGGGGAAATTTGATTTGTTTAAAGAGGTCTCCTGCCTTTTTTTTTTTTTTTTTTTTTTTTTTTTTTTTTTTTTTTTTTTTTTTTTTTTTTTTTTTTTTTTTTTTTTTTTTTTTTTTTTTTTTTTTTTTTTTGCTTTGTACAGGTGATGGCCTTGTGTACTGGCCTCAGATCCTATGTGGCTGTTATTCATCTTGTTGTTGTCATATTTCATTTAACTGCAAATTAAAAAAGAACCGAACAAAATTACAGCAATTTCTGTTCATATCCAGGAAATGGAACTCTCTGCAGGAACCTTGCATGAGTTAGAAAATCATTTTGCATTGTGCTGCTGGGCCTGCAAGGTGCCCACTGCAGAGCACGGCTCACCTCTCTTGGATGAAGCCCAGACAGCCCTTGGTGCATAGACCGTAGGAAATCACCCAGCTGAAGAGCTCATTTTCTTTCAGGATCAGTGTTGGAAGCTGCTGCGATTAAAACGAGGTACTGAATTGGGAGTGGGGCACCTACAGCAGAGATTATGAAAAGAAAACCCGGGAGGTCACGTACAGCCTTGGGAGCTGCTTTAGCTTCGGCCTCACTAGACCTTTATTTTGAATTTATCTTTTCCTTCTATTAAACAGTGCCATTTTTAATAAAAACAACTCATTAAATTAACATGAAGTAAGCAAAAGAGAACTTGTTTTTATTTTGGGGCTTTGTCCATGCCAGGCAAGTACTCTGCCACTGGGTTCACTCCTGGGTCCTTAAATTAATCTCGTCTCTGTTTCAAGTGCCTTGAGCCCACTTTTATTTTTGTTGTCATTCTGATATTGTTTTGTTTAATTTTTTGTATTGCATTTTATTTATTTAGCATGTGTGCATGTGTGTCTGTATACAGATGCTGCAGAATTTGTGTAGAGGTCAAAACACAACTCTGGGGAGCTGGTTCTTACCTTCACTGTGTGAGTTCCAGGGACAGCACTCAAGATCCTAGGTTTGGCAGTAGGTGATTTTACCTCTTGAATTCTCTCACTTGCCCATTTGGTTTAGTTTTAGAGATAGGACCTCACACTGCAGTCCAGGCTGGCCTTGAACTCACTAATCTTGATTAGCTTTTCCATTTCTAGAAGGCAATATTCCATAGGACTTCTCCACTCCCCAGCCCTTACCCTCCCTAGGCCTTGGAGGAGGCAGTATAAACACTCTGTTCAGGGCTAAGCGCTCACTTAGTCTCAGTAAATTGACCAGTCTCGAACCTCTTCATTAACTATTACCCTTTGCAAAAAGAAGCTTCTCCGACTGAGGCTAAGAGCAGCTTTAGTGCTGGGCATGGTGGTGCATGCCTTTGATCATGGCACTCAGGAGGCAGAGGCAGACGGATCTCTGAGTTCAAAACCAGCCTGGTCTACTATTGTAAGATTGACAGGGCTACACAGAGAAACCTTGTCTCAAACCAACCAACCAACTAAGCCAAACCAACCAAACAAACAAAAAATGAAAAAAGTAAAAGATTCACACTCATCTTGTCTTCAAGTCCTGTCTGTCCCGCTCTCTACACAATGCATTCTACCGTAGGTCTTTGAGTCTTCATTTCCAGCTTAAGACCCCATCTCAGAGGGGTAGAGAGTTGGATCTGAAATGCTCTCCTTAGACACAATGGGAAATAGATTCGTGAACTAATTGGTGGTGGTCCAGTTTTACAGTGTGTGTGTACCAAAAGATGGCAACAAATATTGAAAATCTATAAAATTTGCTATTTATAGAACAGAGCAGGAAAACAAAACAAACAAAATGATGCACATACTGTCCATCAAACTTTAGCAATTTCTCCTTTTTTGACATGACCATCAGAAGATGAACAAGCCGTGATAGACTTTGTGGTGATGATCAGTCACACCTGCATCCCCTCCATTCCTGTAGATTGTGCTTCATCTTCTGTGCCTTGTACAGCTTTTCTCAAAGCCATCCAGAGCACTGTTAGCTCATTGTGAGGTAAGCCCACAGACACCACACACAGACACTCTTAGAATGGGAAAGAAAGTCTCCCTGGCAGGTGCAGGGGAACTTGCCCAAATCATGCAGACCAGAGCCTTATAGCCTTCTGTCTTTATGCACAAAACCCACATCCTGGTTGCTACACTTCAGTTAGCATAAAGCAGAATCTCAGAAGTCAGACAGCAAGGTCAGTACATTTAGAGACTTTTCTGGAACACTGGACTAGGTCTTGGATGGTTTAGGTCTATATTCTAGTTTCGGCGGGTGTTGAGGCCTGTGTGCTAAGCTTTAAGGCTAAAATGATGCTAAGGTCTGGAGGTCTGTTACAAGCTGATAATCAATATCAGGGTTGTTCAGTAGACACAGCTTTGTTAGGAGTTTGGGAGATTGTAGTTCAGAAGATATTAATTTGAATAACACCAAGAGTGAATCCCAAAGAAGGAACAAATGGCTTGGGTTTAAGAAGCAAAAGAATTGAGATGATTGGTGTGGGTAAGGAGGTACACCTTGGAGTCCCAGGCAAGCTGTGTGGCGGACCTTGTGTTTAAGCCAAGGGCTGCTCTGAGACATTGGCCAGGTGCAGCATGTAGGATGTCTGTAGGCTCAACCAGCAATGCGGCTGTGACTGATGTGATGCTATGCCAGGCAGGATTTTCCTTCTCCTCCTCCTGCTGTCTCTCTCGGCTTGAAACCAAGTTTCATATAACTGGCCTCCAGACCTTAGCACCATTTTGACTGTAAAGCTTAGCACACAGGCCTCAACACCTGCCAAAACTAGAACAAAGACCTAACCTGTAAAAGATCTAGTCCAGAGTTCCAGGTTGGCCTCAAATTCATTCTATAGCCAGATAACCTTGAAATCTTGATCCTCTTACCTTACCTTCCAGATGCTGGGGTTACAGATGTGCAGCACTAAGCCCAGCCCTCTTCATTCCCTCCCTCCTTCTTCCTTTCTGTCTCTCTTTCGCCAAGTCTTTCTATATACCCAGGCTGGCCTAGAACTCCCAGTTCTTCTGCTTCAGCCTCCTGACTGCTGGTATTAGATGTGAGTGCTACTATCTGATTCAGTTACTGTGTGTTTACCCCTCAAAGTGAAATATCTATCAAACAGGACTGGCGAGATAGTTTGTCAGGGAAAGACACCACAAGACCTAATGACCTGATTCAATTCTTGAAACCCAAGTAAAGGCAGACGGAGAGAATCGGCCCTACAGAGTGGTCTTCTGACTCCACATGTGTGCATCTATACCTACACATACATTTCACACACACACACACACACACACACACACACACACACACACACACACACACAGAGAGAGAGAGAGAGAGAGAGAGAGAGAGAGAGAGAGAGAGAGAGAGAGAGAGGGAACTTACCAAAGTCTTTCAATGTTTATAGGATAGAATTTGAACACACACAAAGCTCTTTGATGGTGTTTTCTCCCAGCCTGGGCACAGTGGTGTAATCTGTAATCTCAGCTGTTGGATGGTGAGTTCAAGCACAAATACAGTGAGAACCTGTTCCTTAAAACTAAACAAAGCTCAAAACCCAAACTCAAACTTTCTCTATTAGTACATTCATTTTTTTAAAAATAAATTCATTGTTTTGAATCAAATTGATCTACTTAAAAATGTGACTGAAAGTCTAGATGGACTCATGAAATCTTTCAAAATCAAAATGGTTTGTTAGGGTCAATTGGTTATTGTCAAATAACCCCTTCATTTTTCTACCCCCTTTCTCATAATTTCCGAAGCTCCCCTTTGTAGCTAGGGTTGAAGGAGTGAGCTCTTGGAACTCCACACCAGCTTAAGGCTGAGAAGGGGGGCTAAGCGGTTGTCTTTTCACGCAGGGCTTAGCATTTTGAATAGCTGATTGAGGGAAAAGGCCATAACAGCCCTGCGGATGTTCTAACCCCAGGCCCGGAATGAGAAGCTCTTAGTGGACTAACACCTTAGCTGTCCAGAAACCCCTATTCAAAGATAGTTCAAACTTGATTTTTATCAAATTAAACTACAGAGAATAGACTTTTCCTTGAGCACAGATTTATGCTTCTTCCTTTAAAATGTAAACTTCTTCCCTCAGACATCAAAGACAGAGAAAAGCAGGATTATAGAATCTCATTTTTAATATACCGAAGCCCTAGGATAATGTTTAGAAAATTAGGAGGAAAAAATTGAAATAATTAAAATTTGTTTTTTATCTACTATTTGATGCCAAATATACAATGTCATATTCTGCAAAAATTACTCACCCCCCTCATTTTTTTTTTTTTTTTTGAGTCAGGGTCTCACTTTGTATATGGCTCAGGCTGGCTTTGAACTCTTCTGCTCCAATAGCTATAGTGGTGGATTACAGGTGTGTGTCACCATGCATGTCTTAGTAACCATTTAAAGAGTATATGGATGAATGATTTTGTACCATTCTTATGAATTTTAGTAGGCTTTCTTGGTAATGTTTTGAAGTTATATATTTAAGTTAAAATAAAATAAAAGAACTGGAAAACAATTGTTTAACACATGTCTCCAGCAGAGGGAGCCATCTGACCGTGGACGGGGAGTCACTACTTGCCAGTATCCTGTAGCCCATTTTATCAATATACATAAAAAACTCAATGTTCAAATTAACTAGTTCAATAAGTAATTTAGCTCATTGATTTTTGGGCATATCCTAAGTGCCATTACAAGCTACGGATATTTTAAATGCCATTACCTAATAGAAGGAATGTTTTAAGCACCTTTTATTGATTTTATTACTGCTTTATTTTGCTGTCTTGGTTTAAAATCATTTTAACCACCCCGTAATCAAGAAGAAATATATCGTTGGTGAAATACGGTCAATTTCCTAAAAACCTTTGACATCATTAAATAAGGAATTACAGTTGTTAAATCATGTCAGGCAATAACGGAAGGACAGAGAGATATAAAATTTGGAGCAGTCGGACCAGCATACTGGAAGCCCCACTGACCTTGTGCCTACTGATCCCACGTGTGCCAGTCACACTCCAGGGTTGCTTATGGTTTGCACAAGCCAGCAAGAAAGATTTAAGGTTTCAGGTAGCCAGGAAGTTGGAGAGATCATAGCAAAATGGGATCATTCTGGACCATCATAGACTTTCTTAACAACCTCTTGTGATCTTTAGTTAAAGTAACTCTCTGTTTGGTAATTCCATGTGCTTTTCTTGCTCAATTCTAGCCCGTTAATATTCTGCATAAGATGGAAGCGGGATACTCTAATTTTGTCCTTCTCCTTTAACTGCTCCCTTCTTATGCTCATTGGATTTTATATTAGTGGTATTACGGGGCTGATCAGCTGGGAGACAGGCAGGGAATATGCCCGCAGACTGCTTAATCAGAGAGGTGCAGGCACAGGTAGTGAGCACAGGGCCTTGCTACAAGCCTGCTAATGAGTTGATTGCATTGACATTTGATATACTTTAACTGCAAATATCAATACTTGTATATGATTTGGTGCATGGTTGTTGAACTGTGATTAGAACTTGAAAATGATTCCTGGTAAGAGACCACCTGGCTGTAGCCCAAGACTGCAGAGTGGAGTTCTCCTCATTAGGTGGAATGGATCCAGAAAGTCAAGTGTTTAGATTATTAATAGAATTTCTCCTTTTCTTTTAGCAAATGTTAGCTTCGAGAGGAAATTGATAATTATGCAAGGTCTGTTAAATGATCATTGGCGGAGCTCATTTTATTCCTTCAAATGAGCGCATGTCTATGGTTGTGGCAATCATTCATGGGCCAGGAAAAAAAGCCATGTCAAATGATGGCCGGCATCACTTCCAATATGTGGGTGAGGTTTTGAGCACCTGGAAAGAAGTCATCTGTTGAGGCTGCAAACCAGATTTGGCTGTAATGTGAATGATTAGCCTATATTAGCTCATAAATTAGATACATTATCTTAATTTTCATTGGGTAAATACTGAACATGCAAGATATTGTTGTAGGTGTCTCAGATATATAGAATATCAAGTCTTGTTTCTTCTCTGTGGAGGTGACATATATACCTCCTGCCCCATGAGAGGGTTAGAGCAGAGAGGGGAACCATGGGACAGGAAAGTGGCTTCTGAAAAGGACCTTGAACATCTGGCGATGGCATTCAGTAGACTAGCAATAAAAACAGCACTCTGTGTGTAAGGGGAAATCAGAGGGAGCATCTCAAAAGTACAATTGTATTTGATGTCTTTTTCATTTTTGTTGTGGAGTGTTTAATATGCTGTGAAAGTGTGTGTGTGTAAGAACAGTGAAAAAATGAAGATCTTTTTTTCTTTCCCAACAAGACATGGAGTCTTCACATTTCCCCTGAAGACTTTGTGGTTCACGGCTCCCTCCTGCCCACCCAATACTTCAAATGAATTAATATTATTTCACCCAGGTGCAAAATCAGGACTTCTGGATTGGTCAAGATCTGCAACTTTTATTCTTATCTTTGGTTGGATCCATGAGAAATGAAAGAAAGGGATGTGTTGGTGCTTGCCCACTATGCTAGGATTTCATAGAAAGCATGTGTGTGTATATATGTGTGAGTGTGAGTATAGGGGATGGAAATAAAGGGAATTCCAGACAATCCAAGTCAAGAGAACTTCAATAAATGAAGTTGTTCAGTTTATTCAGATTTATTTATTTGTTTATTTTTAATTTATGTGTGTTTATCCTTGTATGTGCGCTATGTGTGTGAGGCTAGTCACAGAGGCCAGAGAATATTGGATATCCTGGATCTGGAGTTCCAGGTGGTTGTGAGCTACCTGGTGTGGGTGCTGGGAACCGAACCTGGGTCTCCTGCAAGGGTAGTAACTGCTAAGCCATCCTTTCAGCCCCCAGCTTTATTGATTCCCCCCCCAATGTACCCAGATTGAATGAGTAATTTTGACATTATAGCCGAGTCACATGTTTGGCTCTGGGAAGTCAGTCACAGTTTTCATGAACAAATGCTTTCGAGTCTCGTGGGATGTTCATCTATAAGTTGAGCAGTGAGTATTTTCAGCCTTGCTTCCTAATTTGTCTGTGAACTCTGCTTTCCTCTTCCTCTCCTTTTAGGTGCTAGTTTCATCTGATCTCCAGGTGGTATTTTAGGTGGCGGTAACTTGAAGGAGAGGAACAAAGCATTCTGGGTTGTAAAGCATTCTGCCGCTTTTGGGGGTGCTGTCTCAGGCACTTTCCTCAGCTGTCCTGTCTACTCTTAGGCATATGAACTATGTGCTGGTTACTTTTGTTGTAAGAATGACTTGATTTCACTAATAGAAATGAATTACCTGTGTAACTTTTCAGCTGCCATCCAAAGCACAAGTTAGCCTTCTCCAGCTTAGAAGGAGAAGGCTGCGGCAGACTGAGGACTACCGGCTGTGATTTCCCTTCTCATTCCCCGTTCATCTTCCCTAACCACATTGCCCTTACGGTTAGAGCATCCAGAAGGAAGGGACAGGAAAGGCTTCCTTGATGAACCTGCCTTGGCTACCTAGGCTTGGCAGGGACCTAGCACCAACTCTCCACGGGGAGCAGTGGCTGCCAGTCACATGCTGTTTCTCTGGCTGCATTTCATGGTCCACCTCTCTTGATTCTGACCCTTTTGGATGGAGGTCTCTTTTAGAATGCCTTTACATCAGAACCACTCATAAACTGTTGTGAGGCTTAAATGAAGTAAAGTATGTAAATCACTCTTCTTCCCGGCACCTGCTTGCACAAGTATTGGACACTGATGTATTGGACACTGTCTATAGGGTTCTCTGCAAGTGCCACAGGAACCTTATCACGCTCATGCACAGATCCTGGAAGATGGATTGAAAGGGACTCTGATTTGCAGTGTCTCAAACGGAGAGAATAACAAGTTTGAATTTATGCTCAGTTTTCCTCCAATGCCAGTGTCTCTAGTTCTTTTTGAAAGATTTATTTCATTTTAAATTTGTGTGTGTGTGTGTGTGTGTGTGTGTGTGTGTGTGTGCGCGCGCGCGCGCGCGCGCGCGCGCGCGCGCATATGTGTATGTGCAGTGCTCTTGGAAGCCAGGAACAGGTGTTAGAGCCCCTGGAGCTGAAGTTACAGGCCCTTGAGAGCTCTCTGATGTGAGTGCTGAGAACTGATCTTAACTGCTAAGTCAGTCTTCCAGCCTGATCTGGTCCTTTTTGCATGTGGGTTTTATTGTTCTAAATATAATGCAGACCCATGGATCCCAGTGCCATTCTGTCTTATCATGCTTTGTTTTTGCCATTTTGTTATTTTTTTGTTTGTTTGTTTAGTTTTTTTCTTACTATGTAGCTGAGGATGGTCTGGTGTTTACTATGTAGCTCAGGCTAGCTCATGAACTTTTGATTCTTCTGTCTCTAGGCTTTTCAAATTCTGGGATTACAGTTGTGTGTCACCCTGCTTGCTTTTCTCAGGTTCTTCTTTTTTTAAAAAATATTTTTGAGATAGGGTTTCTCTGTATAGCCTTGGCTATCCTAGAACTCACTTTGTAGGTCAGGTTGGCCTTGAACTTGGCTGGGATTGTGCCACCACCGCCTGGCTCTTTTTCAGGTTCCTGAATGTCAAGTGTGCTGTCTACCAGGCATTATCTTGGATATTTTACCTGCCTGCACCTGTATGACACTTAGGTAGATCTGACTCCCTCCTTATACATCCTTTACCATCTGAGGCCCTGGCACATTTCCATTAATGTATTTCTTCAGAGAGTCAAGGACATTCTTGGTAATAGTCCAGCTAGAGAGGGGCTCTTCCTTTTAAAGGAATGTGTGGAGTTACATGGGGTGTGCATGGCCCAGATGCGGGTCTGGACCTCAGGGAGCCAGCACCTCTGTAGTGAAGGAAGACAGCGCTGACTGCAGGAACTGCCACTGATTTGACTTACTGAAGCTTTTATTCTGCCAAGAGCCTCGGTGACTCCAGACACAATCTACTGGGCTCAGAAATCCTCATCGAGAGGTTCTTATTAGATGGTGGGCTAAGGAAGAATTTGGAAAGCATTCTCAGAGTTAAGACTAGGAAAAGGCAAACCACAGAGAGGGAACAGAACTAAACCTGAACATTAGGTATAATTTGTTTCAGTAAAACGTTGTTTAATAAAATCCCAATGTCAAAGTGGGGTTCTGAAGCTGTGTTGATCTGAAATGTGGCTTCTACAGGCCTGTGTGCACAGTGTATGTGCATGCACCTGCATACATAAACATGAATGTGTACAAACATACATACCCCCACCACCATACACCTTGGTAAAGGTAGCAAGTGTCTTGCCCTGTAACTTCATGTTTACCAAGAAGCAGACTTGGCCCAGGTAGGTAATGTGAAAATCTGATTTTTATTCGTTTTTGTTGCTTGGGCAACACAGAGCCCAGATTATAAGCTGGCCAGTTTTTACTGTCTCAGCTCAGCCATATAGATGGATTCTGAGCACTCCAATCCTCTGCTGTGGAAAATGCATTCAAAAATTGTATGTTTCTGCACTCTAAAGTAATCGAGATCTGGCGAGAAGAATGAGTCTAGTCCTGTTCAGGGCTTCACGGGAGATTTGGCGATAATCAGGGAAAGACATGGCTTGCTTTTGTGTCTCAGCTTTGTCTCTAGGCACTCACAAATAACAGAATCTGCCCTTTAGGAGTTCATACGGTTGTTGGGGGAAGGCATCCAGAGCTCCGTGGAGAAAAGGGCTACTCAGTAAGGTAGCATTCTATTTAGTCCTCTAGCATCAATTATGCTCTGAAATATGTTTTCAGAATTCCAGGATGTGGGACCCAAGACTCAGCCAGCAGCTCGTTAGTCCAGTAGAATTTAGAGTTGTCCATCTAGACACCAAACCAGTTTGCTTTGGCTAAGTGAGGTAAAATGTACAATTATGTCCAGAAACATACTAATAAATCTATTGTAACAACCTCCTTACCATGCACACTTTCTGGTATTTAGCTGAAGATCCAGGTAATGCATTCTACAACTTTGTCATTTCAGTTGCACAGGCAACACCCTGAGCATAAGAAGCTGATTAAACTTGGATTTGTTTGTATTTTTCCAATGTGTCTGGAAGGGTCGTGTGTCCCCCCACCCAAAAGAAAATCTGAAAAAAGGAGACCTGTTTGGTAAAAAGCTTGGAAAGGCTACGCACGCACGCTGCTTTTTGTACACCTTGAAGACTAGCAAAATCTTTAATATGAGACTTTATTTGTACAAAGCCAAACTTCAAAACCACTCAAAAGCTTTTCTTATTAACTGCTGTCAGTCCTGTGATTTACAGAGGCAATAAAGAACTGGAGGGGCACATTTATCACACGCTTCCACACCAGAAGCCATTTTGTCCGGCGGTTAAAGGCAAGTGATGAAATGAATTCTTTTGTTCTAAAGCAATGCACATATCCTCTGCTCCCCATTCTCCCAGTTGGGCACACCAGGCGGCACTGGTGCCGGGTCGCCACCCCATTCCCGCTTCATGATAAACTGCGACCATGAAAACCTGGAGGGTACACTTAGAATACTTAGCTAGGAATAGCAATTATGATCTTTACCTAGCAACATATTTATACCATTAATCCTTTGTTTGCTTTGAATAATGTGTGCATGTATTTGTGTGGGCTGTTTTCCATCTTGGAAGAGCTGGATGATCCCTCTTAAATAATGTGGCTTCTTTTCTTTTGCTCAGTAGTGCTCTCAGGGTTTTGAAGGTTCTCTGAATTTTGATGCTGCCAAGTGCTCTGAGTTACAGAACACCATCTTTTAATTCACTCTGTGTTATTTGGTGTTGACTTGTTTTGTGTTCTGAGAAGACAGGTATGATACACGAGATGGGAGATGCTTTCAGTCGCCTTCTGAGTTCTGATTACACACAGTCAGGCATTGAGCTGAGGACATAAAGGCTACAATAATTTTGCTGTTTGAGAGACTTAAAAATGGGGCCGTTTTGAATATTCTATAATCGCGTACATCCATCACCCAATAGTATTTGTTAAGCATCCACTTGCGCGTGACCGTGAGCCAGGCACAAAGATTACTGGGGGAAAAGTGGCAACAGTTTGGAACCAG
Source organism: Sigmodon hispidus (assembly GCA_004025045.1). Taxonomy (NCBI): domain Eukaryota; kingdom Metazoa; phylum Chordata; class Mammalia; order Rodentia; family Cricetidae; genus Sigmodon; species Sigmodon hispidus. Next base: position 66,496 of record PVIH01002306.1, on the reverse strand, counting down.
ACATGGTGGTAAAGGGTTTACACTGTGGGAAAATGTACACCAGTGTTAAATTGGGAATGTTATTCCTAACTGAGCCAGTTATGTGGTTAATTTATTCTCAGAAAAAACCAAGAGGGTCAAGATGGGATCTTTCAATATCTTCTAATTCCACAACAATCTGCTTATGCTTCTTAATTGCAGTGTTAATGAAAAAAATAATGTGGGAGCGGGGGTCGGGGGCTGGAGAGATGGCTCAGCAGTTAGAGGCACTGGCTGCTCTTGCAGGATCTGGGTTCAATTCCCAGCACTCATGGAGGTGACTCACAATGGTTTCCCGGATATTTGATGTCCTCTCTGGCTTCTATGGGTACTTGGAGTCATATGAGCAAGCCCACACATGAGATCCCACCCCACAGATGTACATGATTAAAGAGTAAAAGTAAAATTATTATTTACTTATTTAACATTTTTTTGTTTTAAAGAAAGGGACTCCCCTAGAACTCACTATGTAAATTACGCTGGCCTCAAACTCACAGACATCTACCTGGCCTTGGGCTGGGATCAAAGGCATGGGTCTTATTTAAGATTTTTTTTCAGACAATATATTTTGATCATGTTTTTTTCCCTCCGCTAACCCTCCCAGGTCTTCCCCACCTCTTGCCTCTTTTCAACTTCATGTTCTGTCTCTCAAGCAAGCAATAACAAAAAGCCACGGACATACACAGATATACATAACTTAAAAATAAAATGATCTTTTTAAAAATAAAAAATAATGTGCCCATAAGGCAGAAGCCATGAAAAGATCCAGAAAGGAAAATTTCATTCAGGTCAGGTACTTTTGTCAGCCATTCTTACAAAGTTGGAGCGAGAAGGCCTTTGGAATGGAATTATGTGGGAGTTTCATGTAACCCTTCTCCTTTGCGATGTATAATTTAGTGGTTAAAGTGATTCTCTTGCTTCTGTCGCTATCCGCTGCTTTCACAGGAAGGGGAAATAGGTCCTTCAGTCAGTAATTTGGCAGAAGTGCTGAAAAGCCCATTATCCCTGTTGGAGAGAAAGCAAGCCACCCCTGGAGTGAGGACAGGCAGGCTTCGCTGGCTGAATCTGAGCAGTCAGCCGGGACTCTGGTCTCCCAAAGCCCAGACCACCAGACATTCTTGCAGAGCCCACCTCATGTTTTTTTCAGATTGGAGGCATTTTTCATCCCTGCTCCTGATTGATTTTCCTGTTTCTTTATGTGCATGGAGGTTAGAGGACCACCTCGGGGGTGGTTTCTTAGGAGCTGACTACCTTTTTGTTTTTTATTTTTTTAATTTAATTGAGTTTGAACAGTCAGGGATCCAGGACTATGATAACATCAGAACAGCCAGCACTCCAAGGGTGGTTAGTCCAGGCCCCCAGGGATCTGTTCTCAGTGCTATACTTTCAAAATATGCCACTATACCTTGCACCTAATTTTAAAAGACATTAGTTGCTATAGAAAATATGGGATGGGCAGTGGTGGTACACACCTTTAGTCCCAGCACTTGGGAAGCAGAGGCAGGTAGATCTCTGAGTCTGAGGCCAGTCTGGTCTATAGAGAGAGTTTCAGGACGGCTAGGACTGTTATATAGAGAAACCTTGTCTTGGAAAAAAAAAACAAATATGAGATGGAGACCCGGTAAGATGGGCCAATGTGGTTGGACACTCACAGTCAAACTTACAACCTGAATGCAAACCTTGTGTCTCAAAAGATGGAAGGAGAGAACAGATTTTAGATGGTTCTCCCTTGCCCTCCATGTTTGCTCTGTGGTATTCATGTGTGTACTATTAAGAAAATCAGAGAGAGAGAGAGAGAGAGAGAGAGAGAGAGAGAGAGAGAGAGAGAAGAAAATAGGGTACAGAGAAGGAAACAAAACCAATTCTCAAACAAACCAATCGTTTGTGTTGAGAAATCATACATTTCCTTTCTATATATTTTAGGAAAAGACTGCATTGTTTGTTGAAAAATTTTGTGTGTGTGTTTGTCATGTGAGAGTGGTGTTAGTGTGTGTATGAGTGTGTGTGGTGTGTGTGAGAGTGTGTGTGTGTCATGAGTGTGGTGTGAGCATGTGTATGAGTGTGTGTGTGTGTGTGTGTGTGTGTGTGTGTTTCCCTTTGGAGGTAGGGACTCGCTTTGCTCCTAGGCTCAAGGCATCTATCTCCTAGATCAGCCTTCCCGGTACCAGGAGCTACAAGCATCTTCCACACTGCTCAGCACTAATGGTGGAAGGAAGGCTGAACTCTATTCCCCGTGACATGTTTCCATGAGAAATAGATTATTCTGGCCTGTTTTCAGTATGAGGTGCGCTTAGAGTTCATCAGAGTTACAGATAAGCAGGAGGCATTACGCCCCCTTTTCCTGTGGTTGGTGGTTGGCGTTTGTCTTAAAACAGAATTGGAAAGATCCAGAGAGTCTGCTATAGACTGAGGCCAAGATCAGAAAAAAAGGGCAGACTCAAGTCCCAAATTATTCATTATATAAGGTTCTAAACCAAGGAGATGAGAAAATTGGGAACTATGGGAGAAGGGGACAGGAATGTCTTGTGATGGGGGACTTTAAAAAACCCTCTCTCTTGTCCCAAATCAGCACGCTGGCCATTTTTGCTCTTTCTCTGTGTTGTCCCTTCTGCAGAATGGTGTATTAAAACCACTTTATTTTCACTGGCCTCTTGAGTTTGTTATCTTATTTCAAACTTTATAAGATTTCCTTAACCAAAAGGAGGGAGTAGCTGCTGATGTTGAGGAATTGTCATTTCCAGCCAGGGCCCCCGGAAGTCTGAAGTTTGAGCTGATGTGGCTGTCTGGCCACCTTTAGAGGAATCCCGCCACAACCATTTGCTGTGATTTGAACTTCATGCTTCACTGTTGGAAAGAAACCCTTTTACAGAGATTTGCTTTTTATATGACTTTGAAAGGAGTTACATTTTATTTCTGACACTTACTGCACTCTAAAGTCTCTGGTCTCTGATATTTAAGGTGGAAACTTTTAACTTTCTCTCTTTAAAAATATACACACATGCACACACACACACACAAAACAGAACTCATGGGGCTTTTTAGTACAAGGGCCTCTCAAATAATCCTAACGCTTTGAAAAATGAAATGCTTTATTTTATGAAGCAGTTTCGGGGTCAACTTTTTCCCCCCTAAAATGTATGCTTTTATGTCGGGCAGTTTAAAGAGCGGCTGCTAACTGGAACCAACCGTCAATGAAGCTAACTCAAGTTGTTTCCTATTAGTCTTGTATCTTTTCTATTAGTCATTTATGAAAGGGCATGGGGACATCTAAAAGTGCGCCAAACAAGAATGGGGAAAACAGATGGCGAAACTCTCCTGCCTCAATCGTTTGCTGTTATTTTTTGTTAAGAATCTCAGCGTTGATTAGTGGATTATGGAATAAAGTTTGTTTGCCTGCTTTACGGCAATGTGATTAGTAGCAGCGTCTGGGGGAAATGGGTGTTTGACCAGAACTTCAGAGAACTCAGAAAAGGAGCTGACGTCTATGTCTGGGAGCACCTTGAAGGGGGAACTATGACATTTGCCATAGTTAGAGCAGGAGCCTCCGAGGGTGTGTTTATTATGTTGTCATGGCGAGCAGTGGCTTGGAAAAACAAGACCGGTCTTTGGGTAGCTGTGACTTATGGGTAGTTATCTTTACATCAGTTCCATGCTGACTTAAGTAAAGATCTTCAGGGGGGGAGAAAACCCTACCAACTTTATTTTTCAAATAAATTCAGCTAAGAGCCTGTGGGCTTCCATGACACTACATAGAATTATTATTAATGTGTGCGGCTGTGAGGGTAGCACTTGCTGTGTGGAACAGTCACCCTGGCCTCTGGAATTTCAGGAAAGTGCTAGGAAAATGAGAGGCAGATTAATGTGCTGCAGCTGAATGCAACGTGCCAGGTGATGGGCACAGCACTTTCTCTTTTCTTTCTTTCCCTCTCCCTCCCTCTTTCTTTCCTTCCCTCCTTCTTTCTTTTCTTCCTCCCTCCCTCGCTTTTTAAAATTATGAGTAGGCCAAGGGAATGGAGAGAGAGACTGGTGTCTCCACCCCCTGCCCTTTAAATCATGACTAGGGCAGGGGAATGGAGAGAGAGACTGGTTGTTTAGGGTCAGGTAACACATGGGGTTGGTGAAATTGTTCAAGAAGTTTTTATTGTTTGTTTGTTTGTTTATTTTGTTGCAAATAATGGCTTTGGTTATGGCCAGAAAAAGTGTGCTTAAGATTCTGCTTTTGTCTGGGATGCTCTATTTTTCATCCTTCTCCCTAGAGTGCCGTGTGGTGGATTTGAGGCCGGGATGTGATCCTTCAGGGCCATGCTTGCTGCCATTGAGTCTATCACTGAAACCATATATTGGGCACAGCATTCCTCATTAGCTCTTGTAAACTCTGCAATTAGTAGTTTTGATTCAAAGTCCACTGTTACCAATAGAGGCTTTTCACATTTAATTATGTAATTTTTGCTGTGTGTGTATGCATGTTCATGTGTGTATGTGGTGCATGTATGGCTTGTGAGAAGGCTGGCCAGCATTTGATAGTGAGTGTTTTCCTTGATTACTTACCACCTTAAATATTGGGACAGGGTCTCCCACTAGAACCCAGAGCTCCTTGGTTCTGCTGACAGGGCAGTCACCTTGCTCTGGGGATCAGCAGTCTCTTCTCCCATGGACTGCCTTGTCCACTAGGCTTCCCTTGGGCTCTAGGATGCTGAACTTCGTATACAGTAAGTGTTTAACTTTAAATTATTTTAAGCTAATATTTCTCAGTCTTCATCTCCACATTTATATCCAGCAGTCTTTCCACCCTGTACCTTTATGCCTCATCTTTTAGACCTGCAACATTGCTGTTCTCCATCCATGTCTCTGGCATCTTGCTTTGGGCCTTGATTCATGCTGCCTGTGCTAAAGTCCAAAGCATGTTCTATCACTTTAGAGAATGGGTCCAGGGATCTGTGATTCACTTCATGGAGTAAGCCACATGCTTTCTTCCTGCATGCTGCATGTTATTTTTGTGAATGAACTGCCTCTCCTTACAGAGACGGTGAGCCCTGGAACTTGGAGGCACTATGTGTCCTGTCTTTCAACAGGTTCTGACATAGTTCCCAATGTGGTTGTGAGTTGTACATTAATTTTCAGTGAGCAGAGTTCAATTGCAAGTGATTCCTGTTAATCCTTCAGAAAAAGCTATATATTTTTTTAATCTGTGAGTTATATAACTGAGTGTGGGGTTCATGGAAAATTAGACAATGGCAAGAGATTTCTGAACATGAGACCAAAAATGAATTAAAATTTCAAACTAGTGCTGGAGAGATGGCCCTGTGATTAAGAGCATGTAGTGCTCTCACAGAAGACTAGGGGTTCTGCTCCCTGTACCCATACCCACAGTCACCTGTAACTTTAGCTTCAAGAGGTCTGGTGCCCTCTTCTGGCTTCCTGGGTTCCTGCACTCACACACATAGATTTGCACATAGATATACACACCATACAATTATTAACTATAAGATCAATCTTTAAAAATGGAATGCATAATGACTCTGAGGTGTTTCTAGAATTCTTGCCATCTTACACCCCACACCTTTATGGTAGCCTTGTCCCTGAACCCACAACTTGAACACTTCATACCACACAAGCCATCAAGACACACAATGCCACCAAGCACTGCCTGCAGTACTGTGGCTCAGATTCCAGATGTTGCACATTACAAACTGCAGTTGCTTTTATGACACACACACAGTTTCCTGCTCCTATAGAAACATAATGGTTTAATTACAGAAACTGATGTTTTATTTTTTTCCTACCACCATTTCCCAGCACCTATCACATTTGTCTGCCTTTGGATTGCATTGTGGGGGTCAAAGCAAACAGGCCCCATCTAGTTTTGTCTTTAATAAATGGAAAATTACATGCATATCAAAGAAAAATTCTTTTGACTAAATTCATGATTTATTATCAGTAAATGTTCAACTTGCATACTCACATTACATACCTATATACTGGAGTCATATAAAACTTTCCCAGCAAATAGGAATCATGAGTGGAAAAAGCTTAAGATGCCTTGCCTTAGAATATTAGGGTCAAGGAACCCACAAACTATTTATTAGTAATTTAATTTTTATTTTATTTTGTCTTGGTTGACTTCCCCCCATTTATCCCTTTTTCTTCTCCATCTCCCTGTTCCCATCCCTACTTACACCCCATCCCCCACCTTACATAACTCCATCCCCCACCCTACATAAAACCCCATCCCCCACCCTACTTAACCCCACCCCCAGTATTCTCCAGTTTTATTTTCTATCACATCTGTTTTGATACTCTGCCCAACTCTGCATGAAGCCTCTGCTGCCTCCCCTCTGGTGCCTCTTCCTGGTCTTTCCACACTTATTTCCACACAAATAATATATTTTATACAAATACGTAGAAATAAGAGGCTGGGATTTGTATGGGAAAGAACATGCAGAATTTGTCTTTCTGAACCTGGGCTATCTAAGTTAATAGATATTTTCAAGTTTAATTTATTTCCCTGAAAAAAATTCATTATTTTTTTAAAAACCTTATTTTTGAGAATTTTATAATGTACACAACAAAATATAATCACAGCAAATATTATAATTTAATTTTCTATATGGCTGAATACCTGAAAAAAAATGTGGTGGAAGGCAGTTGAACAAGACTCCCAGGGCTAACTTCTGGCTTCCACATGCTTGTGCACATACACAAACATGTGTGGGGACACACACACACACACACACACACACACACACACAAAATACTTGTGCTTTAAGTTCTGAGAAAATGTTACAAGTTATTTGACACAAAGTGAAATATAGTAGAGTTCTGAGCATTCTTATTTTTCTAATCTTTTTACTGTTATGAGTTGTAATGTAAATATCTGTGTTTCTGGATGGTATTAGGTGATCTTGTGAAAGGGTCATTTGACCCTTAAAGGGGTCATGACCCATAGGTTGAAAGCCTTAGGGAATGTTCAAGCTGGAAAGCCCTTCACATAGGTGGTTTTACTGTATTTTAGAATTTGGTACATGAGTACTGCATTTACATATTCTTATTTCTTCTCTCTCCCTTCTAACTCCTGTGTCCCCTTGTCCCTCTTAAATTATCGGCATCTTTTTCTTTAATTATCATTGTTACATACATATATATAAAAGTATGTGAACACACACATTTCAAACCTGTCGAGTACATTTATTGTTGTTTGTATGTATATGTGTTCAGGGCTGACCACTTAGGATTGGGGGCTGGTTCCTGCCATATATAGCCTGTAGCTCCTCCTCCAGGTGGAGCCTTGGGAGATTGCCCCTCTCTACTTTGTCACGTCAACTTTGAAGGTGACTGGGGTTTTAAAATGGGTTAGAGAAGAACAGAGAGAAATGAGTCATCGGATGGCAGGACTATAAGATTTGAAAGCCTACTGTGTGGCCAGGGAGGTGACAAGGTGCCTGAGTTAGATTCCTGGGTCTCAAAGGGTGAGGGAAGTGACTCCCAAAGGTTGTTCTCTCACCTCTGCATGCATTTGGTGGCATATGTGTGACTCCACTCAAAAAAAAAAAAATTCTAAATAGGACTAGAGAGATGGCTCAGAGGTTAAGAACACTGACTGCTCTACCAGAGGACCGAGGTTCAATTCCCAGCACCCACATGGCAGCTAGCAACTGTCTATATTTCCAGTCCCAGGCAAATAAATAAATAAGTTTTTTTTTTTAAAGTAAAAAAGAAAGCTACTGTGCTCCAGGGTTCTAAACTTTTATTAATTCCTTCAGTTTCTTAGCAGCACGTAGGTGGACAGTACTGTGAGCCCATCTTTCAGATGTGAACACTAGTTCTGGAGAAGCAGGGTTACAAAGCCATAGGCTCTGACCAAGTAGTTGTCTTTGCGGCTATTTAGGCTGCTGATGGTCTCTGCTTTTATTTATTTATTTTTATTTCTTTTAAGTATTTCTAGCCAATATCACTGATAGATGTTAGTAATAGCAGTTCTGTGATACACGCAGAAACAAATGTTTGCAAAATAACAAATGAAAGTATATTAGTCAAGTTTTTCGGCTGTGTAACAAGCAACGCTGAAACGTCAGTACTTTACAACTACTAACACTTGGTTTTGGTTGAGGAGACTCTGCGTTAGGATCTAAGTTGACTTTAGGTATCTTCAGTAGGTGTATTAGTCCATTAGGGCTACTGGAACAGAAGACCAAATACCAGGATACATAAACAGCAGAAACTTGTGGGTTTTTTTTCTGAACATCTCAAGGTGTTACTTTTTTGTTATTGTTGTTGAAGCAGAGTCTCTTGTACCTCAGGCTGGACTGCAATTCCCTGTATAGCTGAGGATGGTTTTAAACCCGTTTCTCCTGCCTTCAGGTCCTGTGAGCCACCATGCCTAGTCTCTACGCACCCAGGAGCCAGGTGCACCCCAGGCAGGCACAGGACCAGCTGAGCTACATTCTCAGTCCCATGGGTTATTTGTTTGTTTGCTATTTATCTATTTATTTATTTGGTCTCTTTCTTCAGCTTGCAAATGGCCACCTTCTTCTTTGTCCTCTCCTGGTCTTTTGCTCTTTTTCTATGCCTGGATGCCCCTGAAGTCTTACCGTTTAAATCTTCTCTCCCAAGGACATCAGCCTCTTTGATATAGAGCCTAATCTATCAGTCTCGTTTTTACTTAATCGTCTCTTTAAAGGCTCTATCTCTAAATATAGTTCTACTCCTTAGTCTTTCCCTTAATGACTACTTTCCCATTGGCAAAGAATTTTCACTAGAATCTCATTTATTCTTTTTTTTTTTTTTTTTTTTTTTGGGACAGAACCTTACTATGTAGCCTTTTCAGGCCCAAACTCACAAATATCTACCTGCTTCTGTCTCCTGAGTGCTGGAAGTAAAGGTGTGTAGCTGGTCAGTCCACATAATTAAAAAATTAAAAGTGTTTATATTTTACTGGCTTTCTTTTTCATTCTTAACTGGAGAGAAGAGTTCTTAGTGGCTTAGTGCTCAGAAGCTGACAGATTTCCCCCTTCTTAGTTATTTGAATTTTCTGGCAAAGCAAGTGAAAACCCAGTGAATAATTTTAGAGCTGTGTGCTGTAATTTACTCTATAGATCAGTCTCTAGGAAACACTGTTTTCTATCTGTTCAAAATAATGTACAAGGGCTTCCAATGTTTGACCTTCTGGTCCAATGACATATTACTTCATAGCTTCTCAAAATCTAGCGATAGTCCTTTTAATTTTCCTTACCATTTTTATTAGAGTTTAGAAAAGGTTAATTAGGCAACCGCTGATCTCAGGGGAAGAAGATTTTAAAAAAATATATAATATTACAAAATGTCCTCATTGGGTATGAAGGTAACACCACAAGGGGGAACTATAATTTTATCAAATTTGTCCTGGCAAGTTGGCTCAGAAGGTAAAATGATTAGAGCCTGCAGAGTTAATTTTAATATGCTAATACATCACAGCAAGTTGGGAACTTAAATAAAATGATACAATTAATATACTTTTATGAGATGTAGAAAGACTTAGTAAGGTCATTTGCAGATTACATTAGAGCTACATTTGGACTTATTGAGTTTAAAATTCAACATTCTTTAAAGGAAGCAGTGGATGTCTCAGCCAACATCCTCGCCACCTTCGAATGAAAGAGTGAACATCCAATTGGGTGGATCTTGAGCTGGGCTCATAAAATAAACCTGGCGTTCTCTGTAAATACAGCCAGGATCAAGCTTTTAGATCTTAATTTCTTTAGTGTTGCAACCCAGAAAATGGCAAGTTAATTCTGGAAGGGATTTTTCTTTTGTAAAGCTATTTAATTAATTGTAGAAGATTTTTCCTTTTTACCGTGCCTCTGAAATTCTCCAGTTTTGCTTGGCAATATGTCTGAGTTTCTTGGTCTTTCTTGGATAGACAGTTTTGTTATTTTATCTGAAACATTGAAAGTGATTACATTTATTGCTGAAGGTGGTCTGTGAGAGTACATATGCACACATGATACACACGCACAGGCCAGAGAACAACCTTGAGGAGTCCTCTCTACGTCCACCATGTGGGTCCTAGGGACCGAACCCAGGTCACCAGACTTGGCAGCAAGTGCCTTGAGCCATGGAGTCATCTCACCAGCCCTCTGCTTTAGTGTTTGAACAGGATTCCCCCACTCTCCCTCCCCAGTGCTGAGACCATGGATATGTAAGTGTTGTTCCAAGCTTTTATGAGAGTGACGTGGTATCTACCTCATGGTTGAGAGGCAATACTCTACTAACCAAGCCACACCTCAACCTCCTCACTGGCTAACTTTTATGCTAATATTAAAACTTGTTCTCTATAACCACTTTCTAGGACCAAGTGCACACATAAAAAAATCCCCCCTTTGCATTTCCATGGAGTCCTGATTACCATGGGTTATTCCTGAGTGTCCCTGAGAAGCCTTAATTAGCGGAAAGAGTAATATATATCTGAAGCAGAGAAGTCACAGGAATAAGAAATACTTCAAATAATTCTCAATTTCTCATTAGCAAGCCCTGATAGAGAGCAGACATAATTATAGCGATAGCATCTAACTGGCACGCGTACATTTCACTAAAAGCCAAGAGCAACAGTCACGATATTTATGTTCATGTTTAAATTACTCAAGTGCTTAATTGTATAATTTCAGTTTCAATTACCAAACGCCCTCACTTTTAAAATTAGTCCTTTGAGTATTAGCCCGCATGATGTTGTTATTAAAGTTGGAAATCTGCTATTAGGGTTTAGAGGATTATTGAAAGTTGTTGGCATATGTCTTGTTTAATAAATAAGTTTAATTGTGCATGTAATCTGGTAATTGAGTAATGATGAATTATACTTTTTATAGAAATGTAGAATGACTCCCCCTGTAGGGTGAAACAAAGCCATTTTTTAGGGATTTATTTCTCAGAGAGAGTATTATAAATCCTCTAAGATATCACGTTTATACTATAGAAACCCCTATAAATAGTGTGACTTTTAGATAAGATTTAGTTCTATTTATATGTGTGCACATGAGTGTGCAGGTGTCCTCAGAGGCTATAATAAGGCACTGGGTCCCCTGGAGTTGGCATTGAAGGTCGTTGTTAGCTGCCTGATGTGGGTGCTGGGAACTGAACTCAGGTCCTCTGCAAGAATAGCAAGTGCTCTTAACCACAAAGTCATCTTTCCTGCTCCAATTGTAAGATTTTTAATGGAAAATTTACATGAAATATTATTTTCCTCTGCCTCCCATTCTCATATTAGAGAAGCTGTGTGTGTTGGGGTAAAGTTCAATCACCAAGGTAGCAGAGCTTATGTGTTTAACCTGTCATCTGTGTTTTCCCTGGGATGGAAGCATGGCAGGCTAGGATGAACATCAGTATTTCCACTCCAGGAGATGCTTTCCCACTTGGTCAACAGTTGCCATTAATGGGAGTAAACTTCAGGACTCACGACAATCCCTGCTGTTCATCCAGCTCCATCTGGGTGAGAGCCTTCTGACCCACACAGTCGCTGCTCATGCTAACAGTAGATTGGCTGGCCTCTGCTGAATTCTGAGGGCAGCAGCAATAGTTTTAGACCTATGTCTCAGAAAAAGAAATTGGGAATTGAAAATTCATTTTTTTTTTAATTTCTAAATGACATTGGCTTCTCCTTTGATTCTGAGGTGAATCCTTTGTTTCTGGAAGGGTTGCAGTCTTGTCTGTGTTTTCGTTTGGTAGATTAGCAAGCCAAGGGACACATAGTTCAGACTTGCTTGAGATAAGGTAATGACTGATGAGGGATCCAAATCCAAGATTTGTGCCTCTGTTCTCTGACTTGCACACGCACAGTCTGGGAGCATTGGAAGGAAGGGTCTTGTTTCAAGCTTCAGGCTACAAATTTCTTTCTAATCCTTGGGTCTGGGTGAGTTTGGAATTCAGATTTTCTAAGTTGGTTGCTGGTTTCTCTCCGGTTCCGCTGGGATGACAGGGCTGCGGAGATGGCTCAAGGGGTAGCGGTGCCTGCCACCAAACCGGTTGGCCTGACTCTGAGATCTGGAACCCACATAATGGAACGAGAGAACTGAGCCCTATAAGTTCTCCGACCTCAACACACATGCTGTAGGATGTGATATCTGTCCTCCTTAAGTAAATAAATGAAAAGATGACAGTTAGCGAATAAATAAGGACGAACAGAGCAAGCATAGACTAGCGCTTTCATTCCAAGCTTGAGACTAAAACACAGAAAAGTGGCAATTGGGGCTGGAGAGATGGCTCAGCAGTTAAGAGCACTGACTGTTCTTCCTGAGGACCTGAGTTCGATTCCCAGCATCCACATGGCAGCTAACAACTGTCTGTAATTCCAAGATCTGACACCCTTACACAGTTATACATGCAGGCAAAACACCAGTTCACATAAAATAATTTTTTTTAAAGGAAAAATGGCAATTAGTTTGGCAGACCAGAGATGGAGTAGAGCAAGCGTCAGAGGGGAGCAATGGGCCTTTAGCTGTGAGTGTGGAAGAGAAGACAGACTGAGGATTGGCTGAAAGCCTTAAAGGAAACAGTAAGATTCTCTCTCCCCAAGTGTCCCTGTGATGACCCTTCTGCATCTAGTCAAAGAGCGGGGTCTCTGGAGACTGAACAGAGATTTTAGGCACAGTTGGCACAGGATGATGATGCATGGCTGAAATTGGAGATAAGATAAATCTTGAATGCTGAATGGGTGAAGTACCATTTTGGGTTGCAGCTTCCAGAAACCCGGGGCAAGGTTCTATGCTCCTAGTCAGAACACAGAGGAGTCTTCTCTGGGGAGATGGTCACAAAGAAAAGTCCTGGAAATAATGATATTCAAGTCAATGAAAGGGTGAGGACTCCATTTGACTCCACGTGGAGGTCAGCAAGCCTTTACCGGTTCATTCATGAGCTGGTCTTTTCCTGCCTCATTCTGTCAGGTGAGTAGATGGCCGACAATCTTCAGATGTTTAAGGGTATGCAAAGTGAGAGAGAACAGAACTGTCGCAAAAAAGAATTTAATGCATATAGAACACACACACACACACACACATACACACGCACGCACGCACACACGCATTCACGCACGCACGCACGCACGCACACACACACACACGTACACACACATGCACACACGCGCACACACACATGTACACACACATGCACACACACACATGCACGCACGCACGCATACACACACACCACACACACACACACACATGCACACACACACACACACACACACACACACACACGCACGCACGCACGCACGCACGCACGCACGCACACTAAATGTAACTTTTAAAAGTCAGAGAACATAGGTAAACAGACACTGAGAAGGACTTTTTAAACAGCAGTCTTGGAAGCTGGAAAGGGTAAAACATCTCCTAAAGACTTTGAGAAACTGATCTAGAAACTATAATTCTACATCCAGCGAGCTGTGAGCTGACTTACGTAAATTATTAAATACAGCTTTTTTATTTGCCTGCAGAGGGAGAGTTTCTCAGGGGCTCTAGCTTTTCTTCCTATTTTTGAGACAGGGTTTCATGTAGTCCAAGCTGGCCTCTGATTTCTTCTTCTTCCTCCTCCTCCTCCTCCATAGTCTTGGCTGTGCTGGAACCCTCTCTGAAGACCAGGCTGGCCTCGAACTCACAGAGATCCAACACCTGCCTCTGTCTCTTTACTTCTTACATAACTGAGGATGACTTTGAACTTCTGATTCTCTTGCCTCCATATTCTGTGTGTTTGGATGACAGATGAGTGCTACTATGTTTGGCTTATTTGGAGCTGTGGATCAAACTTTGTGTATCCTAGGTAAACACTCTATGGAACTACACCCCAGTCCACCTGCACTGCCTACTTTTTATGTCAATTTGACACATGGAGCCCAATGTCAGGAACCTCAGCTGAGAGTATGTATCCATTTGATTGGGCTGTAGGCAAGCCTGTAGGACTTTTTCTTAATTAGTGATGCTGGGGGAAGGCACAGCCCACTGTGGGTGGGGCCATCCCTTTGCTGGTAGTTCTGGTTTCTATTAGAAAGCACGCTGAGCGAGGCATATGGAGCAAGCAAGTAAATAGGCCCCCCCATGGCCTTTGCATCAGCTTCCAGGTTCCTGGCTTGTTTGAGTTCCTGTCCTAACTTCCTTCAATGATGAACTGTGTTGTGGAAGCATAAATCAAGTCTGCCCTTTTCTCCCCAAGTTGCTGCTGGTCATGGTGTTTCATCACAGCAAAAGTAGCCATAACTAAGACACCATATCTAGTGTTCTCATTGGCAAAGAGTCTGATTTATTTTAAAATTTCAATTAATTATGAACTATCATTTGTGTGGTACATGTGCACATGGGCACACAGCTCCTAGAGGTCAGGGGATAACTGCAGAGAGACAGGGTTTAGTGTGTAGCCCAGGCTATTCACAAACTGAAGATCCTCCTGCTTCTAGCTCTCAGGAGTGCTAGTATTGCAGGTTTATGGCCCCCTCACTCCAGCCTCATACACATACAGATAATCTCACTGTCTTCCTGCCTCAGCATCCTAGAGGCTGGGGTTACCTGCCTGTGCCACCGATCTAGCCAGAGATGGCTCATTTGCATGCTAATTTACTGTCCTTGTGCATCATTTTGAAGCCAAATTGGCCTTGCAGGAGTTTCCAGAGTAACAGTAAAAATAAATCGTGCCGTGAGTAGCTCTGATGTTTGTGAGAGGCTGGCGGTGGTTTGGAATTCCCTCACTGTGGTAGTGAAAGGGACTGTTGAGGGAGAGGGGAAGAGATTTTGTAAGTGGTCATAAGTCCATGAGGACGAGGTGCCTCCCCTAGCAGACCAAACCATGTGGAGGGTGATGGTAGTATGGGTGTTGGTTGGTTACAGGAGACCTGATCCCAACTGACTAAGCTATGGCCAGTTGACCAGCTGATGAGTGACGCTGTAGCAGCTTGTTTTCTTGGTTTTTCCCTGTTCTTTCTGAGGAAGGTGTTCTGGACTGTAGCTCAGGGGGCCTTGCCCTCACACTTCCTGCCTTTGCCTCTTGAGTGCTGGGATGACAGGTCTGAGACACTATGGCCTGGGTTAGTTTTTCTACTAATGGTTTTTGAGCATCCCAGGCTGGAGTTTTCAGAATATTATTGTTCTAATCATGGGAGCTGCCAGGTTTGAGAAGAATTTTCTTTTGTTTGTTTTGAATTTCTGCGCTAAACTTAACAGGTGTAAGGAAATTCCTCCTTAACAGACCTACTGCAAAGGGGAGGATTATGCAAGTGTAGATCATGTGTAGATATGTGGAGACTACAGGTGTCACTGACACCTTGCCCTCTGAGACAGGGTCTTTCCCTAGGACCTAGGGCTCACAGATTAAGCTAAATCTGCTGGCCACTGAGGACCAGGAGCCCCAGAGATCTGCCTTCTCAGTTGTGGGACTACAAGCACATGCTACCGTGTCCAGCTTTTACAAGGGTCTGCAGGATTGAACTTGGGTCCTCACACTTGGACAGCAAGAACTCAGCAACTGAGCTCTCTGCTTCCTTGGCCTTTAAATTCGAGTATGTCAGGTTAACCTGTTCTCCCTGGGCACACTGGGACAAGGCATGCTCTCCTCATCTAGGAAACTCACTTTGCAGAGTCAGAGGTGTTGAGTGAACTATTGCCCATGAGTGGAGTGTCTGGGATATAATGATGTTCTGAACATTCAAACCCTGAGGTTGGCTAAGCGGCCTTTCCTCTTCTGCACATGGGAGACCCAATCTCATTTCTGGAGCATTGTGGCCTCAAGCTCTTGGCTTGAATTTAGTTCCTTCTTGAATTTAGTGCACTGGCCTATGGCTGTTAATTCATGTCATCTCCTCAAGCAGCTAGTCCCAAAGCAGAAGCTCTAAAATTGTCATCTCAGTACTGGCATTCCTTCCAAAACTGCTTTGACATTGGTATTTTGGTTCAAGTACTACTAGTACACTGTATTTCTGCATTTGTATGTGTGTGAGATGTGTGCAAGGTGTGTGTGTGTGGGTGCGCACACGTGAAGACACATGTAGGTATAGATGTCTTGGGTGGCAGTAAATCAAGCTGTCTATACACAGCAGCATCTGAGAGGAGCACACCAGCGGCCCACCGTGCACAGGTCATTGGCCAGAGTAGCTTTATTGGTGAATGTTTAGTGTATTGACCAACAGGCAGGAGGGCTGGGTGTGAAGCATGAACAGCCACTCAGAAAGCAGAGCCTCAATCAGGATCCAGAGACATCACAGCAGTGGCCAACAGCCTTGCTGCAGGAGCTTGAAAATGACCCCTGGAGGTTATTGACCACTGAGAAAACCCCACAGCACTTAGAAGCTGGAATTATTTGCCTGTCCCGGTTCATCCTAGCATACACAGTAAGACATGGGTGGATTCTGGGCAAAGAATTTGGGTTTTTTTAGGAAGTTGTAGATTTTCTTTGTTTCTCCCAGTCTCCCCTTCCTCTCTCTTTCCCTCTCCCTCCTCCTTGGTTTCCGTAGCCCAGACTATCTAATTGCTAGATAGTGATTCTGATTCTCCCTTGAGGATCCTGAAGGGGGAAAATTCGAATTCTCTATCTCCAGCAAATGTAATGTTTTTTTATTTAGATGGTGGGTTGAGGAACCCTGAAATGTTTGTAGAATAATCAAGTGAAAAACCTGACGTTATTTCTGTGGTAGATATGTAGCTCAGGCTTCCATGAGCTGCCCAAAGCTGACACTATTCATTTGGCAGAACTGGGTTGGAAGCATTTTGAGTTCTGTCCATAGCGACTCTTGGAGATTGGTCCCAAATTGGCCTCTGCAGAAAGTACAAAAGAAAGAAATAGGGGACACTGTTTATTTGCTGGCTGTTTGCAAATAAATCAAGAGTTCCAGTGATTTGATTTATTCTTTTCCTTAGGATGCTTGTTTATAACAAAGGTTGGGAAATGACAAACTGTTGGAAAATGAGATTGAGAATAATTCAGAAATCAAATATACCACAGTAAAAAAAGTTAGAAATGATTATGAAGGCAAAATAGCCTATTATAATGGGCATGGTGGTTTTGGAGCAATAGGAAAGATGCTTGTGAATGATAGTGTTTCATACTCTAATGAGACATTAGATTGTATTAAATAAACTGATATTTATATTCTAGGATAAATTAAATGTTCATAATATATTCTTATTTAAAAGTTTTCTTTATTTGATCATTAAGATATCTGTATCTATGCATCTATATATTTAAAGACCGGGTTCTTGTTGGGCAGTCACAGTGCATAACTTTAATCCTAGCATTTAGGAGGAATAAGTGGTGGATATAGTGGTACTATGCTGGTAATGTAAATATTTGTCCCGCCTAGGGTTTAATAAAAGCTGATTGGCCAAAGGCAAGCAGGAAGTGTGGGCGGGGCTACCAGCTAAGACAACTCTGAGTACTGGAAGAACAGAGACAGACGCCAGGCAGAGCCGCCAGAGACATGACAAGCCGACAGCAGCAGACACAGAGGAAAGGAGCTGAAATTCTGCATGAGAAAAGATACTGAGCCGTGTGGTTGAACAAGATGGGTTGAGTTCAGATAAAGGAGCTAGCAAGTTAAATGCCTGGGCCGTAGGTCAATCAGCTCAAAAACAATATAAGTGTGTGTGTGATTATTTGAGGCAAAGCAGGGATGGGAGTGAGACTAAACCTCAGGTCCAGGCCCGGAAAGTTCAGGCCAGAATCTTTTACAGCAGGTGGATCTCTGATTTCAAGGCCAGCCTGGTCTATAGAGCCCAGGACAGCCAGGCTACATAGAGAAACCTTGTGCTGAAAACAAAACCAAAAACAGACAACAAGAAAGTGCGACTGGCTAAGGTAGGCAGGTGACTAGAGTGAGCAAGGGTCATTTGTCTTCCTTCATTCCTTCTCTCCTTCCTCCCCTCTCCCTCCTCCCTCCCTTTTATTCCGTCTGTCTGCCTCTCAACAAGGCTGGATAAGAACTTGCTATATAGTTCAAGATAATTTTGAATCTATAATTCTCTTGTTTCCACTTCCTGAGTGTTGGGATCATAGATGCATAGTATCACACTCTAGTTTTTTGGGTGCTGACCATCAAGCTAAGGATTTCATGCATAGTAAGCAAGCACTCTATAATTGAGCTGTATGCCTGGCACAAGTCAGTGGCCCTGATCTACGTTGTTTAGACTGCACTGGATGCCTCTCTTACCAGTCAGTCAGACAAGTACATGTTCATAGATTCATGACCCAAAGGATTTAGAGTCACCCTGAAGTTATTCACATTTGCAAATCTGACTAAGTATAGGTGGCTATCATTAACCCTATAATCACACTGTATGTTTCCCTAGCTTCAGTTCTGGTGGTATTAATAGGTAAGGTCAGGGTGTCATAGCATAGCAACATTATGAATAAAAGCTGTGCACCTCAGTTTGGGCTGTGGATATAGTTTGGTGCTTACTGTGAAAGCATGAGGACCTGGGTTCGGATCCCTAGAATCTAATAAAACTAGGCATGGTGATGAGTTCCTGGTTTGAGAGAGATCTTGCCTCAAAAAAATAAGGAGAGAGAAATAGAGGAAAAACTCAGTTATCCTCTGGCACCTGAACACATGTAAACATCTTCTGATCGGTATGCTTTGTTTTTTTTTTTGTTTTTTTTTGTTTTTTTTTTTTTTTTAACAAAACTTAGTTTAGATGCAGATGTTTTATGTATTTTAGTTACTCTCTCACCCCTACCAGCCCCATTTGCTATTTGCCTATTACTGAGTTGAAAGGGGAATCCCTTATGGATTGTGTGAACTTCAAAAATAAAGCTAAGAAGAACAGAAGAAGTAAAGATGTGTACAGGGAGGTAATGACAGATACTGTTGACATGACATTTTCCAAAAAGCCTCCTCCTAGTGGCTAACAGTACTGGTTATTCTTCTAGAGGACCTGGGTTCAATTCTTCTGGCTTCTGCCTTCCCTAGATGTACATGTGCATGGCTGGGATGGCAGAGCGACAGGACCTTTAGGGAGGGGCAGTTGTGCTCCTTGCCAGATGTGAGAACACAGGCAATCTTGTATCTTAGGCTGTCTTATTTAGGGTTTCTATTGCTGTGAAGAGACACCAGGACCACAGAACTTTTAATAAGGAAAACATTTAATTGGGGCTGGCTTACAGTTCAGAAGTTTAGTCCATTATCATCACGCAGGACATGGCAGCAAGCAGGTAGCCATGATGCTGGAGAAGGAGCTGAGAATCCTATATTTTGATCCACAGACAATAGGAAGTGAACTGAACTAGATGTAGCCTGAACATAGGAGACCTCAAAGCCAACCCCTACAGTGACACACTTCTTCCCAAAAGGCCACACCTACTCCAACAAGGCCACACTTCCTAATAGTGCCACTCCCTAAGAGCTCATGGGGCCAATTTCACTCAAACTACCACACAGGCACTGGGTGCAGTTCCTGTGTTTATTCAGAGTCTAAACACAAGGTAAGAGGCAAGGTCACTCTATTAAGAATGTTACCTACTGATTGGTCCTTCTGTGCTTATGTTACACATAGGGAAAAGCACTTTCCCCTTGGGGGAACTATTCTCTAAAATTCTAGTTATGTTAGGAAGCTTATGCTTGTTCTACCCTGTTTTGGTTCATTGGTTACTATGGTTACTATGTCAGGCAGGATGACACCCTCAAGTGTTTATCTCTTTGTTTTTTGTATTAGAGATACTGGGGGCAATGATTGTGACTCTCCAGCTGTCTTGGCTGTTTGGCCATATGTTTTCTTTTCCTTTGTCTCTTCCTTTACTTTCACAATTCTGTTCTTATTTCTCATTTTCTGCTCCAGCCACTCCCTGCCTATTCCACAATGCCTAAGTGTTGCAGGAAAATTGGTCATATAGCCATTCCACTGTGCCAATAAAGTCGCCTTGAATCAGAGGATGGAATCAGAGATTGGATGATGGGAATTAGTTATAGAGTTCTGGGAGGACTGAGAAGATCTGCTAGTGAGGATAGGAGGAGAGAAAAGAGATTTTCCCAGAGATTTCCAGGGCTGATGTTTGGGGGAAGGTTCATGGAGAGAAGATCAGCCAACTGACTCTCCTCTGTACTTGGATTTATCAGGTCTTTATCTCAATTTTTTACCCTCTGAGTTTTTATTATACTGGAACAATTTAGATAATTCATTATACTTAAGCAATCTTTGTGTAATCATAATCATGTCTTAGTTTATTTGGGTCACTAAAACAAAATCCCATTGGGGTTTTGATGGATTCCTCACACTCAGAATTCCATGGTCCAGGGGAAGATGGATTTAGGATCTGCTGAGGGCCTGCTCTTGGCTTTGATGGCATCTTTGGATCATGTTTACATGTCTCATTTGGTGGAAAGGATGAACTAGGTCCCTGGGATACAGGCACAATTGCCGTTGGCTAGAACCCATTCTTATGCTCCAACCACTTCTCAAAGTCCCCTCCTTCTAACACCATGATCTTTAGATTCAGTTTCAACATAGAAATTTTGAGGGGTCCCAGATTCCCTCCCCCCTTTTAAAAGTATGAATTACACCAAGGACTAGGATAGAAATTGTCACTGGGAGCTCTGGATGAGAAGGTGCCTTGCAGCCATGCTGTTGAGGTGGAGCCCCACAGTAAAGTGAGTTTAACTGGCTCTGGTAGTTCCATCTGTTTCCTTTTCTGCCTTTCCTCTTGTCTTGGTTCATCCTGTGGCATTGCAATGGAACACCCGAGGCTGGGTATTTACAAAGAACAGAATTTCCTCTCCCACAGTTACAAAGCAGGCAAGTTCAAGATCAGGTTTAGGGCTACTCTGCTTCCAAGATGGCACCTAGAATGCTGTGCCCTGGAATGGAGGAAGATTGAAGTTCCCAGGGGTAGATGACAAAGGCAATAGGGGACAGATCATCCGAAGGCTCTTTCAGAAGGGCCATCTGTTGCCGTTTGCAATGGGAGAGACTTTAAGGTCAACCATCTCTTAAAATCTCTGCCTATAAGGGCTCCATCCCCAAAGGCTGCATCCCTCCAGATGGAAACTGTCATGTTGCTAACACTGGACTTCCAGAAGGTATATGTTCAAACTGTAGCCCTCCACCCCTACCCAAGTCCACTTGGAACTTAGAAGCAGATACTCCAATGAGTCTTTGAAACCTCGGGCTGTCACATGGCTGTTGTTACCTTCCTTACCAATGGAGGCAAAGAAAAGAAACTCTAGTTTTCACTTCCAGGAGAAGGTTGTGAGAATATGGATGTGCCTGCAAAATGTCCTTTTCCCTACTTCCTTTAAGAAAACACAACTTACTCTCTGAGCTCCACTCAAAATCATTTGGTAGCCAGGAGTGACCTTGAACTTCAGATGACCTTGAACTTCTGGTTATCATGCCTCTGGGATTGCTGATTGTACCTGTGGCTTTCTTCCCATATCCACATGTTGAGACCTTCAGTGAACAGCCTGCCATTGACCAAATGTCTTTCTCTCAGGAATGCCCAGGCTCTGAACTATGTAAAAGATTCAAGTGGGTTTAAATCTATGCTCACATGAGATTTCACTCAGAATAGGCCTTTATGAATATTCATGTTGAAGTACTTAGCCTTGGGGTGTGAAATATTAATCTCTTACCTGAGTTTTACATCTAATTCTCTTTCAATGACACAGAAAAATTAAATGTTACCTGCCACCAGAGGCATCATTAGGATGGACCCTGTGGATTAAAAGTCTGAAAGAAAAAACTCACAATCTCAAAAAAATTTTTTTTGTTGTTGCTATTTCAAATTATGTGTCAGGCAAAATTTACAAAGTTATCAACATTGTTTTTGTCCCTGTCTATCCATATTTGAGAAGCAAATAACAGTAGAGAGCAATTTCTACCAATACTCACAGTTTTAACAATATTTGTTAAGAATGGCTGGGGATGAGGCTAGTCAGTAGAATGCTTGCCTAGCATGCGTGAATCCACAAGGCCAATTCTCAGAACTGCATAAGCCACATATGATGGTGCATGGCTGTGTCCCAAGCTCTTGGAAGGTGGAGGTAACAGGGGTTGAAGGTCATTCTCAACTACATAGTGACTTTGAGGCCAGCCTTGGATACATGAAACACACACACACACACACACACACACACACACGCACACGCACACGCACACACGCACACATACACATCAAAAACCAAAGCAAGACAATACAGGTCCAGAGAATACAGTCTGAACAAAGATTTTCAGAAGCAGGTGTGGTGCCACGGGAGTTAGACCACAGCACTTAGGAGACCGGGGAAAACACGTCCTGAGTTCGAAGCCACTAATGCTGAATAGACTCTGCTTCAAAAACTACAAAACACAAAACTTCAGTGATGAGTCAGTATTTAAAGCAGTTGCTCTTAGCTGAAGGAACAATGAAGAAGTAACACAGAAAGATACATGTACGTCTTTGTCTTGACTTTCTTAAAGATGTATTTTATATATGTAGGTGTTTTGCCTGCACATGTCTGTATCACATGTGTGCCAGGTGTCCTCAGAGGCCAGAAGAGGCTTCCAGATTCCCTGGAACTGAAGTCACAGATGGTTGTGAGCTGCCAGGGAGCTGGGAACTGAGGAAGCCAGTGCTCTTAGCTGCTGGGCCGTCTCTCTAGCCTTTTGATTTATTTTTGTAGTTGATTGTGTTTGTTTGAAAAATTCAAGAGAAAAAGGCAGCCAAAAGGAAGTTTAAAAATTTTGTGTCTATAGGGAAATTTCTCGGCCCCACCCAGCCCTGAGGTCTGGATAAATCTTTTCCACTCAGGAGGCTTAATATTAATTATAAACTTCTTCCTTCCTTCCTTCCTCCTGTCTTTTCTTCCTTCCACTCATCCTTTTATCCTTCTATCTTTGCAAGTGTTTTAGGAAAGCCCAGTCACTTCTTCCTCCTTTAACTTTTTCTGGACAAAGAATATGAACAATCTTTTTTTCTTCCAGAAGAGCTAGAATCTCTTCAGAAGTGATCAGTGTACATCAAGGCTTCATGATGGCTGTCGTGTCAGTCATGGGCCCAGCAGGGCAGTTCTCTTCCAAGAGGCAGCTCTGTCCCCACATTTCATTACAAGATTCATTGTGGTGGGATTTCACCTGTACATAATTCAGCCCATTTACATTTTAAAA
The DNA here is from genome assembly GCA_004025045.1 of Sigmodon hispidus. Taxonomy (NCBI): domain Eukaryota; kingdom Metazoa; phylum Chordata; class Mammalia; order Rodentia; family Cricetidae; genus Sigmodon; species Sigmodon hispidus. Next base: position 43,400 of record PVIH01002306.1, on the reverse strand, counting down.
ATTAATTTTGAGTTGTGGAATGAACCCTTCCTATGAGTTGATCCTGTGGGTAGTGTTGGGCGTGGGCTAGCCAAGATCAAGTGTGACTCTCACCTTCTGGGTTCAGTCCTAGGTGTGGGGAGGCATGGGAGGTAGCATGTCTGCCCTTGAACGGGATTTGTATCTGCATAGATTGCTGTTACGCTAATTGAAAGGGCAGCTGAGATGTTCACTATCAAAGTTCACTCACGTGAACATGCATTGACCTCCCAGGTTTCATTTCGAGCTTTGCCAAAAGTCTATTTCCATTTATTTTGGCAGCTTAAGGTGGAAGATCAGCCTGGGTATTAGGAAGTCTAATGCAAACAGTAGCCTGGGAGCTTCTTGCTCCTTATTTAAATGGTCCTGGAGGTTGGCCTGTCCACACTGTACTTACTGCTGAGACTGAAGAAATGGATTTCTCCTTCTCCGTTCTCCCCCTCCACAGTTTCATTACAAAGCCCAGGCTGGTTTCAAACTGGCAACCTACCTGCTTGACCTCCCAAGTCCTGGGGTTTCCACTGGGCACCATCATTTCTGACTGCTGCAGTTAGGGCTACTGTTGTGAAGAAACACCATGACCAAAAGCGAGTTGGGAAACAAAGGGTTAATTTAGCTGACATATCCTGAACCACTGAGGTAACTAACCCAAGACAGGAATTAAAGCAAGGCAGGGACCTGGAGGCAGGACCTGACAGCAGAGGCCATGGAGGGCTGCTGCTTGCTTACTGGTTTGCTCCCTATGACTTTCCCAGACTGCATTTTCATAGAACTCAGAAATACCAGGCCAGGGATGGCCCCGCCCACAATAGGCTGGGCCCTCCCCCGTCATCGCTAATTAAGAAAATGCCCTAGAGGCTGGCATGCAGCCTGATCTTATGAAGGTATTTTTTCAAATGAGGTTTCCTCCTCCCCAATGACGCTAGCTTGTGTCAAGTTGAATAAAACTAGCCAGCTTAGATGGCTTATTGATCACCTCTGTTCTAGGGTACCGTGATAGGCGTTATTGAAGATGGTTCTCTTTACTGATGGTCCCTGAGCCTCCATCCACGAGTGTTACAGCTAGGTTAGACATAATGATGAAAATCAAACTTACTATATTATAATGGGCTATATGCCATTACTCTAAACCCTGCTGGAAATCTTAGTGGTCCCTTTGCCTGTGAAATTATGTAGTGATCATTTATTTGTCAGTTAAAACCCACTACAATGATAGACATGCAACATATTCCTATCTTGTCTTGGCTTAAATAATTCTTTTTTAAAAAATTAAAACACTTTATTTTTTATTTATTTTTGAGCGTGTGTGTGTGTGTGTGTGTGTGTGTGTGTGTGTGTGTGTGTGTACATGCACATGTGTGAGAGAGGGCAACCTCAGGTGTCATCTTTGGGAGCACCATGCACCTCCTTGCAGACTGGGTGACTCACTGGCCCTGAGCTTATTAATCGGTTGGGGCTGACTGGCTAGAGAGCCCACTAGCCTGTCTCTGCTTCTCCACCTCCAGTGCTGGGATTACAGGTGTGTGTCATCATTTCTGGTTTTTCAAATGACTTCTGGGAATCAAACTCAGCATTTCACTGGCTTCGCCATTGCCTAGACCCTGGTTTGTCTTGCTTTGCATACTGTGTTTGTGCTCTGAGGAGAAACTTTCTTTTCCATCTCTTTGTCTTGGGGAAACAAAGCAAAGCTTTTCTCTCAACTCTGCTGTACTTCCCCTTTAAGCGTGGAGGAACCTTGGGATGGGGTCCTCTTGAGTCTCTGTGCACTGCACTCACAATGTCCTTAAGATATCCTTGACCATGCTCTGTCTTACTCTGATTCTAGCATGTTAGAAAGTGAGGGTTGAGATGGTTCAGCAGGTAAAGGCATTTGCTGTCAAGCCTGATGACCTGAGTTTGACCCCGGAGTAGAACTGAGTCTCCCCCACCATCTGTTTTCTGACCTCCAGATGTGTACTGCAATACCTGTGTGTCATCCCTGCATAGGCACAAACACATAATAAATGAATGTCATATGTTTAAAAATTGGCATCAGAGAATTAATTTTACTTTTAGTCCCCAGTACAATGTCTGGCATATTAAGTGATCAATACATGCTTAAATGATGATGTAATGGAGAAATGTGTGTGTGTGTGTGTGTGTGTGTGTGTGTGTGTGTGTGTGTGTGTGTGTTCAAGCTGGGATTTGAGATTGAGTCTTGCTATGTAGTCCTGACTGGTCTGAATCTGCAGATCAGACTGGTCTTATACTTGCAGCAATCTGGGATCTTGCCTCTGTCTCCCAAGTGCTGGGGTTACAGGCACACACCACTGAACCTGACCAACAGGACTTTTGTTTGCTTGGTAGATGCTCAAGCCCGCCAAGGTGATAGGATCACAAGTGAGCACCACCACACCAGGGTAGCTGAGTCATTTTTTTTTTTTTAAATGGCAGTTTAAGAACTTTTTTTGAATCTGTGATGTAAGCTCAAGGTTACTTAAAAATAATAGAAAGAAAATGACCATCCTTTTATAGTAGCATGTAAGGCTGACCTGAGAATATAAACACCTGAGTTCTCTCTTCAGCTTCTTGGCTCTGGCAATTTCATGCCTTGCCACCCTCAGGACTGGCACTCTACTCACGGCTCTACTTAGTCTTTGCACACAGCTTGTGGCTTCCTTCCCTGACCTCCAGCTCTCTCTGAGACCTTTACTGTCACCTCATGGGACTCTTTTCTCATTTACTCTTCCCCTCATTTTCTTTTCTTTCTTTCTTTTTTTTTTTTTTTTTTTACTAAAGACTATTTTTATTAGTTAATTTTTGAGGCAAGGTCTCACCCTAATTGTGGAGCTCACCCATTTGGCTGGCCAACAAGTCTCAGGGATTCTTGTCTCCACTTCCCTAACAATAGGACCACAGGTGCATGTCCAGCTTTTCATACAAGTGCTTGAGATCTGTTGTGAGGAATAATGGCTCCTATAGGTTCATAGGGAGTGGCACTCTTGGAAGGTGTGGCCTAGTTGGAGGAAGTGTATCACTGTGAGGGGGACACTTTGGGGTTTCAGAAGCCCAAGCCAGGCCCCGGATCACTCTCATCTCCTCTGCCTTCTGATGCTGATGGGGAACTCTCAGATACCTCTCTAGCACCATGCTGGCCCATGTGCTGCCATGCTTGCCGCCATGATAATGATGGACGGAACCTCTGAACTGTAAGCTAGCTCCAGTTAAATCCTTTCCTTTATAAGAGTTGCTGTGGTCATGGTGTCTCTTCACAGAAATAGAAAGCGTAACTAAGAGAGGATCTGAACTCATGGTCTCATGCTTGTGTGAGGAGTGGGCTTGAGTAGCAGGAATGTCACCCACAGAGCCATCTTTCCAGTCCTTACCTAGTAGCTGTCACTATTCTTCCAGCTCATGAAACCTTAGGACTACCATTAGCTCAGCGTTCATTACCAACTATCTTGTATAGATGAAGTATTACCCAATATGCATTTTATAATGCCTCTTTCTTTCCTGTTGAAAAATATTCACTCACTTTGTAGACCAAGCTGGCCTTGAACTCATAAAGATCCACTTGCCTCTGCCTCCCCAAGTGCAGGGAATAAAGGTGCGTGTCATCCACGGCCAGGCTTATATCTTATAGCTTACAATGTAATTAGGATTAAAAAATGGCAGAAGCTTTTGGGGGACACATTGGCTAGGAGGGTATCAGGAGGCCTAAGCTCCAGCCCAGTGGATCAGCACCATTTTTCGTGGACAGGGACAGAGAGAGTGAAATTTTTTCCTTTAAAGGTCACTTGTTCATATTCTAGGCCACGAGCCCTTGTCCACATTTCAAGTTATTCTGCTGAGATCCACCTTTGCTTAAACTCCTGCCCTTATCTTTTGCAAGGGCTAAGCAGGTAGCCGTCACTTGGGAGCCCCCGGAAGACTTCTAATCTGAACGACAGGCAGGGTCACTCGCGGAGGACACTCCGTGTCTTCCTGTGGAAGCTTGATGACCAGGACAGTCCCAGTCTTTAGAGGCTAGCCCTTCCTGGACCTCCTGAGGTTGCCATACAAGCCTAATCTCCAACTCTGAGGTCCTGGTTTTGCTGTCTGACTGGCACAGCTTCTGGGGCCAGGGACCAAGTCCTGTCTCCTAAGATCCGGAGGGCCTGGCTGGTGACCGCCTGGTACAGTGAAACTAATCACTGTTTCGATTCTCGAGCCGGGAAGGCCCCTCCCCTCATTTTCAAGGCACTGGAAACCTCTTCATATTCTTCTGAAGAAATGACACCCACAAGTCCCAGCCCAGACATGAATCTGGGACTTCTCTGGTAAAGCCCTGACTAAGGCTTTGCAGTTCACGTCCTTGAAAACACAGTGCTCTTCTGTGGGGCAACCTTTTTTGCCAATAGTCACACTTTTAAATAAATACTTAAAGTATTTATTCATTATTTTTATCTGTATTTTTTCTGCATATATGTCTCTGTGCGACGTGTCTGTAATGTTCCCAGAATTCAGAAACAGGATTTGGATCCCCTAGGACTGAAGTTACAGTTACTTGTTATCTTCTATGTGGGTGCTGGGAATGAAACCCAGGTCCTCTAGAACAGCAGCCATGCTCTTAACCACGGAGCATCTCTCCAGCAGCACAGTCACTTAGAGTACCCTGGCATGGGAGCCCTGGAAACCCAGCACAACAACTCTCCATAAGCCAGCCTGGGTTTGCTCTGTTGGGAACAGTTTCTCTTCATGTCTACTTTCTACATGGTTCTACTTCCTCCCCAGGAAATCCCTGACATCCAGAATTTTTTTTTAATAGGCCATTAATTAGAGGGTCTGTTTTACCCATAAGGCCTCAGTGGCCAGCTGTTGTCTTTGGTCTTCTGCAAGGAGAGCTTACACATGACTGGTAGCTGGAGATGGCTGGTGATGTAAGGTAGGAATTATTTGTCTCTTCTGTGAGTTGTCCTGGGGCTGAGCAGCATGGCTGGGATATGCTGGGAGCAGCTGCTGAGTGTCTGTAGCTCTGGGAGTGTTTTATTGTCACTAGATCAACCTGCCTTTCAAAAGTTTCACACATTTTCGTGATTCTTTTTCATGATTGTGAATATTTCTCCTCTTCTTTTCAATATCTTAAACATTAAAAAGAACCATTGAATTGTACTGTGGCACCCTTTGTATGGTAATTTCAGAACATGTACTAAATAAAAACACTAGCATGTTCTCAGGCTAGGCTTAATTTCAGCCCTCAGGTGACTGGGGCAAGTGGATCTCTGTGACATCCAGACTAGCCTGGTCTAAATCGAAAGTACCATGCTAGCCAGAGCTATACATAGTGAGAAATTGTCTCAAAAACAGACAACAAAAAAGTCAGGTGTTCTCTAGGATGGCCAAGGCAGGTTTGAGCGTTCAGCCAGGGCACAAGTTGGCTGTTGGTTAGCCGGGCATTGTATGTGTGGCACAGGACTTAGCCTCATCTCTCTCTCTCTGTCAATTTAAAACAGCTTCTGCACACTTTCCTTAAATGAATAACCAATAACCCAGAGCTGCTTGGGAACCTCCGAGTTTGCAGGAGTTGCTAATGTGATTTGCCTGTCCTTTGCCTGGGCTGGCTTGGTGACAATATGCAGTGGGGTGCCCCTCCCCCAGTGTTCCCCATTCTCTAGGTGGAAAATACAAATGGAATGGCAGCTTTCTTGGGGCTGTCTCTCAAATTCTGCTTTCTTTTGTTTTCTTTTCCTAGATATTTAAAATACATCTATGTGTCTGTTATTAAAACTCATTGTGATTCCCCTCTTTCACCATATTAAATGGTTTCTATCAGTTTAACACCTGTCTTGGTTTTATTTGATTGTTTGAATTTTACTTTCCATTTACTTTTAAATGTTATAGTGTACATTATTTTAACATGTACAACACACTCGAACAGTGAACAGGGACTTGACATTCAGGGGTAAGATCGGTACAGCTAACATCACTTACCACACTAATTGGAATAGACAAAGCTAATTATGTTGCCTCTGACAAAAATAATCTGATGAATTATGGGAAGTATTTACTCTGAAAAAAATATTCCTCTTCCCAAAATTATCCACATCATATTTTCTTCTAGCAGTGAGTTTAAATGACTATTAGGACCATTTTAAAGTCTGACTCCTTTTGCTGTTTATGTGTCCTCAGCAGAGAAACCCACAGGTTCTACTTTTGATCTGAGGACATTTCACAGCTAGTAAAATTCTGTGAACACCTAAAAACCCAACTATGACAGCAAATCACACAGGAAGCCATTTAAAAAGCCATCATCAGGGCTGGGGAGATGGCTCCAAGTCCTAAGGCCAGAGTTCAAATCCTCAGTACCTATATAAATGGCTGGGTGTGTGTGACAGCCTGTTTGCAATCCCAGGGCTTGAGAGACAGAGGCAGGTGATCCCTGGAGTAAGATGGCTAGTTGGCCTAGCTTTATTGGTGAGCTCTGGGTTTAAGTGAGAGACTATGCTTCTACATTTAACATGGAACATCATTAAGGAAAACACCCACTTCCACATGCACCCTTATATGTGCATCCACTCATATGTGAACATGTATACATGTGCAATCAAAAAAAAGAATGCCACCATATTGAGGTGGCTTCAGAGCTCTATATTTTCTCCACAAGAGGGCAGGAAAGTCTGGGCTGTAAATAAAATTCCTCACAACGTCTTTCTCAAAAGCCCCACTTTACTTTTTATGTGTGCTTTTTAAAACGTGTGGTTTTTCCCTCTGTGTACTTTCCTTGAGGAGATGATTCTGACAGTGCATCTGATTTTCTTGGGCTATGGTTCTCCTGCCCAGCCCATCACTTATTGCTTCTCCAGATTCTAATCAAGTTCTAATTGCTGTACTAATACCACCATCAATGACTGAGACAATTCTTTCCTCACTGACTTGTGATATATATGTAATTTTTAGGAATTTTATTTTAAATATCTATATCTATTTATATAGTCCCTTAAAATGTAACTAGGAAGGAAAAGACCAGAATTTCACTAGACTGTCATTGCCTGTTGGAGGATGACAACCGTGTCAAGGGAAGAAGAAAATCACACACCAGCCCTGACTGTGTGTGCTCCTTTGTCCCCAGCTCCAGATAATTCAGCTTTTCCCTACTGGCTTCCACCCCCACACTTCGTCCGACCCCCATCCCACTTCTTTTTTGTTCTTTGAGACTTAAATTATAGGCCACACTGCAGAACCATTCTAAATCTGTGATAGTCAAAACTGAATGCTTCTCTCTCCTGGAGATCAGGACGGGGCCGGGCTTAAAGCGTGAAGCCATACTGTGCTGATATAACAATGGGACATGCAGGCGAGGAAGGCCGTGTCAGGCAAACTCAGTTTATTTTGACAAAAATATAGTTGGTGAAATATTGGTAGGATTTCGATTGGGAAGTTGAGTGTTTCTGAATACCCGACATCAACAGGACCAGCTTCCCCCTTCTGTTTTGTATTTTATATTTTTATAAAGAGCTAATAGGCTATGTGAAGGATAAATGGTGCAGCACAATAAAGCATTAAAGACTCAATTTTTGTTTAAGGCCGATTTCGATTCCCCCCCGTAGTGCATGAAATTAAAATGCACACACAGAACCAAATGATTGCCGCAGAGCCATGTTTTCAGAGGCGCTCGGTCCCTTGAAGTGATGGTGCTGCTGAGAGGAAGCGAGCTGGGACAATTGATGTGGCCAAGAACAGATTCAAAGAGGATGTTTATACAGAAGAATTATTGACATCCACGGACATAATCAGTTGGCGTGGCGTAATCAGTTAGTGATGGGCATGGCCGAAGCTCATGAGAAAGATATCATAGAAGTAAACGCAGGGACTCTGAGCTGCTGAGATGCGAGTGTGACAGATCTCACTACATCCGTGGCACAGCTCCAACTACCCTGTTGGATGCAGGCAACATGGGTGCCTGAAGAATCTACTAATTATCTGGCTCTTGTTCCTTTAAGTATCAGCGGAGTTCAGAGCAGCAAGAAAAGTTCAGTTTGCAAGACACATTGTTGCCATTCTCCGGATGGCTAAGCAGACCAGTTAGCAGTCCTAAAAAGTTCTTTTCAATTCTGTGAAGACTTTTTATTTTGCTATTTTTTGAGACAGGATCTCATGTAGCTCAGGCTGGCTCATTTATGTAGCAGGAGATAAACCTGAATTTCCAATCTTTCTGCTTCTGTCACCCAAGGGCAAGGGTGACAAGCACAAGCCACTACGCCTAGTGTATGAGGCTTTGGTTTGCTCAGCAAGCACTCAGCTAACTGAACTTCACCCCAGTCTCCTCTTATGCATTTTCTTTTCAGACAGTCTTCAAAACACAGACAGTGGAAATTACTTGAAAAGCAGCACAGTGAGTTGTGTGTATGTCTATGTATATAATATTTATGTTTTCATTTTTCTTTTATAATTCATCGTGCTTGAACTTGACACAGTGAGTCTTGGTCAAAGGATATCATAGTCATTTTGGCTCCTTCCCTTGCAGAGGAAGAAATGATAATGTTAAGAATTCCAAAGCTTAGTGTGGGCAGGAATGCACTAAGGGACTGGCCCACAGGAAACATGAGGAAAACATCTTATGTTAAGATATGCATTTAATATGTTTCTCAGATTTGGAAAGAAAAGCTAATGTCTGGGAATGTCCTTTGATTCACTAGCCAGAAGGACCGGCATTCAGCATCTCCTTCTCCCCAAGCACCCCTCACCCCGTCTTTAGATTAGAAATGATTTATTTACAGGGTAAAGCAGGGCACTTTGATCTACAATACAAATGTTAAACATTTATGAGGTTTAAGAATATTTATGAATGTGTAAAAGTTATTAAAGCCAATGTGTTTTGGGTTACCTTGTGATCAGGTAGAGTCTAAATACAAACCCAGCCAGATTTAAACAGAGAAGAAAGGGCAGCCCCCCCAAACAACCCTTTATGTTATGAGTAGATTTGTGAAGTTTAATAATCATAGGGCATGTGCATGTGTCTATTTTGTGTATAATTTAGAATGCATAGTCTTATAAAATATTGACCTAAAATACATAGGTACATTTTTAGAATCATGAATTGTAATATTAAAGCTATAGGAAAATTTTATTATAACTTCTAGACACTCCAAGATATTATAAAAATTATTATTTTCCAATTAAAAACCTTCTACAATTGGTTAAAATAATATAATTTGAAGCATACTAGCTGGTGCTGAGGGCATTAGTTTTAAAGTTAAAGAATTTTTATTTGTTGTCGAAGGTTGTTTTCAAGGCTTTATGCTAGTTCACAAGAAAAATATTCATTATAGTTGCAGAAACTTCTCCATATAAGTAGGATGCCAAAAAGAAGTCTCAAAATATTTTACATTAACCTAAAATTTCTTCTATACCTTTATTAAGTCCATTTTTTTTCTAGAAGCATCTACAGGGCTTAAAAGGATAAATGCCGTTCTAACAACTTAATACAAACCAAATATGATTGTCTACTTAAAAAAAAAGTTTCAGGAGGCTGGCGAGATGGTTCAGTGGTTAAGAACAGTTACTTTTCTTACACAGGGCCAGAATTTAATTTTTAGCCCCCATATCAGGAGGCTATAACTGCCCATAACTCCAGTTCCATGGGATCTGCCACCTCTTCCTGTCTCCAAAGTATCTACATGCATATGATGTACATAAATGCATGCAGGCACACAATACACATCTGAAAAAATTATTATAAAATTTGTTATTTGTTTGTTTATATTTTGTATATATGAATGTTTTGCCTGCATGTATGTATGTGCACCACATGTATATTTGGTGCTTAAAAAAGTCAGGAGAGGCCATTGAGTCTCCTGGAACTGGATTTACAGATTTACAGCATCACATAGGGGATGGGAACCGAACCTGGGTCCTCTACAAGAGCAGCCAGTGCTCTTAACCACTCAGTTATATCTCCAGCCCCTAAATAAATATTTTAAAAAGTTTTTTGGACTCTGAAGAGATGGCTTAGATGTTAGAATGCTTGCTGCTTTTGTAAAGGACAGGAATTCTGTTCTTAGCACCCTCATTGGGTGATCCACAACTGACTGTGACTATAGATCCAGGGAATGCAGCACCCTTTTCTGGTCTTAGGGGACACAAGCATAAACATGAGCACATGTGTGCATGTGTGGGTGCTCAAGCACACACACACACACACACACACACACACACACACACACACACTACTCTCCTCCCATACACATGTGATAAAAATACAAAGATATCAAAATTTACTACTATAAGTTTATTTATTTTATTTACTCTCTCTCAATGTGTATGTACTGTGTTTGAGTTGTAGGTGTGTGTATCTCATGGCACATGCATGTGCTGGTCAAAGGACAACCTTGTGTGTTGGTACACCCTCCCACCTCATCAGTGACAGCCTTTTTGTGTTTGTCTGTGCATACCGCAGGCTGGCTGGCCAGTGAGCTTCTGAGCCTTCTGCTGTGTTAAGACTGTAGCTTTGCATGGGTTCAGGGGATCCAGTCTTGGATCCTCAAGCTTGCGCAGCAGCAAACTCTTCCCCACCGAGCCATCTCTCAGCCCCAAGCATAAAATGACACTTAGAAATGCTAGGGGGCACAATGTTGTACATCTGTAACTTCAGCATTGGGGGCGGGGCATGAGGCTCCTGAGCTTGAGGCCAGCTTGGTATACCTAAAAAACCCTGTTACAAACAAACAAACAAAAAACAGAAAAAAATAATTCTAGCCTCCCTCCATGGTCATCAGAATAGGGCAAAGAGGTGAAGAGGCCAACTTCAGCCCATGAGAGAGAACCTGACCTCTTACGCTCTCATCCCTGTGGTCCAGAACCCATCTGTGATTGTGGCCAGTCAGGGTCCTTGAACATGAGGGCCTCCCAGACCTACTTTCACTGAGAGATGGGAATTTCCTGAGGCAATAGGGTTTCACTCTGAGTTTTTACTATCTAGGCTGTTTCTACAGCATGGACAACTTCGGTGTGTGTATAGTCTGCAGGAAGTGTGGACTTTAATCTTGAGGTCAGACCGGGTATTGGAGGTCATCAAGAGTCTCCTTAACTTCAAGTTTTGTGGCGACAGCTGTGTCTTCTTACTTGGATGACTGTGAGCAGTATATTCAGGACACATTACTTTTCTTCTTGAGATGGGGTACGGAGGATCCTAGCCTGTCTTTAACTTAGTGTGTAGTTGAGGAGACCTAGAACTTTGGATCATCTTGTCTTTACCTCTCATGTGATGAGATTTCAGGTGTGCACCAACACACTCAGTCAGATTTCTGTTGTTGTTTTGAGATAGGATGCTACTATGTAGTGGATGCTGACCTCAAACTCACAGAGATCTGAGCATCACCACACCCAGATTAAAAAAAAAAAAAATAGAACATGTAGTTACATAGAGAATTACTACATTATTGGAGTTGTCAGGGAGACCTGTAAAAAATCCATAATGTATTCTAAGCCATGTTTTCTATTAATGGGGCCAGAGGGATGGCTCAATGATTGAGAACACTGACTGCTTTTCTAAGGATCCACTTGGATTCCCAACACCCACATGGTAGTTGACAACTGTCTGTAATGCCATTCCCAGGAGATCTGACTCCCTCTTGTGGCCTCTTGGGGATACTACACACATGTGGTGCATAGACATTCAAGCAAACACTCCTACATAAAAAATAGTAAATAAGGGCTGGAGAGATGGCTCAGTGGTTAAGAGCACTGACTGTTCTTCCGGAGACCTAAGTTTGATTCCTAGCATCCACATGGCAGCTCACAACTGTCTGTAATTCCAAGATCTGACACCCTTACACAGTTATACATTCAGGCAAAACACCAATTCACATAAAATAAAAATAAATAAATAAAAAAGTACAGTTTTAAAAACAAAATAGTAAATAAAATCTCAGACAATATAATTGGGTTGCAAATAGCAGAAAATATCTTACAAGACCAGTTCTGCTCAGCTGGCTTTTAAATGGGAAATAGCTAAGTGTTCATGTTACATGGGTTGAATTCATTGAGGGTTTTCCACTGAGAATTGGAACTGAGAGAGATGTGTGCAGTGTTAGAAGTGGAAATCTCTCTCCTATGAGCCTTTGGAATACAGATCTTTCTACCTTCCAATCCTTTCCTGCCTGAAGCACTGACATGTCTAATTAATAATAATATTCTATTAAACAGTATGATTAATCTGAGAGATCATTATGCACAAGTAGATTAAAAAGCATCCTAAATCCCTTTGGTCTGATTTAAGATAAGATAAACCTGGACTTCTTATCCAGTGTAAGTTTTTTCCTCCTCCTGTGTGATATAACTTGAGGGTAAATTCTGTTTCTGTGACTAGTTTGGCGTATGCTCTTTATTGTCTGGTAATCTTAATGGAGACTCCTGGGCAAATACTGCCTATCTAGTTACCCCCAATTTAATTATAACTTTGTACCAGTATTTCCTGTAAATATTATTTCTTTCAGAATATATCCCTTAACACCATTTCTGTGGTTAGCATACTATGGGGCATAGCTATTCATTGTGGTATTTGACTAATAAGGAAAAAAAATACTTTAGGGGGAAATTAGGCAAAGAACCCCATAGGACACATCTTAGTGGGATCCCAAGGTTTGAGCCAGCCTGAATCCTGCATAAAAAAGGACACCTCACAAGTCCAGCAATTGAAAACCACACACAAGCTCTAGCCTTGTCAAAGAACCTCATTTCTAAGCCTGTGAGTATTTTAAGAGTTGCTGTTCCTTGGATTTTTCATTTACAGCTAGCAATATTTTTGTTAAGCTTTTCTACTGTTAGGTACTAGAAGAAAAATGTAAGTTGGAGAGTTGGTTCATCCTTCAAGGGTGAAGACATGAGTTTGAACCTCCAGAAGCAATGGGAAGCCAGATTCTGTGCCACATATCTGCAATTCCAGCACTTCTGTAGTGAGAGGGGCGGGGGTGGAGATGGAGAATGCCCCGAAGTTCGTGAGCTGGACAGTTTGGTAGACACAGAAGAGTGAAAGCAGAAGATCCTTCCTTAAGGTAGACGGCCAAGGCTAACAGTAGGTGTCTCCTCTGTCCTCCATGTGTACTCTGCCGAACACATGCATGGATATGCACATACATACAGCATATCAGACACACAAATATTGAAAAAATAATTCTAGACTGGGCATCTTTTGGCTTCAGTTCCCAGCATTACCACCAAGTAGCCTGAGGCTTTAGACAGGGTGGTCAGCACCTGAAGGTACAGTCATCTCTAAGATGAGTTCACTATGCTCCTAGCATAGGCAGCCCTGAGAGAGAGAAGTCAGAGATGCTGATCCCAGGGGGGACCTGTGTCTTTAAGTCCCCAACAGTGGGACAAATCTCATTTCTGATTTGACAAGCAGTGGGAAAGTTGAGGCAGTAAATCTGTTTCTAATAACTCAAAGTAAATGATGTGATATGAGATGTCTTTCTGTATGCTGTGAATTACTATTGGTTAATAAAGGAACTGTTTTGGCCTATGGTCAGGCATCTTAGAAGCAGATGGGAAATCTGAGCATAGATAAAGGGGAAGGAGGGTAGAGTCAGACAGAGATGCTGTTAGCTGCTACTAAGGAGGAAGATGTAAAGGAACTCAGGTTAGGCACTGGCCATGTGGCAAGACATAGATTAATAGAAATGGGTAAGGATGCAAGAGCTGGCTGATAATATGCCTGTACCATAGGCCAAACAACATGTAATTGATATAAGCCTTTGTGTGATTATTTGGGACTAAGCAGCTGTGGGAGGTTTATTTGGGACAGCTGGCCCAGACCTTGGGGCTTGTCAAGGTCAGAAACTTCTTACTGCAATGATGAGCTGGGTGTTGGGGACCAGGCCTGAAGTCCTAGTACTTGGGAGGTGGAGGAGGAAGGATGAAAGGTTTGAGGTTAGCCTGGACTGCATAGCAAGATCTTGTCTCAAAACCAAAAAGGGCCAACAGAAAATACATGATGAATGTAAAGCCTTTCACTCTGTGCCTGGACCTCGGGTTGTTATAAGTCAGCAGTTATCAGTTATCGCTGTCTCTGAAATGGACCTCGGGTTGTTATAAGTCAGCAGTTATCAGTTATCGCTGTCTCTGAAATGGACCTCGGGTTGTTATAAGTCAGCAGTTATCAGTTATCGCTGTCTCTGAAAACCAATCAGCTTCCAGGCAACATCTGAGTTGTTTTTAGGGATTATTTTGTCTTTTACTGAATTGTACAAATGGTATAAAGTCTTATCCATAAGCCAGACATCAGGGCCAGATGATACTTACCCATCACAACGCTAGAACACATATAATAGTTATGGTTCATACATCATGTTAAAAATTGAGTTTATGACTGAGCTGTGGTTGCACACACTTTTAATCTCAGCACTCAGGAGGCAGAGGCAGGCAGATCTCTGTGAGTTTGAGGCCAGCCTGGTCTACAGAGGGAGTTTCAGTATAGCTAGGGCTATACGGAGAAACCTTGTTCTGAAAAACAAATTCATTATGGTTATTATTGATTATGACTATTTAAAATTTTATTTTGTGTTAAATAATTTTATTATGAAACAGCATCTCTGGGTGACTTGCTTAAGCTGGCTTCCTACCTCAGCTCCTCAGAGCTGGGTTTACAGGTATGTGCCACCATGCCGCCTAGATTTGTGGTTCTTCAGTGACTTCAGATAGATATACTATGAACTGAAATCACTCGCTTGGCCAGTGTCTTGAGTGGCAGGAAGCTGACTTCCTCTTTTGTGTAGAATCAGGACACTTTTCTTTCTAAACATCCTAATGGCCACTAATTTGTAATTTTTAAAAACTCTTTAATCTACAATTATAGACAGCTAAGGTGTATAAACATTTGATCACAATGCTTATTTATATCTTTACTCTTTGGTTTTTAGGTAAATAAGCTGTCTACCAATGATCTACATTCCTGGACTGAAGGAGTTTTCATACAAATGTACATGGCCAGAGTCCTAAGCTATGATGTAAACACTTCCTGTGATCTCATATCTGGGCAAATTCCCAGTTCAGACTTCCTTCCCACTCAGCTCTAGGCGGTGTCATGTTGACTTTTAAAGGTAACTAGGACACTGGTGACCCACTGTTTCCTTCTTATTCAGTCTAGGACCCCTGCTCATGTGACAGGACCAGTTACATTCAGTATGGGTCTCTGCTAACCAAGCTAGAAACTCCCTATAGACATATGCTGAGGTTGTCCAGGTCCCCAGGTGACAATCAATGGCCATCACTGTGAGGTTAGCAGGAACTTTCATTTTGAACCCTCTTGTGCTGGTCTCAGAGGTACTGCAACCATCTACATCTGGTCTTAGGGTTTGGAAATTTGTACAAGAGAATTTTACTTCTGGGATGATTTTCTGCAAGTCTGAGAAATTAAGATAATTGAATTGTTTTCAAAGAGTTGAGAAGCATCTCCAGACGGACAAGATAATTATGGTGTAATCAAGGCTTGTATTATTGAAGCTGGGATTTTGTTACTACAATTCATACTGTGTCTACAGTAAATAATTACAGTAACAGCCCCCAGTGAACCTTGATGTTCTGTGCCTATACCCTTGATATGTGATTCACTTATTCACATTAGAAATAGGAATAACTCTTGAATTTCGGCTGGCTATGAGATTTGATTTGCCTAGCAACCAAGGAAGATACCTGCTCCTGTTCTTTGATCTCTGCATTCATGTGTGTTCACCCAGAAGAACATATGCCCCATCAAACCTTGAAACTATTTCCTGTTATATTTAAAACATGATCTGGACTTCTTACCTGGGTTATAAGTAAATCCTGTAATATAGTTTTAAATTGTTTCTTATTTTGTGTGCATTGGTGTTTTGCCTGCATGTATGTCTCTATGAGGGTGTTAGGTCTCCTGGAACTGAAATTACAGATGGTTGTGAGCCAGCATGTAGGTGCTGGGAATCAAACTGAGGTTCTCTGGAAGACCAATCAGTGCTTTTAGCTGTTGAGCCATCTCTCCAGCACTTTAAACCCTGTAATATTAATAACCAAATTTCAGTATGAGTTTTGGAAGGGTACATACCCCTGTGTGGCTAACTTATCATTCCTGGTTCACCTTGATTTCCATCCACAGCCACCTTGGCTTTCTCTGTGTCCCACACACCAGCCTTGTTCTGTCCTCCAAGGTTTTACACTTGTTCTTCCTTGTAGAATACACTTTCTTCAGATCTTTGAGCAGGTTTTCTTCTTTGTCTTCAGAAACTTTACAAGTATCTCTCATGGCTCTCCCACAGAGAGTAGCCTGCCTATCGTCAGTTATTTCTATTTCCTAGCGTATCTGTTTTATTTTCTACAGAGAACTACTACTACAACTTCTTCCACAGCATGGGGCAAATATCCAGTAAATGCTTAAAATGAGCTGGGCAGTGGCACAGGAGGCAGAGACAGGCAGGTTTCTATGAGTTTGAGGCCAGCCTGGTCTACAGAGTGAGTTCCTGGACAGCCAGGGCTACACAGAGAAACCCTAACAAGAGAGAGAGAGAATGAGAACGAATGAATCAGGTCAAATGTTACCAGATAAACATATCAAGTCTAAATAGATTATCTCTGTCAAGGCTCTGGGAACATGGAGGAAGAGGAAACAAAAGGAATATAAGAACAGAAAAATGAGGAGAGCTGTGAAGTGTTATCTGGACATGACTTGGCTGTCAGGAGCTCACAGAAATTGTGGTTATCCCCAGAAGTCAAGTCAGTCAGTGTTCTGGTGTGGAGGAGGGGTGGAGGGGCTTTAAAAGGTCCCATTCTTAGTGGAGGAGCTGTTGGCTGCCCCGGAGGGAGTCAGTTTTCTTTGGGTATGTGGCCATTTATAGATTGCCCACACCTCAGGGGATGGCCCCACACCCACGTACCGTATGGGCACTCAATAGGCTATAAAAAATAAAGAATTCTGTTGGCGTGACTTTGAGAGGGAAGATGTATTAGAGGACTGTGGGAGTGTAGTACAGTGTGAATCCTAATTGCTTCTAATTATAAAAATCCAGGCCAGATATGGGTGTAAATGCTGAAAGATCAAAGAGACCAGAGAGCAGGACACGGCCATCTCTCACCAACTCCTCAGCAAAAAAGGGAGCAATCTCCTGTCTCCACCTCATTCCATCACTCTCCACCCAGACATATCACTTCCTGCTTCTGCCTCCCAAGTGCTGAGATTAAAGCTGTGAGCCACCACTGCCTGGCCTCTATGGCTAGAGTGGCCAGCTCTGCCCTCTGTTCTCAGACAAGTTTTGTTAGGGCACAAACAAAATACTATCACAGTGGAGATTACGAAGTACACCACATATGTGTACAAAATTCTTCAAGAATAAATAAAGATGGAAACCAAACCCACAACCTCAAATTTACTAGATTAAGCCACTTCACCTGCTAAAATCTAGACATAGTTTGTGATGTCTAAATTGTGAGTTTCAAGGAGGCTTTGAAGTAAAGGAGTTCATTATAGGCAAGCTTCGAAGAACAGTGACCAAGGAGGTTGTTTTTGAGGCAACCATGTTTTTTATTCCAACATCTTTAGCTTTTAACTTTTTGAGATGATTACTTAAAAAATAAGTAATTTAAAATCCTAAATTAAAAAAAATCTTTGGACAGTATTTCACACACTGTAGTTCAAGACTGTAGTTCTGATTGTTTCTGGACTCTTGGTAATTCTCCTGCCTCAGTCTCTAGATTGTGGGGACTACAGGAGTGAATCACCAGACCTAAACCACACCCTTCTTGCAAATGGCTCTGGATCCCAGAGTCTTAAAAGTCTATCTTTTGTTGGGTCTTTTGATATCTATAAAATATGCCTCTATGTCTTAAGCAATTTCAGAAGATTATTAATAAAGCTATTCACATACTCTAATGTTCCAGTCTAATGCTGCAAGATTTGAGTTTTGTTCTTATTTTCATGCCATCACTCTGTGGGCAGCCTTTGTGTCTCTAAATATTGGAATCAGAATGTCTGTGTCCACGTTGGTTAGTGAAAGGGAGGAAGGAAGCTTTAACTTTTTAGTCTTTCCAGACAGTGAATATCCGATATATTTTTGCATGTAATTTTTTTTACCTGCTTCCATCAAGTGTAACAATATGTTGAATTTGCCATGGGCCTTTAAAGCCTGAGAAGGACTCGGCATGAAATTTTAAAGAGACTGGATCTTTCATCTATTTCAGCAGCAGGGTACCTCGCTATGGGGACACGGAAGGAGGAGAGAGCGCCAGAGAGCATATTTCTAAAGCAACAGCAAAAAAATAACAGCTGAGGCAGTTATTTCATCAAAGGTAGATTTTACACACACACACACACACACACACACACACACACACACACACACACATCTATAAAATTTTTCGCATGCTTTAGCTGGAGATTATTTACCCCATTGCTTGCATCTCCAGGCATATGTTAAGTTTTCAGGTTTCATGTGGTCAAAGTGAAGAAAAATTCATAAATGAAAATATTTATTTTAGAAGGTACCGTTACTGGTAATCACATTTAAATGTGCTGGCAAAGCAATACTGAAAATAACTAAATCTGACATTCCCTAGAGTCCTGAGTCTGTTTATCTGCTGGAGGACGTGCCTGATGCAGATGTTTTCTTCCTGATTTTGTGTTCCCTGTCCTCTCACGGATGTCAACATGAACTTGACTGGTGAGCACTGGGAGTAAAGAAGACACGCTTCTGTGTCTGGGGCTAATTCTGACATCCCGTCTCTTTATCTGAATCCTCTTTGGCATGGAGCCCCTTTGTATCACTTTGTAGTACAGACATTACTCTCCGAAAGAAAACCACAGATGGGCAGCCATCTTCTTTTCCTCTAATCCTGAGCTGACATTAGTATGAAATACTCAGGGTTCTCCATGGCTGGTATAGAAATCTGTCACTCAAGCAAAATCCCACAGACCTGTGTCTTTGGAGTTGGGAAATCCATGTCCTCTGCTTGTAAGCCTTGGTATTTTCTTCCTTGCTCTCTCTCTTTGGCTTTATTGTCTCGGATCATTCTCCTAAACTTTTATTTTTCCATTTTTTATTCTCGAGGGTGTTGAGGAGCACACAGCATTTGCTTTGATATTGAGAACTGGCTTCAGATTAAACCCTTTTCTCTCATCACGGTTTCTTACAGGCTCTGTAACGAATGACTGTACATTTGATAGCTTCTACAAATACAAATTTATTACCTAAGGTTCTGGAGGTAAGAATGCAAAGAAAGCCTTTGGGGTTAAAGGAGTTCACAGGGTGTGTTCCTTCTGGGACCCAAGGGTGGAGTGAATCTATTTCTTTATTTTGACCAGTGGATAGTAGCTGGCTGCATCCTTTGGTTCACTCTCCGTCTTGCAAGTGTATTGCTCTGCCTCTCTGTACCATCTGTCTTGAGATCCTTAGTCACATATGTACATCCATATCATCATATAAAGTAATGTACCCAGAAGTTTCAGGGGCCAGGGTATGGACATACTTCGGGCATGCTCTTCAACCCAGCATCTCTTTCAATTTTATAATATATATCAAGCTTTGCATTTCTCATGTTATTTTGCTGTGTTTGTGGATGTGCAGATCATTCCTGAATGGCAATGACAATAGTGCACATGAGAAAGAACTTGACATCTGAGCGAAGGACCTCATAAGAGTTAAAACGATGGTCAACTTCTAGAAGGGAAAACTTCTTCTATGATGGCTTTCTGGTTATTTAGGGACCACTTTGTTCTTTCTGTCTCCCTCCCCTCCTTATCCTTCTTTCTCTCTCTCTCTATCATGCACTATGTACAGAGATCAGAGGACAACCTCTGGTATTAGTCTTTCTCTTTTACCTTGTTTTGAGTTTGATTCAGCTCCTCTGGAAGAATAGGAAGTGTTCTTAGCTGCTGAGCATCAATAGCTTCTAATCTAGAGATGTCTTAACATTTCTAGAAATCTTATATTCTCTATGTATTCCTGGTAATGCTTACAAGACTTCCTTCTAGTTAATATTATAGTTAAGATTTTAATTATAAGGACTCTTTATGGCTATAAACTAGATCCTTAATTAAGAGGATTAATCAACTCCAGAGAAAATTACTGAGCACCCCACACCAATCCTCTATAACCACAAGTATCTGTACTTGCTTTCCAAATAAAAGATTTATTTTCATTTGTGTGTGTGTGTGTGTGTGTGTGTGTGTGTGTGTGTGTGTGTGTGTGTGCCTTGTGTACATGTACCCACAGAATCCAGAAGAGGATGTCAGATTTCCTGGACCAGGAATATTAAGTGGTCGTGAGCTGCCTTATACAAGTGATGGGAACTGGGCTCTGGTCCTCTGAAGAGCAGCAAGTGCTCTTAACCATGAGTATCTATTTCTTCAGTTCCTTCCCAAAGAATGTGAGATAGATCTGACGTGGGGAAACAGAGCACTGGGCAGTTCTTCCTTCTGCTCCCACTGATGTCCAAAGACATTCTTATTTACAGCAACATGGAGGTAGCTGTTACACTGGCTAACTGCTGACTTGGTCATTCCAGGAAGCTTCTCTCCTCTCCTCTCCCCTACTTCATCGAGATTTTCAAGTTTAACCTCCACATTGACCTCCTGAATTGCAGATCCCGGAGGGTGCTCCTCTGTAGTCCTGAGAAGTCAAACCCAAGGTCACCAGTATGCTGCTGGGAATTGTCTTTTTTTCACCTAAGAGGAATTCATGCTTCCAGGACGCCCAAGTCAAGTATAAGCTCACACCTGTGTGAGCTGCTCTCATCATTTCAGCTGGGACACACTGAAGATGTCTTCTGAGATCTTCCAGTTCTTTCTTTAGCCCCGTGGTTGAAGTTATCTTTGCTCCTGTTCTTGCTACCCAGGTATGTGCTATGGAAACAGGTAACAGGCATAAATGCATCTTTGGAGAAGAACACAGAAGTATACACAATTGCCTCCACTCTCCTGGCATACAGGCCCTACTTTCTTACCATCATAATAATCAACTAGTATTTTATTTCATATCATTCTTGACTATTTTCTGTGAATTTATATGTTTGATCACTTTCTCACTTTTTTTTTTTTGGCAAACTGTCTTTTCTAACTGAAGGGTTTTTGTTTTCTTTGAATGTCTCATGGCAGTACATACATATTTGTCACATTCTTTAAATTTTTTGCATAGTTTTCCATATTTGAGCAAATCAGTATTTGGCAAAAGATGGATATTTAGCTTTTGAGTTCAATATTGAAAGTAAGGGCACAAAGAATATTTTTAGACTAAAAGGCATGTGCCTAATATTTTGGTAGATATTATCCCTCCCCCAGCTATGATTTTAATCTAAAAGACCTGCTGGCTTGAGCTATATTATCAGTGTGCAGGAAAGGCTACTTTCACATATTCTTACCAATAATCCTGAATCTTTAATTTTTAATGATATGATGGTTAAAACATTTCTTTGTTTTGTGTTCTGATTTCTTGTAAATGAAGTACCTTTTTATTTTCATTTGTACCCCTAAGTACCCCATTTTCTTTGAAATTGTTCATCTGTATCATTCTGTAGGAACATTCTGGGTATTATGGATCATTGACCTTTACATGTTAAATCTACCCTACCCCAGTTTTTTTTTTTAAATTGTGGTTTTTGTGATTTATATAATTTTACATGTTAAATTGATTTTTGGTTATCTTATAATATGGGAATTGATCATTAATTAATTAAAAAAAGCATGGATTTTCTTTGTACTGGAGTGGGCTAAATGTTACAAATGAGGAAAGGTTAGCATGTGACATTGTGAGCTGAAGCCACTGCTAAATCAGGTTGAGTATCATTTTCTGAATAACTAAGAATGCAGTGTACTGGCTACTAGAAAATAAAAATAGTTTGTTTGTGAACCACAAATCATACTTAGAGAGACCCCTTAGAAAACTGTATGAGACATGAGTTAGCCAAGCCCTAAATTTTGCTTCAGTTAAAAAGAAAAAGTCATCAGAATTGAGAAGAAACTAGGTCAGTAGGTCCATTCTCCAGCACCCGATAAAGGTTGTGACGTAGTGGGAAACGTGACCTAGAGACCAAAGCCTGGGAAGAATGTCTTTTGAGCTTTTGGAACTTGTATCATGTTTCTGTTTCCATATGACAAACTACCCCTGAACTTAGTCATTAAAATGTAGCCAGTTAATTTAGCTTTTGATACTGCAGTGGCTCTGACCAGCTCTGCTGGCTGGTTCTTCTGGCCTGAGCTAAGTCTGGCTAACCTTGTCTAGGGTTGCTGGTGGCCTGTAGTCAGCTGGTAGGTTGTAGGAGCTGAGTGGTTTATGATGGCTCTGGCTCTTCACAGGGCCTCTCACCCTCTCACAGACTTGTCAAAAACCTGTTGCTCTTGTGGGCTCAGAGCTGCAGAAACTTCAGAATGGAAGCTGTAAAGTCTCTAGAGCAGTGATCTCAGCCTGTGGTTTGCAAGCCCTTGGCAGGTTGAATGACCTTTTCACAGGGGTCGCCCAAGGCTGTTATGAATATTCGATATTTACATTATGATTCATTACAATAGCAAAATTACAATTATAAAGTAACAGGGAAATGATTTTGTGGTCAGGTCACCACAACATGAGAAACTGTGTTTAAGGGTCCGCAGTGTTGGGGGGCTGAGAACTGCTTTAGAGGCTTAGGCTAGGGACTGTTATACTGTCTTTTGGGGGAAGAAGTTGAAACATGGTGGCCTTCACTTTACGTTATCACAGAACTCTGAATCAGATTTACATTTGCTGAGTGATTTCATCTTTACCTTTATGTTTGATCATGCTAAAAAATATCTCTTTTACAAATACTAGGTAAAATCAAATAGGACAGGAAGACTGCATACACATGACATTGTTTTTGTCATAGAACATGTATTGGCCTTTTAGGGAATTTTTTTTTTTAATCTTGTTTCAAACAGGATGGTTAGGACTGTGATGTCAGTGTTTCTGGATTGGCCAGGATGACGTATGATCTTACTGTTTCTGCTACCTTTATTTTCCTCAACATTGTTAAAGGAGGCAGGGGTTGAAATCCTGGGTTCTGACAGTGCATGCCATGATCAGTCATATAAAGGGTTAAACCAGAGAGTGGCATGTGAGAATCTTCAGAATTAGCTGGATCCCAGTCTGGAGTTCTTAGATTAGTTTCATTTTCAAGTCAGTCACAGCTTGCTCTTTTGTGGCCTCTTTATGGATCTTGGTCCTGTAGAAGTCTTGGGATTCTATTAGGCCTGGTTTAAGCCTTGGTTGTGCTGTCTGGAATTCCGAGGAAGCTCCATCATGTCCTTTTTCTAGCCTTGTCTGGGCTCTGAAGATAACAAGGGCTCCCCAGTTTACACAGATGTGACCCTGAGGCTCAGCAAACAGGCCCACTGGTTTATAACTTCACTTACAAAGTTATGATTTCTTGGCCAAACTTTTCCCTTAGAAGGACCTGTGATTAATGTCAGGGTGTAACCAAAATACTTTTATATAAAGATGGTGCTTTTAAAAGACTTAAGGTCATTTTCTACTATTCAAGAACCAGAGACACCTGGAGAAATCTATGTATTTATGTCCCCAAAGCCCGATTCCCTCTGGTTCTTGGATACATCCCAAATGATGTTAATTAAAACAAATGCATTGCTCTGCAGAGATGCAGTGTGTCATGGTGGAGCTGTCCCTGAGCGTTGGAGCCAGAGTCTTGTTTGAATTAAGAGGACGTCTGTATGCTGAGGCGCCCCATGGAGATGTCTAAGGCTAGGGCTTTCAGCTGTCCATACTGTCTCTATTGAGAGACATATTTATATCTTCCAGACTAGCAATTAATCACTCAGTGGGGTTTTATATGGGGGAGGGAGTCATGAGCTCACAAGAGAATCTTTTTGTGCTGCCAGGAACCACAAAACATGGGCACAATTAAAATGCTGATTTAATTTATTAGATAAAGGCGTAGAACAAGAATGTTTAAGTGTTGTTGACAGGGCCAGCATCTTAGAACCACCTATTCCTAAAAATAGAAAACAAATGCCTGCCCCTTAAATGAAATTATATTAATAACATGTTTCTGTAAGCTGCTTGGAAGCAAAATAAAGCAATTGACATTAATTAAAATTTGAAGACGTATCATTTGTTGTTAATGTGAAGCTTTTGTTAGGGAGAAATAGGTTTCAAAGTGATCTATTTATGAAAATTAAATGGGGAAAATTGCCTATTGAGCAAATGTTGGTTAATAAGGCTGCCTTTCTGGGAAACATGGGTTTTTAAGTAACAAAAATGTTTTTATATCCTAATAATGGTTTCTATTTTTTGATCACTGCAAAAATTGCCTTTGTTACATGAATTTTGATATTTCCACACAGAATTCCATTGTTAGGGGGATTACAAATTTTAAAATCTTGGAAAGTGTTCATCATTTTTCAGGGTGTTTGTAAAGAGGATTTCATCTGCAATCAATGTGGTTAGGTGTGCGGTCCTTCTCCAGACATGGAAGTAGGAACCAACAGGCCCCATTAGCAGCCTTTAACTAGCTCTCCTTAAAGAAATGTTATGTGTCATATAATAAAACTTCCCTGGGTTCACACAAGCTAGAAAGGGCCACACACCAATGGGATAGTGGCTCACCCTCCCATAGTATAGAAAGGATGGCCAATGCAATGGGTCTTTGAGGCCTCACAAGTAGATGACGTTCTGAAAAGAAGGAAAGGATCTTTTCTTATACCAGGTTAGGTTTGACTTTCTTTTGTTACTGCTGCTGATGATACATTACAACTTGAGTTTTCAAAGTTGACATCTAACAGACCTCTTAGGTAATGCTAAAATACTGTGTTCTTTAACAAATGAGGCTAGAAATCTTGGACAGTGTGTGCTGCTCGCTTCCTATTGTACTGCTGCCATTTTTAAAATTTATTTTTATTTTTGATTTATATGTCTTTCTGTGTGTAATATGCCAAATGTATGTGGGGTGCCTGGGGACAGGCCAGAAGAGGGCGCTAATCCCTCGGATCTGGAGTTAATGATACCTGTGAACTACCTGATGTAGAGATCTCAGGTCCTCTAAAAAGGCAGCAAGGGCTCTTTACTGCTGAGCATCTCTCCAGTAGCTTCCTATTGTGAGACATTTGTACACTGTGTGAAGATATATTGCTGTGATTGGTTTAATAAAAAGCTGAATGACCAATAGCTAGACAGGAGGTATAGGAGGAACTTCCAGGCAGAAAGAAAAAAGAAGAAAAAAATCTATGCACCTGAGAAATGCACGGAGACACAGAGGAAGCAGGATGGGCAGTACTGACAGAACATAGATGAATAGAAATGGATTATTTTAAGTTATAAGAGCTAGTTAGGAACAAGCCTAAGCTATAGGCTAAGATTTCATAATAAGAAGTCTCTGTGTCATTATTTGGGAGCTGGCTGGAGGGGCAGAAATAGTTATACCCCTCCCCTCATTTTTGAGACTTCTGTGTTTATTTATGGTACGAGATGTCATTGACCTCCATTGTCTTGATGACTTTGGGAAGGTGTGCAAACAGAATGGAAGAGCTGGAATGTCCCCTGCACTATTTGAAAGTCATGCAATTCCTGGGAAGGTAATTCTGTGAACATTTGTATGGTAAGAATTTGCTTTTGGTAAATGATACTATTTTGTAGAAAAATTCTATTGATGTAGGTAATTAAATAATAATTAACCATGGTTGACATTGTAAGAGTTGTTTTCTCTCTGGCCTTCACTCATTCCCTCACATCCATTTAGTTCAGCCCCTGTGGCTTCTGGTCTTAAATAGCAAATGTTCTGCCCCCTTCTCTGCACCCATGGGCTCCTCATCTGCTCTTTCCTTAAATGCTGCGTTGCTTTGCCTGCTCTGTTGGATGGCTCAAATCACATCTTGTTCAACTTGGCTTCTGTGCCAGGCATACAGAAAGTGATTATCATATTCTGAAGCATTAATGGAGGCTTTCATATCAACCATTTAATTTAGTGATTGTCAAGAGGGCAAGGGTGTGTGTGTGTGGATGTAAACTTTCTTTTCATCCTGAGATTTGGCAGTGTTTAGAGGGACTCTTGACTGTGAAACATGAACTGAGGTATGTGTGTGTGTGTGTGTGTGTGCATGTGTGTGTGTCCACACATTACTGGCATCTGGTGGATTGAGTCCAAGCCTGATGCTAAATATCCTTCAATGTCCAAAACTGCAGCAAATAATTTTCTGACTCAAAATGTCAGTAAGGCCAAGCTTAAGAAATCTTTGCTTTTTGATTTTCATTATTTCTTTCTCTTTTGTTTTCAAATAGATGAATATGCAGTATATGTCTCTTCCCTAGACATGAGACTCCATATGTGGAGATATTGAATGACTTACCCAAGTCTACTACTTAAGGGCATTACAGACCCAGAAATTAAATCCCATCTCATGGTTCTAAATCTAGGTAACTGCCAGACTATTTTAGGGAACTCAGCAAGGGTTGTGATTCTTGAATTTATCTACACAATGGCCTTAGAAATATATACACATGCTACTCAAAGACAATAATAACCAGAAATAATGGCAGAAAATATTCTTTGTGATCATTTGAAAGATAACTTTCAGTGGACTTAAAAATTTTTCATAAGAATTTCAGATAGCAAGGCTTATATCCTCCCTAAGAGAGCAAAATTCTTTAGCACAGTGAGTCAGTCCATCTAAGCATCCCATTGATGTTGTTCTGAAAGACTGACATTAATTACATATTTTTGGATTACTAACATGGACATCAGAAACATTTGGATTGGCTATTATTTTGTGCTAATAGCTTAGTTAATTTTAACATCTTATCTACTTATTATGTCCACAGAACATGACTGCCTCAGATGTGAGAATCTGTTTACCAGCTAGTTATATATTTGAAATCTGCATCTAGGTTAAATGGGTGGCCATCATAGAATAGCTAAACCAAGGCGGGATGAAGATAGGGTGATATGTAGAATCAGGTATAAGCTTACAAAACCACAAGAAAGTAGGAAATTATGCTATAAGGGAGGAAATCATTTCAATGATGGTCCAAAGAAAGGCAGAAGTCAAATTGCTAATCCCAGTTGTCCATCCAAGTGAAGTGACTCTGACACTAACTCATTCTAACCAACAGAATGGCAGTTTCAAGACCCCCTTGACAGTGACTATAAATAAGCCTGAAGCTGAGCTGTTTCCAGTTCTAGAATTAGCAACTGAAGAAGCATCATGGATTCATTACTAAAACACACTTTTGAACAGATTAACAAGAAATTCCATTCAGAAGAAAATGTATCCCAGCCAGAAATACCAACATTGGTGAAATGTAGCTTGATGGCAGCCAAGCAGTTAAATTGTCTGTTGGTTTATGGAATTTCACTTAAAATTATGAAATTGAGGGACTATCAATGGCCTATGAAATAAAAATTGAATGACTTGGTGATTTCAGCCTCCAAATCTTATTTTAAAAACTCCTCAGTGTAGATTGTTTAAAGTTCTGCAGTTAGCAGGAATCTTTGAACGTATTATTTAAAAAGGCAAAATTAAACAGACCTCCAAGAGACATTATTTTTTATTGAGATATTATACCAAGATCTCTTTTAGCTCACAAAATATGGCAGCTGAAAGGATTAATTTTAAGTTTCTGATAAATATGTCTTAATTGTAAAGAGTAGAAAAACTATGATTTCCAGATTCTGTGAAGTCCCATTCTGTTGGACAGAGGGACACATTCCCTCTGAGTAGCAGGGCTGGGGCCCAACAGAATCAAGGAATAAAATGGCAGAGTGTTTTGTATTAGGATCTGGACTCTCCTTCTTAGGTTCTTGAGTGCCTATTTCTGTCAAAAGTCTATTTTCAAAAATGGACAGGACAACCTCATGCTCAGGAAAGGAAAAAGTCTGAGGATTTGAGGTTTATTTGTAACCACTTCTGCCAAAATGAACAAGAAGGTTACAGATAGCTGGCGGCCCTCTTGAACCGAATTGCATCTTTTGCCTAGAAGCATTGATCTGTGCTGGCTCATTCAGAGCCATCACAATGTCTTAGAACTACCATGAATAAAGAGGGTGGACCACAGAGCCCCAGGTGGATCAAGGACATGGATTGGCTACCTTGATGTTTCTCATTGTTTAAGCTTAAATCCTGGGGATTTTTCAAGAGCACATCTTTCCATGACATGGTCTCCTGTAGCCCAGGTTATTCTCATGCTTGTTATGTAGCTGAGGCTGGGCCTGAACTGATGCTTCTTTTAACACCTCTGAGGTGATGGAATGGCAAGCATGCATGACCATGCAGGATAGAGTGGCCTCACTCTGTGAAACAATCCTTCTGCTTGTATAGGAAGCTGGCAAACAGAACATTCCATCTATTTAAACATTCTATTAAAGCAGTAATTTTGGAATTGTGTTTTTTGAGTTCATAGATAATGTTGCATGAAAATCTGTCCATTTCCCTTAAATATAATTCTAGCAAGAGAATCATTTGTTTAATATCACATTTTTACTTTGATTTTAAGTAGGGCTATTTGTTTTAGTACATTTTAAGATTATGTTTTGCTAAATGTGATGGCAACATCTGTTTCTCAGCATGAAGATGATATAGGCAACAGGACTGTTGGGAGTTCAAGGCCAGCCTATTCTGCCCAGTGCGTTTGATGTCAGCCCGTGCTACATAGTGAGACCCTGTCTCAAAGAAAAGTTAAGGTTGGAGAGATGGCTGAGTGGTTAAGAGCATCACAGGTTTGCTCTTATAGAAGGCTCAAGCTTGGTCCCTAGGACCCACACTGTGTGGCCCAAAACTGTAACTCTAACCTCAGGTGATGCACACCCTCTTCTAGCCTTCAGAGGCTCCTGCATGCACATGCAGACACTCACACACAGACACTCAGATGCACAGAAATATACACAGACACAGATACACATAGATACAGATACACACACAGACATATACACATACATAGACACACAGACACATACATAACACACAAAGTAAATCTTAAAGGAAGATTACTTCTTGTCTAGAACCCGAGCCTTGGTGCCTGAGTTAGAACCAGGTGTGCAGTTTATGACAAGGTGTCTTGAAGCACCCAAAGAATGTTCCAGAGCATCATAGTGTTTAGTTGAAACAGGACATCAAGTTCTTTGACAGGGAGAATAAAGTGGTAGTTGGGGAACCAGAAAGGTAAGTAGATTGAGAACTCCAGAGCTGCTCATGGACTGGGAACAGTGAGAGTCTAGGAAAGTGAAGTGGAGGTAGAAAAGGAGTGAATTGGGGGGGCTGGCCCCTTCTGCAGGAGCCTAAGTCTGCTACTTCCTGCATGGAAGGTCTGTCTCCCTCATAGCAGTGGGTCACTGAAGAGAGCTCTCTCACATCCCATCCTGTCCCACCTTTCTCCCGAGAACCAGCTCAGGTTCATGAACAGCAGATGGTCGGTAGAAACGTTGTTTCTAGGGTTCTGGTTGTTACAAATGAACACATCAGCCCACGTTTATCTTCTAAAAAAGTCATTTCATTGCCACTCCATACAGGGGAGGCTGAGGCAGAAGGATCATGAATTTGAAGCCAGTCTAGACTTCACAGAACTCTGTGACATGTTGGCTGTGACTAACTCTTTCTCCTTGCTCTGACAGAGGGTATACCATGTGTGTCTTTAACTTTTTCAGGAAATCTTGCCTCTCTTGGTTATTACGACCTCACTCAGCTCTCTGATGGCTTCAGGAATACTTAGGATTTTGTAGATATCTGACTTTTCTCTTGATGGCATTCAACATCATAGGTGACCTGGAATTTGGAGCTTTTTATTAATGTGTGTCTATACATATTAGCATAAAACTAAACAGAGATTTCAAGAACAGGTAGAGAACTGAGTGGAGAGACAAAGCACCTCTTTCCATTAGTCTCAGTAAATGGAAACAGTTAGATTCATAGTGTTGACCTTGAACTTGCCTGACATCATTTCTACAGCCTGTGCCCTGATGTCTTTGAACTCCATGCCTTTACCTCCCTTGCTTCTCTAAATCATCATATGGGAGGGCTGACATCAGAGTCTCTCACTGCAAACTAGGCAAAGGCTTTGACAGTAGCCAAAGCAGCCGCTCTATAGGGAGGGGGATTTCTCAGCTTAAGGAGTGAGAAAGAGAAGAATTTTGTTTTTCTTTTAAAATAGATCCATTTCAAACCAGGCCATATCTTTATACAGGTTCTGTTTTTGTGTATTTTTTTAAAAGCCCCCTCCAACCTCTCTTAATTCTAAGCACTTTAAAAATAGTATAATCCATGAAAAAAGCCCAGCCCATTAAAATACATTATTATGTAAAACTATAGAGAAAAAATATGTTGGAAGATGGAAAGATTTCTGAAGCTGTAGAGATAAGTTGATTTCCCACATTGCTTGAGGGTTAACTCTTTTTGAAGGCATTTATTATGCTTTTAATGTTCTTAGGCAGGGGTCCTATTGTGCTGCTAAGCAGGATTCTTATTGCAAGTGAGTGTGTGTATGTGTCTGCACATATGTGTGTATAAAGAATTTCAGTGAATTTCTTAAAACCTAAGATCCACACTTTCCCCACATTTTAATTTCTGAAATTGTAATTTGTTTTATATGATCATATATCTTGTCTTTATTTTTATTTTTCAAGATTTATTTTTAAATTTTTAGTGTGTGTATGGCACATGTGAATGCAGTACATGTGGGAGCCAGAAGAGGGAGTCAGAACACCTGGCGCTTGAGTCATAAAAAGCACAGTTGGGTCATTGGGTCATTAATGAGTTTGTTAATTGTCTCTGGTGCTGGATTATAAGTGTATATAGATAGTGGGTCAGAGAACTGAGCAAAGCAAATATTCTTTCTCACTGTCAATGTAGAACTCAGCTGTTCTTCAAAGAGCTCTAACTTACACTTCAAGATGGGGCTTTGCAAAGACAGCTGCTGTCTTCCCTACCTTGACTCAGGGCATTCTATTTGATTTGGTAAGTTTTCTTCAAAAAGATATTTATCTTTAAAGTTTTATGTGTGTTTAAGTATGTGCATCATGTATGCAATGCCTGTGGATGCCAGAAGGGAATCAGATTTTCTGAAACTGGAGTTACAGATCTTTTTGAGGTGCCATGTGGCTGTGAGAACAGAACCCAGGTTCTCTGCAAGACCAGCAAGTGCTTTCAACTGCTGGGCCATTGTTCCAGCCCTGGTAAGTCTCCTAAATGGAGTAGAAGACATCCTTCCACCTCATGCATCACATCTCTCTGGTAAAACATGTTCTTTAATCCAGGTATTCCATATAGACCCATGAAGAAAAGCCATGAAAATAATATAAGAATAAAAATGTGACTTGTATAATAAAATAGTCGCATAGAGCCCAATGGGTTTTTTCTTAAACCTGTTGGGCTCATTCTAGGGTCACTTAAAATTTTTTTTGATGATCTCTTTTTATTTTATTCTTTTAATGTTCATTGATTAATGTTTTGCTTGCATGTATGAGGGTATTGGATCCTTTGGGAACTGGAGTTACAGAAAGCTATGAGTTGTCATGTGGTTGCTGGGAGTTGAACTCAGGTCCTCTGGAAGAACAGTCAGTGCTCTTACCCTCTGAGCCATTTCTCCAGCTCCAATTCTAGGATCACTTTTGAGAAGAATTTTTTTCTTCACTATAAACCACATGTCCTGAGTCACACACTATAGCCAAAGTTAATAAAATATCAGTGTTATTTAACAATAATTAAACAATGAAATGAGAGGTTCACTTGCTCTGCCATACAGATACACAAATGTCAGTTTGCCAGAAAGGTAAACTTGGTAATTTTTGGACTTTGGTCTTATCGAGCTTAGTTTGATTTTTTTTTTTCATTAGTGGGAGTAAGAAGAGAAACAAAACAAAACAAAAACGAGCAAACAAAACAAAACAATAACCAAATACACACACAAAAGAAACCTCATTAGAGAGCCTGAGGTTGCAGGGATGCAGGTGAGCTTGGCTGGGTAGGAGATCATGGACTATTAAGACACAGGCTGTTCAGCAATCATGAAAACTTGGGGAGTTTAAATAGTCTGCCAGAAACTTCTAAAAATACTTTGCAGAAAATCTAACTCTCTCCTTTCATGTAATAACTGGGAAGTGTAAATCTAATTTGTAGTATTTATGTAGCTTTTGTGTTTTCATACATTTGTATGGAGGCCAGTGGTCAACTCTGGGTGTGTTCCTTCATTGTTATCTGTTAATTTTTCAGACAGAGTCTCTTACTCAATTGGGAGTTCACAGATTTGATTGTAAACTGTCTGGTGATAATGTCCAGAGGTCCCCTGTCTCCATCTCCCCTGCACTGGGATTATAAGTGCATGCCACCATGCTTGGCTTCTTGCATGGGTGCTGGAGATCCAAACTTAGATCTTCACACTTGTGTGACAAACACATTTCTGAGTAAATCATCTCCCAGCCTCACTATGTATCAATGTGTTGAAGAGATAAAGGTAATGTAAGGGCAGTAAAGAAGAGCTGACTCTCTGAGGTATTCAAGACTTATGAAATGGATATCAAGGCTGGCCAGTGAATTCAAAGGTGTAACATAAAAGCCTAATGACTACATATTGTGCCATAGTTTTATTTTTTCTCCTTAAATGTACAAAAATGCATTAAAAATAAATTACAAAGTTCTACAGCTTTCATGAAAGTTCATTCAGAGTAGTAGGGGAAGAAAAAAAAAAGCCTTTTATAAAATACAGGAACCATCTTGAGTTAAACAAATGCCAGAAAAATTATAATTGTAAAAAGGCAATGTCGGCTATCATTATTCCAGTGGCCGTGTTGTTTCCAATAACAGTTTGGCGCTGTATTTAGTCTGTAGCAATCTACAATTGAAATATAAAATAAAGAGCTTTCTTTTATTTCCTCTGAAGTTCGGGGCCAAGCTAAGCAGAGCTGAATGAGGCATCTGTGGGTGATTAAGACAAGCTTTCCTATGGGGTTTCGAGTAGAAAGTAAACATGGATTCTATCCATAGTCAACAGCATTTACAAATGTAAAGAGAGGAAGCTACTGAGTGTTTGGAGAGCGAACTGCTAGAGAAGAGGCAGAAACAGAGAAGGCAGATGGTGATGAGTTCCATATGGTCAGAGGCTGTACTCAAAGGAAAGCAGGCAGCAAGCGGCTCTGGCGAAGCATTGTGTGTGTGTGTGTGTGTGTGTGTGTGTGTGTGTGTGTGTGTGTGTGTACACACATGAAGGCCAGAGATCAACCCAAGGAACCCAAGGTGTTGCTCCCTATTGAGACACGGTCTCCCAAGTATAAGCTGATTTGGCCGGCATGGCTGACCAGTAAGCTCCAGAGATTCTCCTATCTTCGCCTCCCCAGGTTCCAAACTTTTACATAGGAGCTGAACATCAGGTCCTCATCTGAACAGCATGCTCTTTGCTAGCTGAGTCATCTCCCCAGCCCAGAATTCCACTGGCTGCATCACTCCCCAACGAAAGATGGAACCTTTCTTGAGAGTCAAAGATATACATACACGTATGTTTACTACTTTTTTCTGCTTACCTTCATTTTTTTGGTCAACTGTACTTTTCTAATTTTGTGAGATTATGCCACTGATTTGAGGCCAGATGGGATTCCATCTCTGCCTCTTTAACTTACTAGCTGTATGAATCTGAGAAATGACCAAGTACCCCATGGCTTTTGTCTTTGGAGTAGCATAGCTGTAATACTCATCTCCCATTTGTTTCTCTGACTCTTTCCAGTGATTGCCTACAACTGTAGAGTATCCTGTACATAGACCTATAAGAAAGTTGTATTTATAAGTTAAACACAGTAAGAGATTAATGACTATAAATATAATGAAACTATTGGAATAATATGCTATAGCAAGTTACATGAATATATATGCTCGCTCTCTCTCTAAACTGCCAAGAAGTGGCTGGTGCTCACAGAATGGGTATCATGAACAAATAGATAATCAGTGTCTTGGATGGGACAGGATGAACTAGTGGAAGAGTTCATCACTCGGGATGACAATTTAAAATTATGCATTAGTTATGTAATTTCCATGAATATTTTTGGCAAGTGGTCACCTGTGAATTATTGAGACCATAGATGGGTGTGTGTGAGTGTGCATACCGGAGTACTAGTCTTTGTGCTTTCTACTTTATTTTTTTTATTGTGTGTGCGCATGTGCATGTGTGTGTAGGTCAAAGAACAATTTACAAGCTGTCTCCTACTGCGGGTTCCAGGAATCAAACTTGTGTCTTCCGGTTGACTTAGTAAGTACCTTTACCACTGAGCAATCTTACTGACCTGACCTTGATGTTTTATGCAGCTTAAATGTCGAATTGTCACAAAGAGTACAATTAATTAGTCTAGGTAAAATGTCCACCTGAGTCATTTGCAAGGCTGTAAAGATGCACATTCCAGGGCCCCACATTAGAGCTCCTGAGTCAGCATCTCTGTACTTTATTGACCACAGGCAAGTCATCAAGCTTTCTTTTTTTGCTTGCTTTCTTGAGGGAGTATCTCATCATGTAGACCAGGCTGGCCTTTCATGACCTTGTGATTCTCGGCCCCAGCTCTTCAACACTGAGATTGTAGGCATACACCACTATACCTGTCTAGTAAATTTAAAAAAATATTAACTTTATGGTCGTTTATTAATCTAATAATCTATGTGTATTACTGTGATATTACATTTGTATTTTATGACATGTACAAGCTAGGCATTTTGAAGAGATATTAAAAATGTATTACAATTTGGGGCATCATTGATTAAAAAATACATGGTGGAAGTTGGAACATCATTTCTTCCTATCTCATTGGGCCAAGGTTTAAAGTTCATTGTTGTTATAGATCATGTTTGCTGAATTGAACTAACTGAGCAGAAATGGGTAGTCCTGAATTCAACTCACCAAAATCTCCATTAAAGGACAATATGACCCACAGCTTTGATAATGGGTTTCATGTTTCCTCCATGCCTGTGTGTTTTTGTGGGCCAAGGCCAACCCTGAAAGCCCATTTCCAGTTCCCTGCAGTTTGCATTGCAAGGATGCTTTTGTTTACTTTTCTCCTTTTTGTTCTTTTCCCTTTTAATATTGCTGAACAACTCACTCCTTTGCAGCTGTGACCTTGACGGTATTCAGAACCCTCTGTTCTTAGCCACAAATATCTGTAGCTTTTGAAAAAGATACAGCCATCTTCTTTTGTACTGAACTGTTGTGAAAGGTCTGATCCCTGGATTCTTATTTCAATTTTCTTCCCATTTGGGGGTGAGGCAGCAGCTCTCTTAGTTCTGGGTCCCCCAGCACCTGCCTCAGTTACATGGTGTTGCCTGACGTGCAGAAGTGTTAATCTTCTTTGTTTCCTCTTGAAGCCTTTCTCTGGCATTGTAATTATCCAAGGTGGTAACAGTTCTTAAGCACAGTCCGTCACCTTGACATCAGCTGAAAATTCAGGCAGGGTCTCAAAGATGTGCTGCTCTGAATAGAGAGGGAGAATCAGAACATGATATCCTCGGGTTGTGATGATATTTAAATGGTGGAGTCTTATTACCCTGCATAATGTAGGATGTTGACATCTTATTCAAACATGTTGTCATTGAGTGTGGGCAGGAGAACGATTGCCACCTGGAGTAGAAGCAATCTAGGATGACACCATAGAGAAATGACATGAAGCCCTAATAATGTCAATGATTACTTTGCATTTGTCATGTCATTCTTGGAGTCACATGATGGTGTGTGGTACTGGGTTCATGATAGAAGTGGTTTCTATGGTGCTAAGTGATGTTTGGGACACACCTTCTTATTCAAAGGCAGTAAGCATATACTAGGGTTAGGGAGATGGCCCAGTGCTTAAGAGCACTTGCTAGTCTATCTGGAGGACCAGAGTTAAAATTTTCTCAGCTTCAACATCAGGCAGCTCACAGCTGCCTGTGACTCCAGTGAAATCTGATGCCCTCTTTGTAGGTTAAAAGGGCCAGCCAAAGAAACCCACCATGGCTCTGAAACCCAGAGCCAGTGAAAGAAACACACCCTGGTTCTGAACCTAGAGCCAGTGAAAGAAATACTATGGCCCTGAACACAGAACCAAAGAAACATACCCTGGCCCTGAAACCAGAGCCAAAGAAACACATTTTGACTCTGGAACTAGAGTCTATGAAAGAAATATACCGTGGCCCAGAAACTATAGCCAAAGGCTATAAAAGATATATATCCTGGCTTTCAACCCAGAGCTAGTGAAAGAAATATGCTGGACCTAAAACCAGAGTCAAATCTGTTCCTGATCAACTGAACATTGAAACCAACCAATCCCTAAGCAGGAGAACCAACCAATCTCTGAGCATAAAATTTAGCCAATCTGAGCTTGTCCAAGCTCAAGGGAATAAAAATCTGACTAATTCCCTCCCTGAAAACCTTCCCCCTGGAAAAACTCTGCCCCTCAGAAGCCCTATAGAAGCTTCTCTGCCTGTTCAGTCAGCAGCTGGCCTTTCCCGCCCTGGCAGAGGCAGCCACCCTCCTGGATTCCTCCTTCCCAAATAAATCTCTTCATTAAAATAATTTTGGGTGAAGATATTCTTTTGCCAGTGTGGAGCAGAATCTCTGCTTGGAAGCTCTCTTGGTGGGGATGTGTATATGTGAACAAAGCAGAAGAAGCAACTGATCCTTTTGTGGGATACTCCCTTGGGAGATGAGCAGAAGTAACAGCCTTTTGTTGGACACAGAGCAGATTGCTACATTTCTTCAGGGGTTTCTCCTCTAGCAGAGTGAAGCAAAAGAGGTAACATCCTGGGCTGTTGAGAAGATACTTCTGCTGGGAAGCTCCCTTGGGGGTGGAGGAGCAGAGCTCGGCTCTCTCTCTCTCTCTCTCTCTCTCTCTCTCTCTCTCTCTCTCTCTCTCTCTCTCTCTCTCGTAGGATATTGCCACATCCTGTGGTAGACCATTCCCCACTGAACTCCAGCTTCAGGTATAGCCTAATTTCCCGACAAGTTGGGATACTTTCTCTCCAGAGCTGTAGGTATCCAGGAGACCTTACCTTCACAGCTCTAGGTATAGACTGACCTCCCAATAAGCTAGGATACCTTTCCCTCCAGACCTATGGTACTCTTCTTGCCTCCTCAAGCACCTGCACATACATGTGCACATAAATTCATACAGACAAATGTGCATACACACATTGATAAAAATAACAACATACGCATAAATCTTAAATAAATCTTAACATATGCATATGCTGACACTGATTATACATGCTTGGTTTCTCTTTTATGAGATAGGATCTTGCCATGCAGACTTGGCTGACCTGGCTACTTAGAGCACGCTGACTGCAAAGTTGAGGCAATTGGTTCTCCTGAGCCATTTGCCAGCCTAGATAAGGTGTGTGTGTGTGTGTGTGTGTGTGTGTGTGTGTGTTTGTGTATTATTGCTATCTCCTACCCCTGCAAATCTGAAGCAAATGCAAAATTTTTATAAAAGAAAAAGAAAAGCGATTATGTTGGCTTCTGTGTAGGGCTGTTTGTTGGCCGCCCAGTGTAGACAGTGGAAGGTCAGGAAGAGAGCTACCTCGTGGTCTAGGAGAGAGGCAGAGGCAGCAAGCTAGGAGAGCAAGATGATGGCTGTAAAAGGTGAAAAGTGGCCACACTCAAATGTGTATTGTTTCTTGAACTTGCTCACGAGTATGTGAGGTTGGTGAAGGAAAGAAATGATATATGACCATAGAGTTCCAGGGCTATGACACAGGAGACCGGAAGTTATTCAGACCATGGAAGAAGGCATTTAGATTCCTTGTGGATCTGATGGTAATGGTGCAGTATGCTTACATAATTTCTATTTAAGTGTATGTATATTTACTTGAGTAGAGGCCGTATGTGTGTGCAAGTTCCCATGGCCACAAGAGTGTGTCAGATTCCCTGGAGCAGGAGTTACAGATGGTTGTGTGCCATCCAATGGGATCGGATACCAACCTCATATCCTCTGTTCAAATTAACCACTGAGCCATCTCTCCAGTCCTTGCAGTATGCTTTGTATAGGACTTTATCCCTTAACCTGACAAGGGCAAAGGTTCACTCCATATTAAGGTCAGTTAATTTGGCTGTTTGATTGGATATGAATGAGCTCTGTGTCTGAGAATGTGCCATTTACTGTAACAGATGATAAGCATGTGGGAGGGTTGATGGGATTCCAACTCCATGCTTATCCAAACAGTTCAGAGCAGTAGCTCAACATTGCTAATGAGTCAAGAATAGGCAGAGTAATTATCCAGACACCTTTCTTGAAAATAGGTATTTAGATCTGGGAGGTAATTAGAGCTTGCTGTAATCAATTCAAGTGATATGCAAATAGACAGTGTAACTTCCTCTTTAATTTCACACCCTAGAAATAGCCTCCATTAGCAGTTGTGTTCTTCCAGGTTCATTGAGAGATTTCCCCCCTCCTTTTTTTTTTTCTCTGTGTTGCTTTGGGAGCCTGTCCTGGGACTCGCTCTGTAGATCAGGCTGTCCTCGAACTCATGAACTCACAGAGATCCACCTGCTTCTGCTGCGTGGTGAGAGATCCTATTTTAAGGGAATACAGTAGGGAAGTATACAGAGAGTCGTCTCTGCCTTCTACAGGTACCTGCATTCATGCAAAGGTAGGCAAAACACACACACACACACACACACACACACTAAATGAAAAAAATGGGTAAATGTAAAATAAACACTAACCTTAATAAATTTCTGCCAATTGTGCCATCAGCTCTGTTTTTCTTGTTTGTATTACTTTCCTATGGTAACAAGTTAGTGAGTTAGTGGTTTGAACGACACAAATATATTCTTTTACACACTGGAGATCAGAAATTTTCAAGTGAAGCTGGCCCAGTACTGGTCCCCCTGCAAGGTCTTGGTAGACTTTGTTTTCTTTTTTACTTTAGAGAAGCTGCCTGTGTTCAGTGGCTCATAGCTTTGCTCTACACTTAGAATATGACATCATCAGTTTTCTGAGCTCGGTCTCTGGCCCTCCCCCTGGCCCCATTCAAGGAACTCCGTTGTGTTTACAACCAAATCCTCCCAGACAATCCAGGATTCCATTCCAGTTTCTAGTCACAGAAGACCTTTATATGTACAGTCATGTGATTTTTCATGTCTTGTCACGTGGTCCAGAAGACTAGAACTTGGGCACCTTCTAAGTGTGTGAAGTGAGGAGCTCTTCAGTCTATACTAATATTTCCTAATTTGATATGTTTTCTGCAAATCCCTTTTTTAATGAATTACTGATAGATTGTCAATTCCAAGAGAGCCCAATTATTGGCTTTCCCTTTTGATTTGCTACTGAATCCTCATGAACAGGATAATGCCAGGCATACCAACCTGAGCTGGATTCCCAAGACTCACATGATGGAAGGAGATAGCCGGCAAACTGTTCTTTGATCTCCACACATGTCCTGTGGTATGCATGCATGCATGCACACATGCACTCATACACTTCTTTCATGAGTAGTACACCTTCTGTTACATCATATCAAGAGACCCACAATGGATACTGTAAATCTTTTGGTGGTCCTGTGACTAAACATGTTTTTAGCCTGATTCATACATTCTGAGGCTCCCCAATAGCCTCACCTAATGGTTCCAGCAGATTTTACAAAACTTTTATTTAATCGTGGATGACGAAAGGATGGGTTTCAGTTACATCATTCTACGTGTCAACTATAGCATATGTTTATTCTGAAGTAGATTTTACAAAACAGGTCTTGAATTTTGTTTTTTCAGAATAAAGGGTAGGTGCTCTGCAAACATTCAGAATGACCACCTTGAGGTATTGTTGCAAAAGCACACATTTTAATAGGCTTGTTGGGTTTCCAGCACTGTGGCCATTGGCTGGTAAACCCTCAGTGCCATCTTTGATCAGGGAGGATCTTGTCTTGATTTTCAAATCTTTCCATGTGGTTTTTGTAGTCTTTGCTAGATATTCCAGATTGATCTTGGACAATTTCTGCTTCATATCTAGAACCTGTAATTTTCCAGTAAGTCCTGGTTCTTATTAATGACAAATACTATATTCCCCCTTCAAATAGCATATAATTTTGTTTGTGGATGTTGAATTGCTCTGAAGAATGTTTTTAGTTTTCTAAGTGTTCAGCTTTTGGCTTTGCATTCAATGCTAACATCCTTATTTTGCTGCTTTGTGGTCGGAGCGTGTTGTTTGATTTTCTTTATAGCCTGTTACATTAGCTGAAACTTGTTTTGTGAGTATTTGAAAAAGAATTCTATAGAGTCATTAAACTAATTCTTAAAATTACTGCTTGTAAATATTAGTAGGTTCACATTCTCTCTAGGTTTTAAAAGAGCTTCAGTAAAAGCAACTGCTACTGGGGTGCTTTGCCAATTATCGTATTTAATTAATGTATTTAGAGACAGAACTTTGCTATACACCTTAGACAGACCTGGAACGTTTGGTTCTTCTGTCTTAGCCTCTCCATACTGTGATAACAGCTGTGTGCTACCATGCCCGACTGGCCAATTCTTTTATTTTTAAAAACCTATTTTAGTTACTTTACTTTGAAAGGATGTTATTTGGCTCTATAACAGTAGTGACTAGGTAGAAAACCTAATTATTTTCATCTGTAAGATGGCTAACTGGAAATAACTCAAGGTTCAACTTTATTTATTTTTGTTGTTGTTAAAGGTTAGACTCTAGAGAGGGAAAATCAGAGATTTTGGTTTTGATTAAGTGTTCTAGAGTGTGTTGAATGATTGAAGAAATCAGAATTTAGGATTTTGCTTCCTAGTTAGTGTGCCTAATGACTTTATAGGATCGTGAAATGCCGATAGCTGAGTGAATAAATGAGAAGCTATTGGATAGTGGTCAATAGAATTATTATCAGCTTTACACATTTCCTTTTAACACTGTGCCTGCAGTAGCCTGGTAGTCTTAAGCAAACAAAGACTTTGTCAGGATGTGAATACAACACAAATGCCTACAGACGTTCCTTTTCCTTCCTGGGCGCTGTGGGATTACAGCTGTGCCTACTTCAAGGCAGCGCACTGTAACACCTGAACACCCCTGGGTCAGGCCAGCCTTAGCCATTCAAAGATGGAACAAATGATGCTCGTGTTTCATTATGATATACTAGGTTATGCCCCAGCGAAGGCAGCCCGCCACCTACAAGCTCCCTACCATTTGATCTGTTTAAAAATACAATTTTACACACCCTTTCATTTTGCTAATGAAATGCTGTGATTCAAACCCAGGGGCCTGCCTGCCAGGCAGAGCTCTAATTATGCTTGGGCAGTAAGCAGCTGCGCTCACTTAGAAAGCTTTGACCAAAGAGCCCAAGTTGCTTTTACACGTCTTCTAATATTGCCTGAAGTTAGCACGTTTACATGACAATTTAATCATTTCTAAAGAGAAAACTGGCTTTAAATGTTTTTTTTTTTTTCATATGCTTCATATATTGGTGCTAAAAATGGTCTCTTTTGGTTATCTCTTCACAGAATTGACCCTAAAACTGCTCTTTGGTTTCTTGGAAAGTATTTCTTTCTTGACTGTTCTTTCTATATCCACTACCCCTAACTATGTGCGAGTTTTAAGATAGATCCAGTTGTTTCTCACTCTCTGAATACTGTAATCTAGTCACAACTGCACTCATCTGTTGGGACCATGGTGTGGCTTTCCCATAAAGGGTCCCACTTCCCTTCAACAATGCATTCTACACACGGTAGACTGAGCTCTAAAAAAACTAAACAAAAACACCAAAAAAGCAATTTGAGGTGTGTCTCCTCTCACTGTGAAACCTATCACAATGACTCTTTTTTGGAATCCAGTCTG
Organism: Sigmodon hispidus; assembly: GCA_004025045.1. NCBI lineage: Eukaryota > Metazoa > Chordata > Mammalia > Rodentia > Cricetidae > Sigmodon > Sigmodon hispidus. The sequence goes on along the minus strand of PVIH01002306.1, from coordinate 1,691 downwards.
GGATTGTTGCCGTGGTGCACCATGGTTGATAACCTCTGGAGCATCTCCCTCTACTTACCTTTTTGTCCTCATCAGCAGCACGGGGTACCTGTTCTCATTCAGGACCAGTGCACAGGCTGCTGCATCCTGCTGTGGGACATCTTGCTGTGCTTGCATTCACGGCCTACTTCCTGGCCTTCTCTGACACAGCCTGTCCTTTCTCAGCTACTGTCTGCTTCCTTGCCTGGATTTATTTACACATTTATTTTCTTAGCATTTACTAGCTTAATAATATGTTTCTGAGAAGGTAAATGAGAAGTTCAAGAATACAGATTGTATGTGTGTGTGTTGTACCTAGAATGCTGCCAGCCACCTCACAGCTGCTGACTTAGTATTTGTGAGAACATGAGCTACTTTTCTCCTGACTGTGACCACATACCTGACAGAAGCAGCTACAAGAAAGAGGCATTTACTTTGGCTTAGGGTTTTAGAAAGTAGAGTCTGTCGCAGCAGGGGTGGCATCATGTTGCAGCTTGGTCTGTGGTGGTGGCAGTTTGCAGCTGCTTATTCACATTTTGGTGAATAGGCATAGAGATGGGAGCTGAAAGTGGTTTACCCTCAAAAGCCTGCCTCATGTAGGCTGTGTCTATCAGTTGGGCACCATGTTTCCAAGGATCCACAACCTCCCCAAACAGTTTTGCCAGCTATAACCAAACATGAATGTCCTAGTTAGGATTTTTATTGCTGTGAAGAGACGTCATGACCATAGAAACTCTTATAAAGAAGACATTTAATTGGGGTGGCTCGCTTATAGTTTTTAGAGGTTTAGACCATTATCAGCATGGCAGAGAGCATGGCAGTATGCAGACAGATATGGTGCTGGAGTCACAGCTGAGAGTCCTACATCTTGCAGGCAATAGCAAGTCAACTGACAGTCACACTGAAGGAATCTTGAGCAAAAAAGGCCTCAAAGCCCTCCCCCTACAATGACACACTTCCTTCAACAAGGCCATACCCACTCCAACAAAGCCTCTCCCTGTGAGATTGTGGGGGTCATTTACATTCAAATTATTACAGTAAGCTGAGGGAGACATTTCACATTTGAACCTCTAACATGGAACAAGCATAAAAAACACCCATGCAGTGCTCTTGGTTTGCAGTTGGTGCCCCAGTTCAGATGGTCACAACCTAAGCTTGTGATACTGGAAGCTGCATATAAGAATTCTAGTCTCTGGTCTGTGGCAATAGTTAGCTCATATCTGCTCATTGTCCAACCATGTAAAAGTCTTTCCCTACGTGTTATGGACTGAATATACTTCCTGTTCTGTATCTGTATGTTGGGTCCTCTGGAAGAATAGTATGTTCTCTTAACCAGTGAGCCATCTCTCCAGCCCCTATCATTTTTGAAGGCTAGTATTTGTACTTTGTAGTAAAATTTGACTAGACTAGAGCATAGAGAGATGCTCAATGGTTAAGAACACTATCTGCTTTTCTAGAGGACATGGGTTTAGTTCCCAGCACCAACATGGCCACTCATAACCATCTGTAACCCTAGTTCCAGACAGAGATCTGATATCCTCTTCTGGCCTCTGAAGGCACCAGGCCTAAATATGGTACAAAGACACACATTTGGGAAAGTACCCATACATATAAAATAAAATAAAATAAAATAAAACATAAAGATCTTTTTTTTTTTTTTTTTTTTTTTTTTT